>JANBXA010000398.1:26340000-26925000 GCA_030556225.1 Cricetiscus sungorus
AAGACCATGGAGTATGCAAGTGTGCTGTAGGGAGAAACTTCTTTCTTTTTAAACTATTTTATTTCACTTATTCTATGTGTCTTCTACATCATGTATTTAGAACTCATTCATTTTCCCATCCCTTCTCATCTGCACTCTTCTCCCACACCCCCCAAAACTAAGACAAAATTCAAGAGAAAAGGGAAATAAAAGAGAGAACAAAACCAAAAAATGAAAAAAAATTAAAAATCATGGAAGCTGCAGTGTGACACAGCGAGTCACACAGTAAACCCCTTTCCTTGTCCATATATAACATTTATTAGCAAGTGTTCATTGCAAAGAGTCATTGGTCTGTTTCAAGGCCTCTCATTTCTATTACCCTATTGATGCTGGGCCCTTGCTAGGGTTCTTCCTGGATATCCTATTGTTGCCCTAGGTTATGGAGATCCTGCAGCTTTGGGTCTTTGGATCAGGTATCCTCACATGCTCAAGCAAATCATAGACAGGATGGGCTCTTGGGGCCGGCCAAATCATGACCCTGGTTCTGGGCCTGGGTAGCTGCTGGGTTGCTCCACCTGTCAATTCTTCCCTGTCCTCATCACCAGATGAGCTCTCCAGTGTTGACCTGGCTAATCAACCTCTTGCAAGGCATGAGGCCAGTTCTGCTTTTGCTCTCTTAGCATGGGCTCTCCCACACCTACACCATCAGGATGGCTCTACTGTGTTGCCCAGGTGAGGTGCAGAGGCTACTCTCTGCAGTGCTGCAGCTGGGGAGGGGCAGGGACCCCAGGGCCAGCTCCTCCACTTGTCTCAGGTTTTAGAGTGTGGGTGCTGGGTGCATCTCTCCACTGCTCATGCTGACACATATCAGATGAGTAATGGGGACAGATATGCATTAATCACAACATCAGGGCTGGGTCACCGTCACCTCCAACCACTGGGCCAGCTCTCCTGTGCTGCCTAGCTGAGGAGCAGGGCATGTTTTCATGAATGTTGCAGCTGGTAAGAAGGAGGGTCAGCCTTCTCATCTGTTGCAGGTGGTAAGGGGTAAGAGGTAAGGGAACATTTGTCTCCCTTCCACACCTCTGCATGACAGATGAGTAGTGGGTACAGCTCTCTCAAGCTAACAACTTTGGGGCTGGCTCACCGACACCTCCACCAGCAGGGTTGGCAAAGTGCAGGACCTGCTCTCCCAAGTGTTGCAGCTGGTGGGGGTCAGGGACAGCTCTCTTGTTCTTATGACCATAGGACTAGCTCTCCAACCTGCCTTAGGCGCTGATGGGGGGGAGCCACTCTTCACTGCCTATGCCTCCATAAGACAAATGAGTAATGGGGTCAGCTTGTCCATGCTCATAACTTTGGGGCTGGCCCAGCCATACCTCTGCAAACAGAGATGGTTTCATTGTGTTGCCCAGACAAGGTACAGGGCCTGCACTTCTTGAGAGGGGATTAATTTTCATATTAATATTATATGAGCATTTTCATGTATTGGCCAAAGAATTAACTTACACACCCAACTGCTGGAGAACATATTTAGATGGAATAGTGAACAAAGTGCCTGGCAAAGATCTTCAAAGACTATGTACATAAAGACAAGGAGACAATCTAAAGACACCACTGAGGTCTCAAGAGCTGCAGACTAGAGGTCATATCAACTCACACACACACACACACACACACACACACACACACACACACACTGCAATTGAAAATATCCTGACCTGTCCACCGCTCAAAGCCAATAGGAACCAATTCTTACTTGTTGGGATTGCTAAGATACAAGGTGACCTATAACCTTGTGCCCATTTGGTGTTTCTCTTCATGCTAAAATCTTCAGTTTCCTGAGTTTTTTTCTGCTTTTTATTATAGTATTCAATTCTGATTTTGTTAAAAAGAGATAGCTACAGCAATCTCACTTTTGCTCTTGATTGGCTCTGTGGTTCTACAATGGAGAATGTTCTAAAACAAAATTGGTTCAGAATATGCCACTTGGACAGATCACTTTAATGGCCAGAGAAAATGAACTAAGCATAGGAAACAGAAGTGTGGTATAGACAGAGAGTCTAACTGGACATGGTTCATGCCTGTCTTACTTGAGTGGGATTTGAACTGTTGGGCATTTGTGATTCATTGAAGCTCATTTATAAGAATTGGTAACAGTCTATCATTACATTAGCTTACAGTTCACTCTTCAGGGACCAGCCTTAAAATAAGTGTGGCTGGAACTTCAGGCCTCCCCTAACGACTACAGAAATGGGAAATGATATCATATAGAAACACAAGATATTTAGGGAGACAGATAATATTTGACAGAAAGTCAACTGTGGCATAGGCAGGTAATCTGATTAAGGCCCATTATAAGCCAGAGAGCCAAGAGACTGACCACACTGCCACCCATCTGCTATAGGTTGTGCTTCTTCATTTAACCAAGTGAAAGGTGCTTCTGGCTGAGTAACACCTCCTTTAGTCAGCTGGAGCATTCATTATCAGTCCATGACTAGTTCAGTCTGCCCATACCTCTCACTTTATGTTCAGATTCACAAACAACAGAGGGACCATATTTACAAGTGTTCTAGAAAGGTCCCATTTTACACCTGACCTGATCATCAGTATTCTCAGATGTACCTAACTGTGAAGTGTATATCTGTTCATAATCATTCCAATGCCTCCCCATAAACTCCCAACTCCATAATTTTGCAAATTATTTAAGGGGTTTATTTTAGAAGGTTAATACTAGGCTTTAAGTACATGTTAGAATTTTACTTGGATTTTTTGCTATTATATCTATCAAAGGTAATTGGAGCAGATGTGTAGGGATCTTTTTAGGAGTGAAATTTCCACTTTTAGGAGCTGTGGCAATGAATGTCTCAGCAGGTGAAGGTGCTTGTCCCCAAACCAGATCAGCTGGTGACCATTCCCAGGACACACAGTGGAAGGAGAGAAACAACTCCTTAGTCTTTGATCTCCATATAAGCTCCATGGCAACTATGCATATCTACACATGTGTAGCTGTTTCTGTGTCAAGTTGTATGTGCATATGCTCATGTGTGTATGTGAGCATGGACCTCAGAGGTGAGCAGTGGGCGGTGTCTTCTCAATAGTTCTTCACTTTATATTGCTGACACAGGATCTCCCATTGAATCTGGAGCTGTTAGGCTACCAGAAAGCCACAGGGATCTGGCTGTCTACAAACGACTAATCTGTTCTGCTCAGGTGAGTGGGCTCCTACATGGCTAGCATGGTTACCAACAGAGACATCTCCCCAGGTCTGACTATGAGATTGTTTAAGCCATTTAGCCAGAGAAACACAAAGAGCTACACTGGAAACTGATGTTTAATTTTCTCCTTTTTACTCTTCATCTGAAAAAAATGCAAATCAATGCCTAATGAAATTCAAAATTTATAATAAATTCAGCAAAAATAAAGAAGCACCATGTTTTCTTTTTTTAATCCCCTTGTGTATTTGTGTCCTTTTTGTATGTGTGTGCATGATTTTTACATATGTGTAGATATACATATGTAAGTGTGCATGCACTTGTATACACATTTATGTGGAATATTGATGTTGATGTCAAGAATCATAACTGCTTTTCTATCTTATTGTTTGAGGCAACATACAGCTCTCAGTCAATCCCAGAATTCAGCACTGTAGTTGGTTGAGATAGCAAGCTTTCTCTGAGAATTCTGGTCTCATATTTTGGAAAGCTGCCTTATAGGAAGGAAGGCTGCCTCAACAAACACTGCCTCACCTGGTATTGATAAAAATTTCTGGGGGTTTGAATTCATGTTATTACATGTGCTCAACTACTGAGAAATCCCCTTTGATCATTAATCACATTTTATATTCTCAGAAGTTGAATTACTATGATAAACAGATTCATAAGTGAAATCCATTAGCTACTTAAGTTACCATAAAGAACTAAGCTAGCATTAAAAACAATCTATAACTAACAAACACTTGCTCATAAACAGATTAGTTTTCTTCAGAAATTTATTATAGCCTATTGATCAACTAGTGACTTTGGGGGCCCATATTGACTATTCATATATGAAAAAAAACATTTTATTTTTTCTTCTATCCAAATTATATATGCCCATGGTGATGTATTTTGTAATTAGACATCATTTCATGAGACTGTGGATACTTGGCCTTTATGTAAATCTTAGGTTAGAAAACAAAAGACAGAAACTAAAACTCCAAGAAGTTTACTACAGAATCAGAGTATAGATTATTTTTAGGTAACAAGTTTCAAGAGTAGATATGCACTTATAAAGCATGGAATTGCAGAATATATAGCTATATTGCATATGTTATATAATTATCCTTAAAGTTATTGCAATGTATGTCCAGAGGGTAAATCATATAGAAATTCAACTCAATATTTTATTATAGTCTCTATATAATTATTACAAGTTGTATTATGTCCTCTAGAAACATATACATTGAAGTATGAGCTCTCAGCACCTCAGAATGTAAGTGTATTGAGAGAATATTAAAGGGCTAATTGAGCTGAGCAATGTCATTATGAGGGACCCTATTGCTATATGAATGGTAATGAGACATTGAAAGAGAAGCACAAAGGCTAACAAGGTGAAGGCAAAGGAAAAGACTGGCTTTCATAAGACACAAAATCCCAAGAACAGACCAATCTTCCCAATATCTGATCTTTCACACTCAGTGTGCAAACTCTGGTGTGCTATCAGAGCAGTGTAGCAGGTAGATAATAGTGGTTGGCTTTATTTTCAATGAACAACTGTAGAATAAAAATGGTTTAGTGGGCTGGGTAGTGGTAGCACTACCGGATGGTGGGGACACACGTCTTTAGTCCCAGCATTGGAAGCAGAGGCAGGTGGATCTCTGTGAGTTTGAGGCCAGCCACGTCTACAGAGTGACATAGAGAAACCTTGTCTCGAAAAACCAAAACAACAACAAAAAGAATGGTTTCATGGAAAGTAAAATAATGATAACAATAATAAATTCTACCACTAACAGATAATAATAGCAAAGTATAAATTAGTTGAGTACATTTGGGTTAGTAGAGAAAGATTGGAAAAATATACATGACAATTAAATTATTGAAATGACTATTTCAGAAAGAAGATGCCTGAGTACCCCAGTTAACCAGTGCGTGTTTCTTCCTTAGAACATATGGTATGGTGTGTTGATGGGCTGGGCTTGAAGGTCAAAGAACTGTCCTTCAAATATGGTGGCTGTCACATGTGTGAACATACTCTATGTCTACTGAAGTATCTGATTTGCTCATGCACAAGATATAAAACAGAAACAGGTGTGAGTGCATACAACAGATAAATACAGAGGCAGGGGATAGGGTCACTACTGAAATTTATTTCATGTATTTTCTTTTTCTCTCCTTCCTTCCTTCCTTCCTTCCTTCCTTCCTTCCTTCCTTCCTTCCTTCCTTCCTTCCTTCCTTCCTTCCTTCCTTCCTTCCTTCCTTCTTTCCTTCATACCTACCTTCCTTCCTTTATTGCTGAAGATTTGCTTTTCTTTCCATCTTACATGCATTGAGAAAGAGCTCTGTTCAAGAAAACAGTGGGGAATATCGGGCAATCCCAACAAAGACTCAGATTCACAGTTAGACAAGGATGTATGAGAGTAGGAAGTCAAGGTCATACTTATGAGAAAATGATTAAATGGCTCTGAGGCAGATTTTCAAGCTCAAAGCATAAAACTGCTAGAAGTCAGCTGGCCCACAATAATCAACTGAAGTCTACTGTGTGTTTTACGCAGCCGGCAGCACAGAGGGAGTGGGAAAGAATTTTGTGTCTTGTCTGTTTGAACTTCACCATTTGCCAGCAAGTGATAAATGATATGAAATGTGTCAATAAATGGAGTATACAATGTATGGCAATTTGGTGAAGCCTGCCTTAGAAATTTCGAGAGGCAGCACTGCTTGTTGATTTACTAGGCAACGGATTCAATCACTGAAGATTTAATTTTTATGGGTATTTTAAAATAAGGCCTGTTTCTCCAAAGTGTGCTGGTATTCAGAGATTTTCATACCATGGGATTTTTGTTTGTTTGCTTGCTTGCTTGCTTTTGTTGTTGTTCCTCCCATTTCAACAGATTTGCAAATGTGGTTAAAATATTGTTATTAAAGCTTTTATTTCTTTACTGACTGTTATGCAGAACATCTCCTACAATCCTTGTTTCTTAACTAAGTCAAAGGATGCTTGCTTATTTGATGACAGTGGTATTGGGAGACATATATCTTCCCTTGTTTGGGTAGATTATCTTTTTTGTGACCTAGCAATGAAATTCCAAGAAAGTATTTGCTGTCAGGGTAATAGAACAAAGAAAGAGGAGATGAAGTTTATCTGTGGAGTGTTCTGTGATGGTTTAATAGGTTACTTTTTCAAGTATTTGCAATTGATGGACCCTAAATATTATGATTTTTCTTTTTTCTATGAGTGTTGGGGAACTCACCTAAAAGATCTTTTATAGAAGTTCTTCTGGGAATGAGATGTAGACTCACATTTTTTCCTAATGTGTTTCAGGCAGGCCATCTGCCTTGTTTCTTGTCTTTCCATAGAATTTTACAGTTAGCTATCTCTTGTACTGTATTTTATGCTTCTGCATAACACTATACATTTAAATTGCTGTATCCCAAATTATACTGAGAACTCCACTGGACAAAGTGAAAGTCATGTTCACTTAGTCTAGTGCTTAGTCCGTCTCCTTCCACTGTTTCTTTAATGAATTGGTTCCAAATATACTTGCTTGTTAGTTAATGGGGAAATGTGTGAGTATCTGGCACAAATTATGGCCAAAGAGATTGCACCAGTGCAGTAAGTTGTACCCAGTCTACTGGGCATCATCACACTGGACTTCCATTTAGGTAGAATACTCATGTGGGGAAAGAACATTTCCTCTCCTTGAAAGTCAACAGTGCACACAGTTGGAAATGCATAGAGCATCTGATAGAATGATGCCAATTACATTCTCTCAGGAAAGAGGGGATATGTCAACCTTCCAGATTCCACTGTTGTAGAGATATTTTTAGAACAATTGTTCAATTGAGTCCTATTTGCTTTTTAATTAAAAATTAACTTCTTTTTCATTCTGCAATAGGTAAGATACATATAAATCATAATGAAGCCCCAAATATCCACAGTGACTCTAACCCCAAATCTGTCTCCACTCTTATCAGAATTCCTTGAATTATATCTGTTAGAGTCTGCACATAATATACCTTTCTATATAATGGGGATTGTATTAATCCCTGTTTTTGCAATGCTTGATTATAAAAATTAATTCTTATAATATATATAATATGTATATTATATATATGAAAGACTACAGGCTTAAAAATTATAAGCAGATTAATATAAGTAAGGAATTAAATTAACTGAAGAAAATAGGAGCAAGCAGTGAAAAGAAAAGTATAAAGTGATTAAGGAGATTTTGTTTGCCTTTCCATCATCCTAGCACAAAGGGGGAGGAGATATTCTCTGCCTCAGCAGCTTGGCAAGCCTTTGGACAGTATGTGGTTCAATGCGGTCCTATTTGGTCATCAGTCTCTCCAATAAAAAAGTTCGGGGCTTGCCAGGGACATGAAGAACAATAGCAGCCTGGATGGCTTGTTACAACTTGCGGTCAGAAAAATTACATGAAATTACACCAATGCTCTTAGTTCCTTGGCCAGCTTGTTTTATGTCTCCATCCCAAAGTTCACATTTTTCTCTGCTACCTCTCTTCAGCCATCTGGGCTATATTAATGGAGAATGGGGGAGGAACCACAGCAATTATTTGGAAAATTTAGTTTAAAAAATTCAAATTACCTTCTTCTGAAAGGTCTGGGAAAATTTAAAAGCCAGTATTTCTTATGATTGAGATGATTTCAGGTTTTCAGAACATGTAATTTCTTTCAGGAATATAAAAGTTATATCTTTAAGAGCACAGACATCACAAATTGCTTTCCTAAATTATAGGCTATTATTGGGATGTACTTTAATTGATACTTATTAAAATGTATTCCTTTCCAGTGATCTAAAATATAAGAGCTCATCTAATGTTGATACAAGGCTAAAATGTTAAATATACTGAACTACATATATCCACACAAAGCCATTCTCATTACCATTACTTGGTGCCAAGCTGAACAGCCACATAGGTTGTCCCTGGTGACAGGCGAGGCCAGCATACTTCAACTGCAGGGCTGAGATAAAGAGTGCCACTTGGTGATGCCCTACATTGCAACACCCCAGTAGAAGGAGGGTCTTACTGCAAACTGTTACACAGAAGTAATGTTTTCTTATAGCACCCTAGGGGCTACCTACAAACCACTAGCAATATTAAATACTCTCAGGAACTATGCTTATATTACAAAAAAAGATATCAGGTCTATCCAAGATAGTATTACATTATGCCTAATGGTCTGAGTTACTTATTGCTGATGAGATATTGACTTGTTACAGTGTTTGTGAATAGATGCTTTACTATATTGCTTACCAGTATCCAACTGGTAATGCTAAAATGAGCATTTCAATTTTCAGTTCACTGTCCAGTCTCTGTTTATATTGCAAGATCTACCAGAAATCAAAATGAAATCATTTTAAAGCTACACACATGACAATAACTAAGATAACTACTGTTATGCTGCATTGGTTTTTGAAATATACTTTGTAAGCCAGCAAGACAGCTCAACAAGTACTTTCTATGAAAGCATGAAGTCCTGAGTTCCATCTCTGGAACTCATGCCATAGTGGCAGAGATGGAGAACATGCATGGGCTTGGCAAAATGTAATTCCACTAGTTCTGACTGTCAAATTTTCGAATAGCAGAGACCTATCTGGAATCTTTGATGTAGCACCATCCCCCAGTGAAAGCCAGCAACCTAGTGGCAAGTTAGTTACATTCGACCACTTTAATGTGGAGGGCACATTACTTTGTCTTTACTGAAATACATACATATTCTGCCTGGCCCACTAGCTTGCTTATACCACCCAATACCTCCTACACAGGGTTGATACCACCCACGGTGAGCAGCAACACCCACCCACAAATCATTAATCAAAAAATGCTCCCAAAGATTCCTACAGGCCAGTTTTATGGAGGTATTTTCTTAATTAAGATTTCCTAATCCCAAATATGACTAGGTTTGAGTCCAGTAGACAAAACTCAACCAACATACCATTTAAAGGTACACAAGGAAGACAAACCCCACAGAATATTCTTCTGGTATCAACATGTCCACTGTGGCAATCACATGTATGAGTGCACACACACACACACACACACACACACACACACACACACACACACACACAGACACATACCCCAAAGATTAAATGATTCACTTATGAAAAAAATGTACTCTGTAGTTCGAATACTCTAGTAACAATATTTATTTTGTTTAAACCGCATGCTTCAGTTTTGATAACAAGCCTGCCCATTTTGATGTATCTCTCTTCTGCAATTATTTGGGTTTCTACCTAGGACTCTTTATTATCCTTATGGTTATTAGCTGCTTGGGGACAATAACTAGTAAGTGTTATAAACAGATGGGAAAATAAAGCAAATGTTGCCCCAATTTTTCAGTAAAAGGGCAGGCAGGGAACATTTTAAGATTTACGGACAAAATAATCTCTTCTGCATTCACTTAAACCTATCATCACATGGCAAAGACAGCCATGGATGAATGAATAGGACTGTGTGTCTATTGCTCTAGATTCTATAACAACAAGCAGCTAGGGTTGGCCTGGGGGGCTACAGTTTGACATAATCTAAAGCTAGAGGACTCACTTGCCTACTAATCTTGCACATCAACTTCTTACACAGAAATATGCCTTTATTGTCACTGTGATTCCTATCAGTGTCCCAGCTGATCTTCACTTATAACAAAGCACTCTTGTTTTCTCTGGCAGAAAATCACCTAGGTTGAGTTATTTTAAGAGTCTTGTCATGATTCTAGATTTATTCATAATTGAATGAATGATTCTTCAGGCAATTTGTTCAAGCAGAGAAAATGTGGATCAATATAAAGACTTGATTTCAAATGACACACCGTTTTAGTAAGAAAATACACACTTAGAATAGCTTACCTAGGAAAAATGCCTGTAAAGTCACAAACTTGAAAAGTAGATGAAAAATTACCATAAAAAATTTCCAGAGTAAGCAATATGGTAGTTTTTGCTTCACAGCTGTAGCATTCTTAACACGTCCCTCTTATTCCTCAGGATCCTCTATGTCTTGAAGCCAACAGAAAATGTTCTTGTGTATTTTGACCTCTGATTAGACACATGATAATTTCCTTGTAAGAAAAAACAAATTGTTTCCTCCATTCTTATCTCACCTCTCAGCTAAAGAATAGTTGTACTGTATAATAACAAGCAAAAAACTCCCATAAAAAGAAAGACAATGCACATGTAGAGTGACCAAATACATCAACTGCTTGCAAATGATTCCAGAACTGAGTCCCTAGTGCTGGCTTTTTAAATGCTAAATTAATAATGTGCATAGTCCATAAATATTTTGTTTGACATAAAATAGTGGTATACTCTGGACAATTAAAACATCTGGCTATAAGGATATTATTGTTAGAACTCTTTACACTTTAAGGCCAGTAGACCCTATCAGACACTGATGAGCATGTTAGCTTCTGAAATTCTATTTTAAAGCTCTATTGTGAAGTCAAGTTTAAGCTATATACTATGTAGACAGCAAACTGAGAAATAGAGAATATGAACAGTCAAGATGTGTTTAGAAGAAAAGCTTCCCAGTATGCCAGGAGTTGCCCTGTCTTACTTACTTCACCCTATCATTTACCAGAAGGCTTGGAGCCATTTGTGTGAGAGCCATAGGATTTCCCCACTCATCAGCTGCTATGGAAGAATTCAGAGATGAATAGAAGGTTCCAGAGACCACACACACACACACACACACACAGAGAGAGAGAGAGAGAGAGAGAGAGAGAGAGAGAGAGAGAGAGAGAGAGAGAGGGGGGGAGAGAAAGAGGGGATAACAGGCTAGATATGCAGTAAAACCATCAAGAAAGAGCAAGCGAACAGTGTGCCTGGCACCTTTGGATCTACCAGCACACATCCTAGAAGTTCTGTCTCTTAAAATTTTTGAGCAGTTTGTACTATGACATCATAAAAAAAAACTCACAGGAAATTCACCAAGTTTGTTCTCTTTGGCCTGCACTGAAGCCAACTTTCTATCTGCAGAGGAAAGACCTTTTGTGTTTCTATTCCTGCCTGTCTGCAATTATATTCTTATTAGGTTGTAAACAATAGTTGTTTTGTTGTAAAGCAAGAATAAAGGAGACTGAACTCAGCACACAATTGTGTGATCACTGGTCAGCCTTGACTCCCAAAGCTAAAAACAAAACAAGACAACCCCCCCCAAATGCCTGTAGTCCAACTTGTATGCAAAGATAAGGGGGAGGTTGGGAGTGTCTGAGCAGACTATCTAATTTACAAGGCCCTGCCAGCATTTCCCACAGGGACTTCTCAACTAGAAGCATGTTGTAGTTTTTGCCTGGTCTACTTTATTGACTCATCTTCAGTGGTGGGAGCTACTGTGACTTGAAGCCCATTAAGCCTCCAGGTCTTTGTTTGTCTTGAAGGTCATAGGGATAATCAGAATGGAATTAGACTATTATAAAATGCTGATGGTTGAAAAACAAACATTTGATGAGCAAAATTTTCTCTCATCCTTTCAGATCTTCAGAAATTCAAGTTCCCTTAGATGTCTACTTGTCATCTCTCATATCAACCAGAAGGTGTCACTATAGTTGGATTAAAGGATTAGCAGAATGTTATATTCTCTAAGAACATTTTGAACTTTCCATGAAACTATTACAACTATACAGAAGAGGATTGTCTACTAAAAGAAACTAGCTATTCAATTTTGCTTTTTAAGTAAATAGAGATACCACATGTATTACACTCCAGATTTTAAAAAGTAATGATAATTATTCCCTCCTTCCTGGCTCCTTGGAAAAGCAACTTCACTAGAATGGACAGTGTGATTGGTTTAGTGGGAAATTAATGTGCATAAGTAAAGCCTTTGAGGGTCCTGGGCAGGTTAGAGCTTTATTATAGAAATGTGTAGTCACTTACAAGGAAATGAGAGCCAGTGTGAGTACAACGTGGGTGGGTGGAGGGAAAAGAACATCCTTAGCTAGTTGCTAAGTGTTCATGATGCACTTGTGCTGTTGCTGTATTTTATCTCGGACAACACTTTAGACTCTAAGTAATATTCAGGGCAAAGATAAAGTTCATCTTATTCACTGTCCTCTACACAGTATATAATCTTGCTTAAGAGAGGTACTCAAATATTTGTTGAACTAATGAGCACATATATAGAATCACATAATTGACACATGAAAGAAACCCAGGGAGGGCAGGACTGAAAAGTTACCTCATGGGCACTGAACTCTAAAAGAGAACACTCCTGATCCAGTTCTTGTTTAGAGTAGGATAGGTGGTAGCCCATCCCCAAGTATATATCTAATGTTTAGCCCTTTGACATTGTGAATATAGAGTTGAGAAAAGGGTCTTACAGGTGCAGTTGAATTAAAGATCTGGGTACAATACCATCTGGGTTAGACAGCTGTACTGTGGGTCTAATGATATACATTATTTTTTTTTAAAGACAGGCTTTCTCTGTGTAACTTTGGAACCTGTCCTGGAACTCTCTCTGTAGACCAGGCTGACCTTAAACTCTCAGAGCTCTATCTGCCTCTGCCTCCCAAGTTGTGGGATTAAAGGCATGAGCCACCAAAACCTGACTATGATATACCTTCTCATAAGGGACACTTAGAGGAGGGACAGAGAAGAGAATTAGGAGATGAAGAGAGCTTGGAGGTAAGAAAGCTTCAAGTTGGGCTCTTAGAGCTGCCAGCATCTGGAAGAAGCAAGGGAGGGGACGTGCTTAGCGAGAGGGCTCTAAAGGAATACAGCCCTGCTGATTTAGTTAGCTAATTAGAAATAAACTGCTATGTTTCCCTTTGCTTATGAGGGAGGCTTGGAGGTTTTTGGCATTAGCTATAAGCAGGGGGCACTAAGTTCCTCTATCCCCCCAGCCAGAAGCTGGTGGCACCTACCTCTGAACTCTGAGAGCTGGAAACTTACAGGCAGTCTAATATGCCTGAGCCCAGGCTCAGAGAGACTGCAGTCTCAACCCCAGAATTCTTCATCATATGAGGCTCTGTGCCCTAAACCATCAGGAAAGGGAGTTTGGGGAGGGGAAAATTCGTGGCCTGTGGAGAGAGGATTTTCTCACCATCAGTGGACTTTCAAACTCTTGTATTACACCAAAAGAGAATGCCAGTCATTTTTGCCTTATCCCTATGCTGAGGTCCCTTTCTTGTAGAATTGCATATTGAAACCATTTCATTTCTGTGAGTGTCTTGAATTTGTTATTTTCTTGTTCCTAGTATTGCTCCCTGAGTGTCACAAGTCTGTCTTCCAGCACTGGGACAGAATAAATGCCCATTCAGGTTTCAAACCACTCACCTGATTATTTATAATTTACTACAGCAGCCCAAGAAAACTGTGTCTTACTCTAATAACTGACTTCCATCTCTGACAATGTGGTGCTGGGGACTCCCAGTGCCCCAGAGAAGGGTGCTCCCTTTGTCTCCTGTATCTAGGTTACTCCACTACACTTCTTGTTCTAATCATTGTAAAATTCGAGGATACATTTTAAGAGCCCACTTGATTTTATGCATGAATAAAGGAAGAATGATGGAGAAGTGAAATTATAATGTACATGCTGACTTCACTCCACCATTTTAAAGCCACTGTCACCTTGACCCCATGATTAAATGAAGAGAGGACAGGAATTCTCAACATAAGGGGATGTTGAAACCATTTCTTCCATGTTTTCCTTTCTCCTCTCTTTGTATCCAAGTGAATTAAGGCTATAGAAGAAGCTTCCATCATTGAGTATCTCTCTAGCGAGAGCAGCAGAGTAGCCCTCAACCAAGTGAGCCCTGGTTCTGTGTGATAGTGACAGGATATGCTCCTCATCACACGATGTCTCTAAAGGCAACTGGGGCACAGGCTTATGGAAGCCTATGCTCTGATTCCCGTGTCTGTAAGGACGATCTAGAGGAGTCACTGCAGAGCAGTAAATCATCACATGCAATAATAATGTCTACTGCTTGACCTTCAAATGTTTTCCACAACACATTTTAGACATAAATGGGCATACAGCTATGAGATGCAATGAGGAGGAAGCCATCTTGGCTGCATGTCACCAAAGCAGGACTGGCTTTGTATACAGCAATCCGTACATTCTCAACCAAAGGAAAGGGAAAATGAAAATGTCCAAGTAAGCTGTTTCTTCTCAAGATCCTGGAAAGAATCTTTATGACATCTGGCATCATTTAATCATGGAGTCAAGGTCATAGTGGCTTTACAATGATACTTCACAGTGAATCTGGAATATACACTATAATTTCATTTCTCTGTTATGTTCCCTTTATGCTTGTACCAAACCAAGTGGACTCATAGTTTATCATTATAATTATACTATGATTAGTTTAGTAATCTTGCAGATAACATGCACTCTGCAATTGTTAATCAAATTTAAATGTTGTGCTTTTAAAAGTGGATACTAGCTGGGTATTTTTCATGGAGCCCTTTGGCATTCTTTCATGCATTTATTCCATCAAATCAACAGTACAGGAGCCAGACTAAAGTGATTCATTGATACAAGTGCCCCTTGCTCTCAAGCTCCCATAAAAACAGAAACAGACAAGCCAACAAAAAAGGAGATTAGGCAGGAGAAGGGAGTGACTGCAGTTTTAAACATCTAGTTAACCTTCCAAGTCATTCCTCTACCAAGTAGACACAGTGCCTACTCACACTTCTGTAGGGATGTGGGAGTATGGCATCCCTCATCTTTGCAGATTAGGACCTACTGAGGTTCAATCTGAATATGTCCTTTACTTTGTAAAAGCCATCTTTATAAGTGCTTTCCAGTCACTCTGTTAGGACTTTGTATGTAAGTGCATTATTTCTGAGCTGTAGGTGGCACTCGAGTCATAAAGTACACACCACTGAAATACTGTTTAGATTTACTATTTAGATGCATGGTTAGCAGACATCACATGTTACTGACTTACATCTGAATTGAAATTGTTATTTGAGTTATCAAAATCAGGTGCTTCTTAGTGAAAAGATAAACCAAAATGACAACAGAAAATGTGATACCAAGATCTACAGAACTGAACTTGGTAGATAGAATCAAAAGTTAATCTTAGATCCTGATTGCAGTTTATAGCACTGAGTTCAGCTACCACATACTAAGTAAGCTCCTACTAAGAGCCTGACGTTGTGCTCAGAATGTAAACACCAGTCATCTTTAATCCAGATGATAATCTTGCAAGGGAGACTGAAGAAACATGAGCTGGAAATATATACAGTAATTTACCTTTCCTATTCATTGACTTGTGACCTAAGCAAGAAGTTTAGAACAAATTTACCTGCATACACTTGCTCTATCCACCTACCAACCCCCCTCCCCCAGTCAGCCCAGAAGAGCAATGGGTACATACAGACTTCAATAATTAAAGGAATTTAACAGCATGGGGCCTTACAAAATAACTGTTCAGCTTCACCTAATATCTCCCAAACAGATATCCTCTGAGAACCACCCTCATAGACATCTCATTAACATCTCATGCCAATGAATTAAAATATGTAATACACAGTGACACACCTCTCCGCTACTATTCCTGTTCATTTCTCAGAACTGACTCATATGCCTAACACTGCTCTCAGGATGAGTGAATACATTTCAGAAAGTTAGCTCTAACTGATAAGAACTACTGAGGGTCCTCAGCTACTTGACTGTTTGTAGGAAGAGTGGACTATCATTGTAGATGAGGGAAGGAAAAGAAGAACCTTCCTAATAGTCTCCTAAATGTGGGGAAAAGGCAAGTGTATGTTTATAAATGTTCATTTAGTGTTGAAGTTTTGTAGCAAACACAGAAAAAAAACTGGCTGTATTACCTTGAACATATTTGCCACTATGAATTAGGAGTCAAGTAATAGTAATTTCTACATTAAATACCAGAGTAGACAACCATAAAGCATCAAAGGCCAGTCAGAAATGTCTGATACTGTGTCTTACCTCCTTAAGTTTATTTTCCTACTAGTGATTCTTCAGTAATCCATTTAGTAAATTTTATCTTAGATGGAAGAAAATGGAATAAGCATATTTTCCCAAAGGCAAACTCTGGTTTTCTTTTTTTCTTTCTTTCTTTCTTTCTTTCTTTCTTTCTTTCTTTCTTTCTTTCTTTCTTTCTTTCTTCCTTTCTTTCTTTCTTTCTTTCTTTCTTTCTTTCTTTCTTTCTTTCTTCCTTTCTTCCTTCCTTCCTTCCTTTCTTCCTTCGTTCCTTCCTCCCTCCCTCCTTTCCTTCCTTTCTCTTTCTTCCCTACCTCCTTCTTCTGTGATGACATTGTCATCATCATTGTCTTCCTCCTCTTCCTTCTTAACATGAGGAAACTACTTTGGTACTAGCATTTGTCTTGATTATACCCCTGTCTCTGGACCTCATTGATCCTTAGTGCAGCACGCATCCTGACCTGATCTGTTCTTCCTAGCCAGAATACATATTCTTAAAGATCTTGACCAAATCCATCTCCACCAAAACCTTTTCCAGAGAGCTTTACATGACTCAAATCCCTTGTATTCTTTATTGTAACTGTTCATAGGTTTATCAAATATGGCATGTTACAAGCACTTTTAGCAAGACAGATTTACACTTATTCACTAATTTTCTGGTGCTGTTATAACATATTCTATAAAACCCAGTACCTTCAGATAATAGGTTTACTCTAGACATGAATCCAGAATGCAGCTATCTACAGACCTCCAGCCCTTCATATAGGTCCAGATAAGGATATTTCAGGGCTTACTCAAATGCTGGAACCTCTCGGTGCTCCTTGATTTGTGGATATTGCCTTTTACTTCTATGTTTTCACATGGCTTCTTTTGTTAGTGTTTGCATCCATATATAACTTCTAAGGACTCAAACTGTTAAATTGAGGGTCGACTTAAATAATGCATGGTGATGCCATTTTAGAGCTTTAATGCAATTCATCTACAAACATGTTTTCTTTCAAATGCACTCACATTCCTAGGTTTTGTTGTGTAGAACACATACATACATACATACATACATACATATGTACATTTGGTGTGTGTTTACAAGTTTCAATATGTGTTTGAGGGTGTGTGTGCCTGTCTCTGTGTCTGTCCATTTGTCTCTCTGTGTATATTTGTGTGTGTGTGTGAACGAGTTTGTGTCAGTGTATTTGAGTGTGTGTATCTCTCTCCCCCCCTCTGTGTGTGTGTGTGTGTGTGTGTGTGTGTGTGTGTGTAGAGGCTATCATAAGTTCATCAGTCTTTTTATCTGCCCTTATTTATAAATTCCTCATGCATCCTCATGCATAATATATGCTGTGATTAATTTGTTCATTAAATTGACTTGAATAGGATACCTGTGCACAGGTTTCAGCATGTAGATATTACTGAACATCCCATTCTAGTGTCAGTTACACCCAGGACTTTAGAAATACTGCCATGCCATTTATGAAACATAATGAACCAATGAGAAACAGAAGAAAATAAAAAAATATAGAAACCTTCAGAACATACAATCAACCATGAAGCTCATAACGTCTAACGTCTTAAGTGAAATCTATTCAGTGACAGATCTAGTTTGTATCCCACTTCTATTTATTTGCCCAGTTTTTACACTTTATTGGTGAATAAAGATGGGAAGGAAAAGGGAACCAACAGTATTCCACTAAATATTCTACAATGTTGCTTTATTTGGATGCTCAAATCTTGTGTTAATTACTTGGTGCTCACTATTAGGAAGTGGTGGGACCTTCTACATATAGGGCTCAAGTGCAATCTCTTAATTCAATAAGGCATTCTACTACAGGGTCCTGTGGAACTATCATCACTTCCTCTTTCCCTAATTGGTGCTGGGTATGGACATAAGTAAATCTGAAGCAGCAGCCATCCCTGACATGGTTCACATATGTGTGGCCAATCAATCACAGATGGGAACCTCTATAATTACAAATCAAAACAAACCTTTCTTCTTTACACGTTGCTCAGGTATCTCATTAGAGTGATGGAAAGCTGGCTTATACAAATTCCTTCTACATTTATAATTCAGAGCGACATAGTCCTCATTGTATACTCACCTGTTGAAATGACTGTTACAGTTCTAGATGTGATGACACCCTTTTGCTAGGAAGAAGGCATGTTTCTTAAAATTGGTCAGCAGCAGAAGCTAGTTTTGCATTTTTCTTTTCTTTTTTTTTTCTTTTCTTTTTTTTTTTTTTTTTTTTTTCTCAGGGACTTATTTCATGATGGCAGTCTTACCTAATTAGTCAGATAAATGGAGTCATTCCAATATTGAATATTGTTTTTATAAAGCACTCTCTGTTTATTATGAAAATTAAGAAGTGTCATTGCTTTACAGATGCCACCCAAAGAAACACATTGGCATAGCCAAAGCTGAGGATTCTTCACTGTTGCAAAGTTACAGGCCACAATATACACCAGATGCTGTTGACCTGTGATGTGGCTTGAAAGGATTTGATCAGAAATGTCCTGAACTTACTCAGCCTAAGAATGATCACTCAGACAGTAAACTCTTTGATATGGTAATATAGCCAGATACTAGTTCATCTCCATTTCCAATACTGGAATCCAGGATGCTTTCCATTTTGTTTCATTTTGTTTAATATTGGAGGGTTCTAGCATCCTCATATAAGCTCACTTTGTTCCTTTCATTGGAGATGGAAGGAAGGTGATTGATTTACACACTTGCAAATACAGAAGGCATGGAGACAGATTCTACTCACTTCGCTTTCCTTCCTAAATAAACAATACAAAGGAATTGTAGTAACATATAAAGGTAGACCAGTTGGCGCTAGTGGCCTGTGTCACACTGAGATGTCCACAGTGGTGGTGTGTGTGTGTGTGTGTGTACATTTGTAGTGTAGGTATGTACATGCAATGTTTACCACAGAAAGATTCCTCAGTGCTCCTTCAACCTACATGAGTAATGTTTCTGAAATTGTGTGGGAAGATTATTTTGTTTCTTTCATCTTGTAGTGTTTCTCTGTCCTTTAGCCAGAACTGTAGAGCACTAACATGTCTGGGATAATGAGGCAGTAAAAGTTATAAAAGGTAAAAAGTATTTCCTTCCCACCTTCAAACCACAAGCCACTTTTTGTATTCTATTGCGATAATTTAACAGAATCTTGTGCTACTAAAGACAGAAACTGGTTTCAACATGCCCAATACTATGGTATGGCATTGATTTCTGGAACTAGATATGTCAACCCTCAGGTGAGTAAGGAGAAAGGGGAAAAGTATTTTTAAAACCAATGGCAGTGATACCTGCAGAGATAGAAACAAACAAAAATGTATACTCTTACATTGTTTCACAATTACAAATGCCAGGATAATACACTAAGCTGGAAAGGAATCCCAGAATAAGTTCAGTGTCACTGAGCATCTCCCTCTGATTAGACAACTACAAATATGTTATTCTTTCCTTTTATTGAAAATACTTTTTCCAAACAATATATTTTTATTATAGTTCCCCCTTCCTTAACTTTTTCTACCTCCCTCCCATAAAATTCATACTCTTTCTGTCTCTTATAAAAATAGAATCAAAACAAAATAAAAAATTTATCTAAGGAATAAGAAAACAATAAGATACATAAAAGCAAACAAACAGAAATAGTGCAAAACAAACATACATAAGAAAAAGAGACCAAAAAAGCACTAAAAACACAGGTAGACACAGGGATATATATTTGCACACACAGGAATCCCAGAAAACACAAATTAGGATATATATATATATATGGAAATCAGGAAATGCATGCATGTGAGCATGTGCGCGCGCGTGCACACACACACACACACACACACACACACACACACACACACACACACACATCCTGTAAGGTTTAAGAAAATATACCCTGAAACATTATTAGACAATGAACCTCCATTAAGTGTGTTTTGTGTTAGCCATCTACTACTGGACATGGGGCTTGTCTTTAAGAGTGGTTTGTATCCCCCAAAATGCTACATATAGAGTTGAACAGAAGGTACAGTGTTAAGGACACATGCTGTTTTGCTGAGTACTGGGTTCAGTTCTAGCATCCTTGTTCAGTAGCTTGAAATTGCTTGAAACCACAGCTCCAAAAGATCCAAACTGTTCTCTACTTTTTAAGGGTAGCTGCACACAAAATAATATAATTCTACACAGACAGATACCTATACATAATTAAAAGTAAAATGAATTATAATGCTACAGATATATTTTACACACTTACATTTACAATAACAAACTTCAACCACCAAGGGCCTAATTTTCATGTTAGAGGTGAAATGTAAAGTTCAGAGATGTAGTAAAAATTGTCCCAGCAATGTTGTTGACGTGGTCCTGGCACACTCAGCTCTTCCTCTTGTGTGTGTGAAACACTGCCCTGACCTGTGTTTATAGCAACCTTCGCCAAAGCAATGACAATGACTATAAAGAAATGAAGACTTCGATTGTTCAGCATTGCTATAGCAGGGTAGACTTTCCAGGGAACAGTCCTATTACCAAGATAAATATTAGAACTAAAGAGAAATCTGGCACTAGGGAATTGTACAAAGATCCACAAGGATGACCCCAACTAGGAGTCTAAGCAATAGTGGAGAGGCTACCTTAAATGCCCTCTCCTATAATGAGATTGATGACTACCTTACCTTAAATGCAATCCTAGAGCCTTCTTCCTGTAGCTGATGGAAACACAAGCAGACACACACAGCTAAACACTGAGCTGAACTCCAGGAATCCAGTAGCAGAGAGGGGGGAGTGATGAACACACTAATATTGGGAGCCCATTCCCCACAGAGAGATACTTTCTTAGCCTAGGTACATGGGGGAGGGCCTAGGCTTTGACACAAATGACTTGACAGATTTTGATAATCCCTCATGAAAGGCCTCACTCTCCCTGGGCAGTGGATGAGGGATAGGATTGAGGGGTCGATGGAGAGCATGGGAGGATGGGAGGAGAAAGAGGGAACTGGGATTGATATATAAAATAAATTGAACAAAAATATTAGAACTAAATATCCATCTGACAGCAAGAAACCATTATTTTCTCCACATCCTTATTTACTTTGGCCATTGGAAATAGTTCAGAAGCAATTCTCATCACCATTCCAATGGATGCTTGTCTCCTGTCTCACATAGCAAATGTTCTTCTGTGCACTGCTAAACCTTCCATTATGCTTCTTAAAATTTTCAATCAATTTACCATACACCTTCACTTCTCTTTTACTTTGTTGAACATGCTCTTCTTGCTATGCACCTTAAACAAGACCTGACTTCTACACAGACCTTGCTCTGTTTTTGCTTTGTCCAATAATGAACCTCAGGAATTGGAATGGAGAAAATAGCCTCCTGGTCTCCTGGATATTCCTAAGGCATCTATTCCCAGAGTCACAGCATGTAACTACTCATACCTACCTATTCCCAAGATGTGTTAATCACCTGATAATTTTCTTTTTTGTGGGTTTTTTTTTGTGATTTTGTTTGTTATCCAGCCTAAATTCCAAATAGGCTATAACTTACCCACATAGAAAAACCTACAACATTCTTTGTTCTGTCTTTTGTTTTCCTGTCCAAGTCCAGACCGATTGCTGTACATATCTACCTTCTTTATACTCAAGTAATTCTTATTTCGATTGCTGGAGGACATACTTCAGATGTTTGTATTCATTTTAGATTTATTGTTGCAAGTGTCAAATGAAGCTTTAATATTTCTTTCATAAACCCACTTTCATATGTCTTTCTTCTCTTAATTCTCAAGCATCTTTCCAACCCCAGGTTCTGCTCTTTGCATTGATAAAACATCCATTGATATTTCATGAGGCAATTGTCTTTCATTAAACTGAAGACTTCACCTATATTCTCTCAAGAAGATTTTACCTTTGAATTTTTCCTGTTTATACTGTACTACCAGTGGTTCCCATTCAACTCTCCAATCCTACACACAAGAATAGGCATTCACCAATCTCCCAACTTAAAATAAAATAATTCTCTTTTATTATACCTCTTTTTTATTTGTCCTATTTTCACATACTTGTTTGTCATAAGGTGCTTATATATTTTGGTTCCAATTTCTGATTTCTCATGTACACTTAAAATATTTTAAAAAGAAGGTTTATTGGTTACCTTTGTAAGACACATATTTTTAAATGTCCAATTCATTTTCCTCTAGAGGCAATCATTTAAAAGTGTTTTAAGGAAGTGTCAAGTTATTGAAACATAAAAAACAGTATTCACAAAGTTAGTCTCTATTCTTGATATTGAATATTGACATCAATTTCAAATGACTGAATATGATGTTTTAGTTTTACACACACACACACACACACACACACACACACACACACACACACACACACAGAAACACAAGAGTCACACTTTACTTCAAGATCTCCAACATATTTATATTGGGATTTGAGAAAAGCAATTTCCAAGTTTGAATCACAAAAGACAATACTCTTTGATGGAAGAAAATTATTGCTTTTGTAATATTAGATATTTGTACAGATCATATAGAATTTTTCAGAATTCTATTCTTGGATAATATTCTCATGTATTATGGCTGATAGCATCTTTTGGACACTTTAATTTTTATGGCTATCTACTTTTTAAATTTTCTAATAATTTTAATATTTTCAAAAACCCAGTGTCAACTAGAACTGTAGAATTACTCTAGTTCTACTCAAATGTGAGCTCTATCTTGGTACTCAAAATGATTCTGAATTACAAAAGAGAAAAGTATAATGAAGAGGCGTTGGCAATCATTGTTATAACTGTACCTGCTGCCTGTAGTTAAATCTGCACCTGGTTTAGAAGCCGAAGGCAACAATTAACTATTTGAAAGCATAGCAATAGTTTAAAGAATCAGAATGCTGCTATTTTTACAACCATGGGAAGCTTTGGCAGCAAAGAATATAGCTTTTCTGAATTCCCAAGAATCACAGGGCAAAAGCAAATCAAATCATCAGATGAAATGATTGTGCTGGCTCATTGGCTTGTGAAAGTTACACTATTAATTTGGCTTAGCTAACTGTATCTGAGAGAATTAAAAATAATCCCCAATACATTCAAAATGTAAGCATTTTCCACAAGTGATAAGAAGCACTTTTTTGTGTATGAACTTTGGAAGAGGATTCCTTATAACGGACAATGAAATGGAAACCAATCAATGGGAGCCCAGCTGCCACAGAGGTACTCTTTGAAAGAGAAGATAAAATAGTAACCTCAGCCCCATTATTTTCATTTATAATAAGCCAGTGAGTGCATTCACTAAAGACATTATAAAGAGACATACTGCGTGGATATGAGTCATTGCACGCATTGACAATATTCAGGAAATAAATAAGGCTTTTACCCATGAGCGAGGAAAAAGGAAACAAAAAACCAACCAACTTGAAATTCTCACAAGTATATGGAATATTTTAAAGAGGAAGTTAAAGCAGTAACAGGCTATTAGTCAACAATACCCTTTGATGACTCTATTGTACAGAAAAGATAACTGAAGTTTCTAAGTATCTTAGATTCCCAAGAATTTACTTTGAATTATGCCTTCATATTCATTACATATAAAATAGGAGAAATATAAACATTTTTCAGTTACTTGTTGATTAGTCTATTAGATTTTTACTTAGTTTAAATAACAGCATAAACAAAATACACTTCTTTTTTTAAAACTATGTATATTGGAAAATCTTCAAATTGTAGGATATACAAATACTCTCCAGGGGCTTGTTTGGCTTGGTTTTTTGTTAGTGCCATGAAGTGGGAATAGGTGATTTATTTTCCCCCGTCTTTTAACATTGCCAAATAGAAGATAAATGAGTGTTGTTCTAGATTAACTGTAATCCCCTTGAACAAATGAGTACCATTCCAGTGTATGAAAAAAATTTATCCAACCTTGGAATTGGAATTTATTTTTTTAAGTAGAGTATGGGTTTTCAAACTATATATAGCCAATTCCCTTAAAAGGAAAATTCTTGCATGTCTCCTAGGACCCAGGAGTTCTATGCATCATACTTTTGAATTTTGATTCAACTTCTTTTTCATTTTTCAAAACTCCACCATGTTTATACTAATCGTGTACGTCTGACAATCTCATAACTAGAGTTGAACACAGCAGCTGTTTACCATTTCATGCTAATTAAATGTGATTGTCAGCATTATCCATTTTATTCTTTTGCTTCCAATCATTTAAACACAAGCAAGGAGAGACAGAGGTAGATGATAGAGGATATGTTTTCCATACATTTCCAATTGATGAGCTTCAAGCATAAGCAAATTTTGAGTTAAGATTCCAAAGCCACATTATTCAATATAATAGAAGTTGATACCCAGGTGCATTTAATTTTAAACTAGAAGAGCCTTAGCATAAAAATACTCTAGGTTCTTGAGGTATAAGGTGAGGATTTGTCCGAAGTTCCACAACTAAGTGTAGATGGTGACCTTCTGGTCAGTCTCTGACATTTGCCATCCTCAGTTTGTTTGATATGCAACTGAGAAATGTCTTCTTTCAAGCTAATAAGAATGGGTTGGGCAAGAATGATTTGAAGTCTCAGTATATTTGTCCATGTGCAGGGTGGCATCTATTCTGACTTCTTGTAATAGTAAATAAAGATAAATGGGCTCATATTTGTAAATAAATTATCTTCTATTTTAATTTGCATATTTTGGAAATGTGCTATATTATAATATTGTGTTTCCTGAAAATAAAACACAACAATACACAAATTGGGAATGAGTCACCAAAATAGATGTGTAGCTATAAATGGGTTAAATACTAGAACTATTGGTCAGCAGTTTACGAATTTCATTCAAGTGCTATGATGATTATCTTTATAAATATTAACAGAATACATTGTGATACATGTGAACACAGGAATACCTAAAGCGAGTATTATAAATATAAAAAGAGATTATGAGAGATTTTTCCTCTCCTGTGCTGATGTTAGTGCCATGAAGTTATAAGAAACATCTGAGAGAAATTAACCAAAAAAAATGTGAGAATTTTTTCCTGCCTCAACATCACATATGCTGAGATCCAGACACAATTACCCTCCAGAATGTATTGCAGATGCGGCGCTTAGCAAATGGGTGCAAGATGTTTGCTCAGATAGAAGCTTGAAGGCCAGAGTTAGGGAAAACTGGCAAAAGCTGTTAGCAGAGGTTTCTAGAGAGTTGCCAACATGGATCATTTTTTCCCTGAGAATTTTGGCAGTTGCATTCCATTTCTTCAGATTGCATTTATAATTGGTTGTTTCCATGGAAACATGGACTTTAATCCATAGTCTTCTTTATAAACTAACTTTAAAATGGAGGTGCGACCTGAGCAAAATGTGATTTTGGAGTGGTGGTAGATAACAACAAACCTATTGTGTGTATCTTCGTGGCACTAATTCCACAGCATGAGTCACAGTCACATAGTATATTAATTCACATGCAGAGTGGCATCTGTGCTCCTGACATTTCATAATAATCTCTAATAAATATCTATGAATTCAGATTTATTAATGTATTGTCCAATTTCATCATTATTATTGTCATTTTGTAATACTGTCATTTCATAAAACAAAGGGCTCCCATTTGGCATAAGAAAACTCATGACAAGTTATAGTTTTCTGTTTTTAATTTTGGCAAAAAAAAATTGAAAGGTTAGATGTTCTTCATGCCTTACATTTTAAAATCTCAGTATATTCAAGTGAAAACTTGAATAAGCACTTGTATGTCTGGTATGTCCCAGCAAAGACTGCAATGGTGGCAGAATGGTAGAATACATTTTGATAGTACAATAAGCAAGAGGTTGTATTGACGTAACTTACTCAGTAAGCCCTTGGCCACATTGAAATTCTGAATTAGCAGAAACAAATGAAAAGGTCACTAGTTTTGCTAAACTATTCTATAAATCTCATGTAAATCAGTATCCTGTGCACAAAAAAAAATCAATTTCTTAATCCCATTCAGCCTCACCATTGGTAAATGTAGAGGTTTCCCAGGAGAAAACATGGTGCATGGAAAATATCAAGTAATTAAAGATGTAGTTTGTGTTTGATGGGCTGGATTGGAATTAGGAAGTTAGGAAGAAGGTCATGAACTACCACATTCCTTAGTAGCTTCGGGTGGTGTGTGTGTGTGTGTGTGTGTGTGTGTGTGTGTGTGTGTGTGTGTGTTGGGGGTTATGGAATAGAAAGCAACTTCAAAGATGGAACATCGAATTAGAATGTACACATGTCTAAATTACACAAAGTAACACTTGTTATCAAAGTATAAGCAAAAATTACACATGTTAAAAATCTGTGCTATTTAAATGATACTTAATGTCTATATGCCCAACTGTCCTTGACATTCTCCCTTCCCCCACCCTCTTTCTCTTCTTCTGTATTACTCCTTCTCTCTCCTCTCTCATAGCATTGCTGAGTGAGCAAATGTCCTATATACCCAGTTATGTTATATGTACATTGTGGTCAGCTGTGGTAACTTCTTCATGGTTAACATTATTTTAAAATGTATGAAAAAGTGTATTTCTATTCAGGACTTTGCAATCTTTAAAGGCCACATCTGGCTAATATTGTCTGTTGTACACTCTTGTCAACTCCAATCCCAATTAGAACTGCATCTTTCCTCATCTGTTTCATAATGTCTGGAAATCTGAGAGAAGTTAGATAGGAGTCCCTGGGGAAAAAAAAAACAACAGCAACAAAGAGTCCAAGTAGCTATGATAATTCAGGACCATGGACAACAGCCAGGGAGTCACCTGCCTCCACCTCCAAGTTAAAGAGTGAAGGTCAAAAATAGGGCAACGCCTTCATTACTTGGGAATGTTCCTAGCTTCTTGCTAAGTTAATACTGTTATCTAATTGTAGGTTGTATCTACCTGCTGCCTGTAATCAGGTGAACATGATTTACCCAGTTGCCCAACTACCGGAGAAACAATGAACGGACTAATAATTTTCAAGTCTGAAATCTGGATTCCACACAATGAGAAGCACAGGGTTAAGTTTACAAGTAAATTCACAAAGATGGGAACACTATGACCATTGCCAGATGAACTGGAAAATGCTAATTCATAGATGAATGAGTAAAATGAAAATAGAACCATATACATACACAAGCATATACACACATATACAACATATATACATATATGTACAAAATGCATATTAGGATGAATAAATGATCCCTCCAAAGATATTCATGTCCTAATACTTGGAGGCTACTATAATGTTTCTTTCTGAGGTATAATCCACTCTGTAGATTAAATTCATTGGGGCTGAAAAAAATGGCTCATCAGTTAAGAGAGCTTGCTCTTCTTGAGAAATCTGGATTCAGCTCCCAGCATCCATGTTGGGCAGCTCACAGTCATCAACAACTATAGCTTTGGGGGCTTTCACACCTTGTTCTGTCCTCCTTGAGCACCTACACTCAGGAGCACATACTCACATATAGACATGCACTTCATTAAAAATAAAATATATCTTTCAATGGCAAACAAGTGATTTCTGACTTGTGGTTATTAAGGGATAAATGTAATTTTAAGTTATTTGGTTATAGTTATTTACTACAGCAAAAAATAAAAGCTGATATATACCTTAGATCTCTTCTGGAAGAATAAGTGCTGCTCTCATTTGCTCACCTGTAGGCAAAACAGCTTCCCTAGTCTCGCTGAGACTGTATTCTTCTGTGAAACAAGAGGTAGAAGCTGATACAAAGACAGGGATACAAACCTGTATGCTAACATCAGAGTATTTCCAAAAAAAAACCATTTTATTTTTATAAAATGTCCTTTGAATTTATGTAATTATGCTACATGTATAGACATTTTGCCTGCATGTACATATGGGTCCCATGTGTTGCCATAAAGGTCAGAAGAGGGTTTCATATCTAATGAGACTGAAGCTATAGAGCTGTTATGTGAGTGCTGGGTCCTCTAAACAAAGCAAGAAGTGTTTTAAATGCTGAGTCATCTCTCCAGCCCAATTTTAATTTTTAAGTTTGTGTGTGTGTGTGTGTGTGTTTAAAGGGAGAGTAACAGAGGTGTGTGTGTTTGTGTGTGTGTGTGTGTGTGTGTGTGTGTGTAGAGAGAGAGAGAGAGAGAGAGAGAGAGAGAGAGAGAGAGAGGGAGAGAGAGGGAGAGAGAGGGAGAGAGAGAGAGAGAGAGAGAGAGAGAGAGAGAGAGAGAGAGAGAGAGAGAGAGAGAGAGAGAGAGAGAGAGAGAGAGAGAGAGAGAGAGAGAGAGAGAGAGAGAGAGAGAGAGAGAGAAGAATGCCACCTTGCACCTGAGTGCAGGTCAGAAGAAGATATCAGTTCCTACAAAGACAGAGTGACAGGTGGTTACAAGGCACCTTATAGAACTCTGGTTCTCTGGATACCCAGTTAGCACTCTTTACTGCTATGCCAACTCTTGAGTCCCAAACTTCAGCAATTTCTCCCTTATCAATTATATGAATTGTGTAGTTGAATTACTGAATGACTTTCTGTGGACATCAGATTATCATTTGAGTTTCTGTCAGTTAAGACTGCTATTGGTCTAGAAATAGGGAGGGTCTGGTTGGAAGGGACAAGGTGATATTTTGAACAATAGTGTTTATTATTCATAGGTCTTTTCCTTTGCAACTTATATTGTTTGGCTTCCACATCCTTAGACAAAGATCTGGCCTGGATTCAGATTCCCTCATTCACAAATAGAGCTTCTTTCATTTACAACATATATTTTTAATTTCCTATTTTTTATTAATCATTTTATTAACAGACATTATGACAGTGAACATGAAACTTTTACTAAATCTTCCTAAAATATATCTTTCTTCCTTCCTTCCTTTCTTCCTTTCTTTCTTTCTTTCTTCCTTTCTTTCTTTCTTCCTTTCTTTCTTTTTATTCTTATTGTAAATCCATTTCCCAGGCATCATTGGAAGACCCAGGGTACTGATGCTATCTCCCTTACGTGCTTCACTTGCACAATGTTATAATACCACACAATGGCAAAGTGTCTCACCCAGGGAAATAACATCAATTAGTGTAATTAATTAACCCTTAAATATTTATTAAAATCCCACCATGAGCCTTCTAATTGCTTTTATGGCCAAGAACTTCTGCATCTATTTCTCATGTCTATTGGCCTTACCCAATCTAACTATAAATTATTTTACCACAAAATATGAGATTTTCTAATAGAGACTTAAGAGGTCTACATGTTTGAGGAAATAGTTCAAGACATGTATCAAAGTGTAATGAGGTCAGTATTCTGAGTATTTCCAATATCTTCAAGCATTGTTCATTTTATGTGTTGCAATTTTGTACTCTTTCTTTTTTCTGGC
Source organism: Cricetiscus sungorus (assembly GCA_030556225.1). NCBI lineage: Eukaryota > Metazoa > Chordata > Mammalia > Rodentia > Cricetidae > Cricetiscus > Cricetiscus sungorus. The sequence continues at coordinate 26,369,411 of JANBXA010000398.1, forward strand.
TTTTAAAATTTAATTTATTTTCATTTTACATATCCACCTGAACTACTTCTCCCTCCTCTTCTCCTATCTCACCACCTCCCCCATCCCACCTTCCATTCACTCCTCAGAGGAGGTGAGTCCTCCCCTGTGTAGTCAACAAAGCCTGGCATACAAAGCTGAGACAGGATCAAGCCCTACCCCCCTGTATCAAGACTGAGAAAGGTAACCCATAATAAGGAATGGGCTCCAAAAATCCAGTTCGTGTACCTGTGACAATTTCTGGTCCTACTGCCAGCCACCCACCCCCCAACAGATCAAGCTACATAACTGTCACCCACGTACAGATGGCCGAGTTTGGTGGGTCCCATGCAGCTTCCCAAGCTGCCAGTTCAGAGTTCGTGAGCTCCCAATAGTTTGGATCATCTGTCTCTGTGGTTTTTCTAGTCATGATCTTAACCTTTCTTGCTCATAGAGTTTAGTTGCTTCAACTAAACTCTAGGGACTCAGACTCATGCCATTTTGTACTATTCCCATCACTTGAAATGCTTTCAGGGATAAGTGACTATGATTACCTAATCCCTGAAGAAGGAGACATCAGTTCACTCTGGGCTCTCATACCCTTACTGGCCTGCTCTCTATGTCCTCCTCACTACTCTTGTCTTCAGTACTCACAATTTTAATATGCTTTTCTACAAGATTTTGAAGTTAGACATTTTTATTGTCATTATGTAGTTACAATAGTCACTTGTTTGAAAGTCTTTTGAGTGTTTCATGTTGAATTTTAAAATGACATCACTATGGTGTTCGAAAGATTACACAGATTTGCTTCGTTATCATTTACCATAATGGATGTAATGTCAGAACAGAAAGAAAGGAGTGGGGTGAAGATTTATGAAGAGCTTCTACATCTCATTCAATATGTTACTTAATTGTTCCCTTGGAGGATTTTCCCCCATCAAGATATGAACTAATCTAGAGTACTGGGTCAGTTTTAAAGGTTTCATTTTGACTAATTATATACATATACATATATACATATACACATATATGTATATGTATATACACACACATATATATATAGTACACTATATATACATATATAATGTGTACATATATGCATACTGATAGCTAAACAGAGTCAGTATCATTTATCAGAAAATTCCAATAGAGTGCTGAGCAATCCTAATTGCAGCCTTCTGCCTTCCCCAAGAGAGAGCAGCTGGTGGTCGAAAGAGTTGAGTGCCAAAGGCCATGTGGAAGTCAGTAGGGGAAGCAGCAAGTATTCTTTGAGAACCATCCTTCCTTCTATATCCTGCTGCCTGTCTGTCCAGGGAAGCAGAATGATCTATGATTTTGGCAAACAGGTTGAAATACCATGCCAATGCTATAGGTCACTATCTGGGAGCATTTCCCTGTGTGATGATGCTTCATACTGACTCTTTCACTGACTCATTGAGACATGCATGCCCAGAGATGGAAGTCAAATGAATCAAGCCATTCAAGTTCTCTGATACACAGTTACACATTCAGTGCTCAGTGCAATCAGTCTCCAGCTTATGCTCAATCACCACTGTAGTCACCTTGCATAGGGATGCAGGTCTAGATGGAAGGATGTCTGGCCTCACAGCAGTGGAGAACTTGACACAGTACTATGCCATTCCACACATGTTTCTACGATAGGTCTGCAGAGTGAGGTCAGAGGAGATCACTTTCCCATCATTCAAAATTCTCATGTTGAGTCTCTTCTTTGTTTTATGTTGTTGGCTGTATATTAAATCCTTCTTTCAGTGTTTAAGCATGAGAAAACTGTACAATGTTACTCTCTAGACTAAAAATGGGTTTTTGGCTTTAGCATGCATAGTGTCTAAAGAGGAGGAAAGTTTTTAAGTATCCAAAGAAAGAATATAAATTAAAATATTTCCCCTTCTCTATCAATATAAAATAGAACCTCCCTCATTCCTAGTTTTTTGTCGTGTGTGTGTGTGTGTTAACCCAGGTAGCTGTTATCTATATCAAGGTGATAGCTTATCTTCTGAATAGATCTTAATATTAGAGAGGTAAAAATATGGCAGAAATTCCTATGCAATTTTTCAGACAAATGATAAAATATTTTTTACTGTGAACACCAATTTTGTTCTAAAAATTTTATGAATAATCATGTGGCTCATATCCTATGTATATATTACAGAAGCACTCACTCATAAAGACTTTTGTATTTGCTGATGTATGTTTTTGGATCATCATTATTATACAAGTAACTAAATAGGATCATGTTGAAAACAATAGCAAATTAACTTGCCAAGCAAGAAGCACGAAATGGAAATACAACCTCTCCAGGAAATTGCTTATAGTAATTTTTACTATAATGAGGTGCCTCAATATTTTCAACATGTGTTTCTGTATGTATTTGCTAGTTGTACAATCTCTGTATTTTTTTATCCCTAGAGCTATTCATTTGAAGCCACAATGCATGGAAATAGATACTAGATGCCCATTGAGTTTTGGGGGATGGGCAGGCCAATACACAGAGCCAGTTCTTTCTTAGCATTGGAATCTTTATACCAGCTTGCTGGTAGAAAACCAAACCCCAAGCTGGCAGATCAGATCTCACTCTTAACTGTGTCTTTTTAATGCAATGTGGAATGAAAGAATGTTCACACTGTCATTTAAGGCATGGCACCTTTGAATGAGAATTATGGTCTTTATTTTAAATTTTATTTATCTATCATTTAAGACAGAATCTCATTTAGTAGCTCAGGTTGTCCTGGAGTTTACCAAATAACCTGAGGCTGGACTCAAACCCACAGAATTCCCTTGGCATCTGCCTATCAGGTCTCGGAAGCACAGAGTATGTCACCATACCCTGAAATACTATAGATTCTTAAAACATAAATACTTAACATCAGAGTGCAACAAAAAGATCCAATTAGCTTAGAGAATATACATTTGTCTTCTTTTCAGAGATTATTGTCCATCAGGATAAAATGCAGCATGCTGATAGCAGATTAAGTTCTTCAATAGTGCATAAGAATTAATTACAAAACTAGATCCGCTCTAGCCTCAACTATTTCTTTGGTTTACAAGGATAGATAAAAACAGTCAAGTCTGGAGCAAAGCAGGAATACAGGAAAGCAATTCATATTTATATTCAGGAGGAGTGAACCATTCTAAGAGAATATACACAAGAGGTAACAAAATTCATGGTTAAAACAAGCAGTTGTGTTTTAAAGCAGTCATGGATTTATTCGACAGTGGAAGCAAGAATTCAGAAAAAGCTTGGCAGTTACACAGTTCTTGGCCTCAAACACTTATCCATTATTCTCACCTTTCACAATGAAACCAGGACAATTAAATTAGCAGGGATTTATTGAATTCCTTCTTATTGTAAGAAGACTGTGCAGGAGGACAAACATAAATATGTGTGTATCAATTAGGGTCTCTATTGCTGTGAATAGACCCAATGACCACAGCAACTCTTATAAAGGAACCATTCAACAGGGTCTGGCTTACAGTTCCAGAGATTTAGTCCATTATCATCATGGTGAGAAGCGCGGATGCATGCAGGCACACGTGGTTTTGGAGAAGGAGTTCTACATCCTGATCCTTAGGTAGCAGGAGGAGACTGGGAGCCACACTGGGCACAGTTTGGGCATATGAGACTTAAATGTGCCCTCACAGTGACACACTTCCTCCAATAAGGCCAGACCTAATCCTATAAAGCCACACCTCCTAATAGTGCCACTCCCTGTGGATCTATCAAGGTCATTTTCTATCAAACCACCACAACATGCCCTTTTCTCAAGTGCTTCAATACACAGAGGGAACACAGCCTTGTAAAAAGATTATTAAAATTCAGCAGAGCAAGAGCAATTCATGCCTAAAATAATGTTTCGAATACAGAAACAAGTGGCTAGATTCTGCCTTTGGGATAAGAGGAGAGGGTGTTATAGAAAGGTGAGAGATATCAGGTGTTCAAGGCAGAGGAATAGGAAGGGATTTCTGCAAAGGAGATTCAGGAGTGAGGGAAGACATGAGGCATATCATCGGATTACAGAGAGTGGAAGACAATATTAGAAAACACTCACAGTAGTGCACCCCCTCCCCATGACTTACTGTTGGAAAGATATGTTTCAGGATCTCCAGTTCATTTCAGATAACTTGCTTCATCTATTCTTACATCCGTCCTTTCATACACATCCATACAGTCATGTGTATATACATAGCCCCTTTCAGTCTGTCCCTCTCTGGAAAATGATGACCTATGTAGCTTATAACAGTTATTGGCGAGGATTAAATATGTTATCACATAATTTGATTTTTTCAACTCAAAATTGAGCTCCAAAATTTTTTTGGCATAAAAATATTGTGAAGCCAAGATACAAAAATGCTTTAATGTTAAAGGGAAAACTCAGGTCATCCATGTGCTTGTATGAAATGACTAGCACAATTTTATTCCATCTAAGGAATTCCTGTACAATTAAGAAAATTTATAGTAACAACAACCCCTTAACAAATTTAATGTTTTAGGTTTCATCACAAATTTACAGATGATAATGTATTTTGTTCCAATAGAAGGTAATATTTTCAGCCTGTATGTTCTCAAATTTCAGTTATTTCTAAGACATTTATTTATGTTTATTGCTATACAATAACTAAACTATATAACATACATGTTCATCATATATGTATGATTTAATTTACTGAAAATGGCACATATATTTTCATACATTATGAATATACAAATTATATGGTATAGGGACATTAAGGGTTTATAATCAGATGCTGAGTTAGGTACTATCTGGGAGTAGTAAGAAGGATGGCTTTGGATATAAATTTATAATCTCAAGTGCTACACATACTCATACTCACAAGTAAATGATAATGTACCAGTCTTAGTGCAAGGGATATGACAACAACACATAGACAACAGACACAAGCTCTCAAAAGCAATTTGAATCAAACACTGAAAGAAGCAAATGGTTTTGGTTAGGTCCCAAGAGCCTCAGTGCCCAACTATATATACATCAGCACAACGTGATAATTATTTACATAAAGACGATTGGTTAATGACTCAATTCTATGCAGAATAAACTGTTTGGGAAACATGTCATAATGAATTTTAGAAATATCTTAATTAAAATGTTAAACTAAAATTATCTAAAAACATCTTGTAAGCCTTTCATCATTCTAAAAATAAACATAATTGGTATGCATCATTCTCTGATAAGCTTTCTAATTGCTTTCCAATAATCATTTCAATTAATTTTCCAAACAACTGTAAGAGAGTGGCATTCCTTTAGCCTTTATTTTAGAGATTTATGTTTATGTATGAAGAGAGAGATGGAGTTGAAATCATTCACTCTGGTTAATAGCTAGTGATTCCTGAATATCAGCTGGAATATAAACCCCTAATCAGAAAGCCGTAGAGACTAAATTATATGCCTAGACTGTAACGCTTCTTCAGTAAAGTCATTGTGGTACTGACGAGCTACCTTAGAAGTAAAGAACACTTGCAGCTGTAGCAGAAGACCTGGGTTCAGTTACCAGCATCCACATGGTGGCTCACAGACATTCCTAATCCCAGTTCCAGAGAATCTGATGCTTTCTTCTGGCCTACAAGTCCAACAGGCACTCAAATATGCTTCAATGCATTCAGGCAAAACTTCTGGGTACACAAAGTAAAATGAAATGTATCATTTTAAAACATAGAGTGATTGTAATATGTAATATCTTAAGATTGCTCTTCCTGTTTCCTACCTCCTGATAGTCATGCTCCCATGCCTTTGCTTACAGATGTGCTTCCCAGCAACAGAGTCTGGCAAAGGTGGAATGATGTCCTTTACATTTGAACAGAAGGTTTTTCCCAAGGATATCTTTGATGGAGTAAGCTGCCATTTTGTACAGATGCACATCAAGAAATTGAGTATCATTAATGGCCAACAGCCAGAAAAGAACTTCAACTCTTCCTGTAACAGCCTGTGAACAACTGAACATTGCCAACAAAACAGTTTAGATAAAAAATCATTTTTCAATAAATCTGACACCTTCGAGATCAGAAGCAGAGGTTCAAACCAAACCAGACCTGGATTCCTGGCCTGTATAAAATCTTATATGATAAAAACATGTGTTGTATTTTGCCATTAAGTTTAGAGGTCATATGTAGCATAGCAATTGATAAGTTCATGTGTTCTGTTTTAGTATTGGGAACATGTCAAAGGACATTGTAGCACTTTAAAATAATTCAAAGCACCTTATTTCCATGTAAGACTCACTTAAGTGATGTCTTATGTGGAATAAAAATAATCAAACAAATGATGTGGTTTCAGTTCCAGAAAGAAAGAGACTTCATGAACTGGAAGAAAAGAAATCTTTCAGTTCTTTGAAAGTCATCACTTTCAAAGTTACAAAGAATCAGAAGTCCTGACAGAAAACAAAACCACAAGGTAGTTGTAAGGAAATGAGAGCACAGATTGCTCTACACCTGAAAGCCAATCACCTCTGTTCACATACATGCACATGGGTGACTGAAAGGAGATAGCTGTCCTGAAGGAAAACAAGGTCACATTTCTACTCTTTTACCCTCCCACTCATGGAATATACTTTTAAGTGTGTGGCATCTATGACCACTTGCAAGTAAATTACTTAGTCCTCTCTTATTCATGCTCTAGATATCACTAGACTATTTCGTGTTTCAAGAATTTACAGTTGACATACAGCTGAGAAACAATAATTTGCTTCAATAAATTCATGGATCCAGACCACATTCAACTTGAAAATTATGATTATCCTTATTCTGTCATAACATCCTGGTACTGATCTATTGTAAATGTCTGGATAATGGTCCCTGACTTCTTGGTTCAATTCAGAGTTACTGCAAACAAGATATTTTTACTATGTACTATATATACAATACTAAGTTTTTAGACCCATTGGTCCTTACTTTACACATCTTTTTATTGTTTGAAACTCCAACAAAAATCTCAAAAGGCTTACAATATTCCATTCATAAAATGTATTTAGCCCCACTAACATGCTAACCATCATAGGCTAGAACTCAGCAAGCTGAAGCTTTAGGTAATTTTGCTTATGTGTGGAGAGCTGTATACAAGCTATGTCTGGCTGCTGTTACTTAGCATCCAGAAAAGGTCACATTCATACTATGTATGATTATTCTAGGGATATGTCTCTGTTAAAAAACAAAAGTATGGTTGCTGTTAGATATGTATCACTTGTGTCATCTCATAAAGTTGAAAAATCACCATCTGAGGTTCAAATTCAGCTTATTGGGCAGCAAAGAGTCCATGAAAACCTCAGCAAAGATATAGTGGTAAACAGTGGCCCTGAATACTTACTTGGGACTCTTTCGTTGATTTATTTTTATCCTTCTTCCAATCACAGCTAATTTAAAAAGTTTTGTGTTATATAGAGTAAATGTGTGGCTGGAGTTTCACACAGGCAGCATGATGTGTGAAGTGATGGGGTAGTGGTGTCCACACACTGGTCTACAGTGGGGAGCATAGCAACACCATTTACCCTATATTCTGTGATCATTCTTGGTGAATTAAAAGCTTCTTGCCCCTACAAAAAGGCTTTTTAAAAAATAGAAAAAGTGGTCTTTAGAGACCTTCATATTTCTTCTGCATAAGTTATTGGCCTGAACTCTTACGAGATATTAACCAACTGTTTATTTCTGTGTGTCCACCATCCTAGTGCACTTGTTAAATTCTAACACAGTAGTTACCATGGATGAATCAGTCCAAACCAAAACCAACAGCTAGCTATTTCCAGCTATTGCCTGTCCCGTTGTATTCCAATGCTGATTTGTAGAGGGCAGTGTTTCTCTACTACTTCAGAGATGCCACCAATGTCTAGACCACCTGACCCTAGTTACCCAAATATCTGGTCAATCCCCTCATGGCCCCAAGCATTGCACTGTGTTCACTGACTATGAGACTACCATCCTAACTTATTGGCTGTTGTCAGAAAAATCATGCAATTCAGTGATTATTTGCATAAGAGTGTGTCAGTGGTGTTTACATCATAGGGAGTTTGTGAGAAAGGCAATTTCAAAGACTCAGTGACAGCTCAGTGTCAAGCTTGTTTCTGTTACACACTTGAGTTTCAGAAGTGATGACATGTCAATGAGGTGGCTCTGTGGATAGAGGCACTTGCTAGGAAACTGATGCCCTGATTCCCATCCCTGAGATCCATATGGTGGAAGAAGAGAATAGACTAAGCAATGCTTTTTCTCTAACCTGGGGTGATATATTATTTATGATTTCTTAAAGCTTTCCTGAGGGCACAGAAATCCAAGCCAGCAACAGCAACCTGGTGGTGTTGGCACACACTTTTAATCCCACTTGGGAGGAGAGGTACATGAATCTCTGTTAGTTCAAGACCACACTGAGGTACAAGAAACTGATCCAGTCCTAAAGAGAAACAGCTCACTCAAAGATGATCTCAGCACTTGGGATCACACACCTTTAATCCCAGCATCATGAAGGTATAAAAAGCAAAGAGTCTCATGTGGAGATTTATTCTCTAGCCACAATGAAGAGAGGCAGCAGTCTGAGGCTTGGTGAGAGCTTGTGGAGACAGGATCAGCCATTTCAGTATGATGAAGAGGTAAGAGCTAGTGGCTTGGCTGCTTTATTTTCTGATCTTCAGCTTGAATCTTGAACCCAAATATCTGTCTCTGGATCATTTATTATTCATGCTACACTACTCTTCACATGTGAGTTATATGTACATGTGTATGCATGTGCATACTAAATAAGTTGATTAAAAATTAAGAAAAGATGCATTTATATTGCTCAATTTACTTACTTTGTCATTGGGAGCCCAGAAACTCATTACTTTAGTCAATTATCCCTGGTCATATCCACTGAGCTGATGGTAAAAATCAAGGCTGGAAATTACATCTCACACCTAGTCCAGACCTCCCTGTATCACACATCACACCATATTTTCATGACTCTTGTCATAAACAATAAAAACAAGAGAAATATAAAGTCATGGTCAAGGGTTGGAGGTAATGGCGACTGAAGTTTGTTGTAGAGGCACATACAACTATTCTTTTCCATTGTGTTTACTTTCATGTAGAGAGCTACAGCTTCTAGGTATTAGTAAACATATCTACTAGAGAAATTCAGTGCTTCACTGAGTCTTGCCAAGGGTACTCAATAACAGGATGATTAATGACTCCTCTCTGAAGTTCTGAGAAAGAGAGACTGTAGATCTATGAATGGAATCTGTCAAACAGAATGAGAACTTCCTGTATGTCTACCCTTGTATGCAAATTTAAAAGAATCATGCAGAATCTCCTGAATAACAGAGATTTAAAAAGTTGCTTTCTGGGGTGGGGAGGAAAAAAAATGCTTTCTAAGTGAATGTTCAAGATAATCATATATATCTACAGAGCAGGGAGAATGCAAGCCAATTGTGATCAATCCCTCTGCTAAGTCACAAGATTCATATTCAGATCATGGGTCATCTAACATTGAGGTCAAATATTCCTCATGATCATTTTTAAATTTATTCAGAAATCTGCTTATTCACTTGCCAAAGTAAGCTCTCAGAAATATGTGCTCTGCTGAAAGAACAAAGTAGAGGACAATAAAATGATTATTGGATTTATCAGTCACAAGCACAGTAACAGAGGAAGAAAAGAGGATGAAGAGTAGTGCCTTAGCTTCTTTTCCTGTTGCGGAGGTAAAGTACCCTGACAAAGCAACTTAAAAGAGAAACAGTTATTTGGTCATGACTCTGGGTTATAGCCCATCACAGCAGGGAAGTCAAGACAACAGCATCCTGAGTTAACTGGTAACATCATCTCTACAGTCAAGAGCAGAGGGGCATGAAATAATGCATCCTAATAACCAGCTCCTTTTTCCTTCTTTTATATAGTTCAGAATCTCCTACCTATGGAAGGATGCTACCCATGGTAGGCAGGTCTTCTTTTTTCAATTAATAAGACCAAGAGGATTCTCCAGATAATCCCTCACATGGAGACTTTCTTATCAGTGGTTTGTAGATTTTCTCAAGCCAGCAATTAATCTAAGCATCATGGTGGGTGTTGCCCAAGAACATATGTCTGGCTGGCTGAATGTCCAGCCCCTGTCCAATTTCTTGATTCTGGTCCAAGAGCCTGTTGCTGCTGAAGTGCCAAGTACTACTTGAATTGCATGGACAAAAATGTGATAAAAATGATCTCAAAGTCAGCAGAAACAACTTTGCCCAAAAGCCAACATTTTGCTGCAGAAAAAGGATAATTGAACTGAGGACAAATTTCAGGGTGCTTTTTTCTGAGATGGTATAAAAGAACTGTGTTTTCTGAAGTAGCTTAAAGTGCCACAGAATATTCTAGAAGAACAATTTGCAGTAGATTGATTTTAGGAATGAACATATCCATACATGTATAAAAATACATCCATTAAAATAAAATAATAAAAATGTAGTGTGAGCAGAATAACTAAAGGGTCCCTGAGATGTTTGTGAATCCTGCTATGTTCTAAGATATCAAGTTCTTTTTTTTACTCTTTATGCTTTGTAACCTAATCTATTATGAAGCGCTATGTTATTACCTCATACAACTGGCCAGGTCAGAGTAGGTCAGAGAAAGCCAACAGCTTAAGATGATAGATGAAATGGAAAGAATCCTTTGAGTAGGAAATGCCAGGATAAAGACTCCACGAGCAGCATAATACAAATTCCCCCCCCCAAAAAAAATAATACTCGGAAGTACTTCACAAATGGAGAAAGGAACCATCACATTAAATTATTCATCAGAGATATTCCAAGGAATGTAGATGGGCTGTGGAAAGTCATGTAGAAGGGATGTACACTGAACCCCAGGCTGAAGCCAGCAAGAAATTCTGTGGTAGTAACAAAGCTCAAAGCAATTCACTCCAGTCCTCTGATGTCCAGCATATCCTTCACTTTGTGTCAATTTTATGGTCTTTGCTTCAAATATACAAAGTAAATGCACCATAATATTAATTCCTTAAGGGTAGTAATTTCTATCTACATTGTTACCTGATGTGCGCATGGTAAAATAAAGTAAATAATGTTAATATGCTAATATTTATATATACATACATATACACATATATGTATATATGTAATATCACATCACTTTCCCCCTTCCTATTCTTCCCTTAAACCCTTCCCATATTTGCCCCCACACACCCTTGCAAACTGATAATTTCTTTTTCTTTGATTATCATAATTTTACACATGCACATGCAAATAACCCTCTGTGTCTGTTCTTATTGCTTGTGGGTATATAATTTTAGAGCTGACTACTCTGCATTACATAACCAATTGGAAGTTCATCCCTGGAAGAGAAACATTCTCTCAAAATAATTCTGTAATTCAGATGTCTGCAGCTATCTTCATTATGCAAGTTTTCATGAATCAGCAACACTAAACTAACTGAAGATATACACTTTGAACACATTTGGTACAGAATTCTTATCAACATTCCTCACAAGTTGAAATTGTAGTCATAACATTTTAAGTTCAGCTCACTCCACTCCTCATACAATTATGGCTTTGGGCATTTGCTCATTCTTTAGCTTCTTTCTTTTCCTTTCTTGTCCCCTTTTCTTTTCCTCTTCCTGTTTCTTTAACTTTGGCAATATAGGTGTCTGGGGTCATGTGTATCTTTGTTGTCATGGTTTTCCTATATGTTGTATGATGCTGTTCAAAATTGCTGATTTCAACTCAGTAGAAGCTGATCTTCTCCAAAAATTCCCTGAAGAACAAAATCACTCCTGATTGAGAACCATGGGAACAGGTAAAGTTGCCAGACTGAGATTGGGGTGGAGCCAGAAGATGTTTAAGCATTCATGGTTAATTAAAAAGAATTACCAGCCAAATACTAGAATAGGCCTGCCTAATTCCTTACAACTAGCTGGGAACAATGCCAAGTTCAGCTGCCCTAGTTGGCAAAACAAAAAGGGGTGGGGATATGGGGTGAGGAGCAGAAACAGACACGTGGATGAATAAAAATGTAGGACAGCATTTATGGATGGAAGAGTAAGTTACAGAAGAAAACTCTAGATAACGCTGTTCCCTTTTGGCTAGACATCAAGGAATCTTGCATTGTGTTGTTAGGGTACAACTTCACTGGCTAGAGCTGCTCTTTTCCTCTGCTTGAAACAGTCTTTGCTGGGAAGTCAGGAACATCATCACACCGTTGCCCTTCTTGATAAATGTATCAGCTGAAAAAACATCCATTGTTAATAATAAAGGTCAAAATGAAAACAGTAATGGGCAATTTGGTAATGAATTTTATTGCCAAGTTGCCCCAGTACAGGCTATTATCTAAGAGCCAAGCTACTTGGCTCATGACTTCCTTTTAGGTAAAAACAGTGTAAGAGACTGAGCCAACATTGATCCTCATATCCGTTGCTCTCTGTGGGTTTATGTTTTCTGGCTTGTCCCCAAATCACCTGAGAACAAACTGTGACATGTGCAAGTTGAGAATGGCAAAGCTGTGTCCTTCTGAAAGCCCTGGAAAAGGAAAGTCAAAAGGGAAAGAGTATTTCTGAAGTGTCCTGGCATTTTGTGATGGGAGTCTATGCTGGAAGGAACCTTATTTGCATACACCATATAAGGACCCATTTACTTCAAACGTGTTTTCCTTCTGTGTTCTTGTAACTGTAACTGTAATTTCCTATTCTCCTCATCTTCTGCCATGAGGATTAAACTGGGTCCCAGCCTCCTCCTCCTTCCACATGCAAGACCAGAGTGACGTTGACCGAAACCCTACAGAATCTGTCATTCCTCTGCCTATCCATTGGCTACCTATCCATTGGCTCACTCTGCACAAACTACAGTGCCCATTCCCGTTTGAAAAATAGTACATGCATAGTACTGCCTCAAACACTTTTTCAAATTTATCCTTTCTTTGTACTGTAAGAATTTATTCTTGGACCTTTGCAAAGTTACTCCCAACTTCCCGAGAAACTTTGCAGGTAGCACCTGCCACCATGCACTGTGCTGCAATTTCTTAATCACTCTATTAATTTTATGTACAGTGACTAACATTTTAATTCAATTATATATACAGTTGATTGCTCTCTACTCAGGATATGAGTACCACAAGGACAAAGGTCTTTCTTGTGTTACTAGTTTCTCTCCTATGTCTAGAGAATATCTGGCTCAGACAAGTCACCTAAAACAGGTTTCTTCTTGTTTAGCATTTTTTTGTAAACAGTAGTAAAAATAGTGAGTCAGCTAACACATGGGTTTTTCTACTTACATTTAGCAGACATCCAGTGATATTATCACTTTAACTCTGCACCATAGCCATGATTTCTAAATCATTAAGGAAGTCATAACTATTTACACAGATATATTAACTATAAATAACTGTACTAATTTTGGCTCATTGGGTTCTTATTTTGTGACCACAGTATGAGTTTTGTTGGGAAAAGTTCACGACAAACTCAATAAGATCAATATATAATGCTGAAGAAGGCTTTGAAATTTTTAAGTATTCCTGTACTCAAAAAGTAGTTTATAAATATGACAGATGTTGTAAATATATAAAATCTTCAGTAGTAAACAAAATGAAGCCTTCTCAGTTTCCCACCATGAAAAGTTGTCTTATGTAACATCAAGTCTTACCCATTCATGTTACAATCATGTCTTACACACCTACTATGTGCTGGACACTATATTTAGAAGCAGAAACTGAACAAAACAAGAATCAACAATGTATAGAGACAGCTGTTTCCCTGGGCTACTTTAGCAAGCTCCTGTTTTGACAGCAGTGAAACTTTTTGTCAGACATGCTTATGGTTTGCAGGATTCAAGGAGCACTCACTTTCTCCTTATTCGATGTAAGTTTACTCTTTTTCCCCAGGCCCTATAATTTACAGTACCTGCACAGCTTCAAAATTAAGATCTATTATTCTCTACCACTGCCACAAGGAGTGTTTCTCAGATATTGATTTATTAAAGACAAAGCATTTGTATTTCTCACCAGGGAGTATTTTTACATAAATCTGTTCTCATCAAGTAATTTTGGACAAAAATATCTCTGGAAACAGTGGAAAGTGTCCATCAAGCAGAGATGGATTTATGTGATCTATGCACACATTCAATATTTGTTCTTCTCTGCTGTGGTTGCAGCAGAAATCCATTCATTCCAGGAAGGCTATTAGTTTTGATTTTGATTCAGTCCTGACCATAACCACCAGGAGGCCAGCAGCTTGGTCCATTTGTTCCTAGATCCCTGACTATTTAAAAGCTTGGCATGCTTTCCACATGTGAGGCACACTTGCTGCAGCTGGGTGGTTGGTATTTTCAGACATGGGGGTGTTCTTTCCTTGCATGTCTTTCTGTTTGAATAAGTGTTTCTACAGCTCCTAAGAATAGTCTCATTTTCCTCATAAAACCCCAGTTAACTAGACTACATGATATTTTCCTTCCTTTTTTGGCCTTACATCTCACTTTTTCAGAAAGCCACCTCTGGATACACATAAACCAGATGTCTTTTAGCAATTTCTAATCTTTAACTATTTTTACACCCAACTTTTATCATTTCCTAGAAGTGAAAATAAACAAAGAGAGAAAGAAACTTTGGAACTCCCACAAAGTCCAGTAAAGTCTAAAAAGTGGCTTCCCAAATATATAATTTCATGTCAACTATCAACCTACAATTTTGGTGGAGATATTTCTAATAGAAAATTCCCATGAGAAAGAAATTGCAAACACACACACAAACTCCCATCCACACCATGTGGGAAACACCAACAAACTCTGACCTTCTATTCACTCTCAAGAAAATTATCACTGAGATTAAATATATACACCAGCAGACTAAAAGCGTATTCATGTCCCTGTGAAAACCCAATGTCAGACTAATCTGATTATCAATCATCAATTAATAGTGTATTTTTGTCTATAATGGATTTAATAAAATAACACGTAGTATTTAGGCCTTGCATTCAATATGTTTGCAAAGAATATTTATTTAAGAATTGTTTGTTTGTAGTATGCTGTATTCCATTTCATATTCACATACAATACCTTTATTATAGGAATGTATGGAAAACATTAATTACTCTTTTGGAGAAATTATTTATTGTATTGATCAAATAGAGTCTTTATGTCACATAAACTTATGGGCTTCTGAAACTGATTTTTTTTATTGTCATTTGAAAAATTAAAAGATGCCAGAGAACATTTTAATGGTATGTATTTATGAATGCTAATTTTTCCTTTTGTTTTTATTTTGCTGTACTTAAATTTCAGTTTATCCAGGCTCTTCTCTCTTGGTCTTATCTTATTCTATCAAGTTTTATGCAAAAAGGCAAGGAATTGTGGTGTGGATGTGAAATATGCACCATAGATGCATGTGTTTGAAGCTTTGGCCCCAGCTGATGGATGTGTTTGGAAAGGTTATGTGACTTTTAGAAGGTGGCGGCTTGCTGAAGAGGTATGTCATTTGGAGTCTGCCTTGATAGTTTTGTTTTGAGATTTTTCTTTTTTAAACTTAGAAACAATCTAATATTACATATCAATCCCAGTTCCCTCTCCCTTCCATACTCCCATGTCCCCATGACTCCCCCATCCCACCCACCCCATCCATTCCTTGGGAGAGTGAAGCTTTCCATGGGGATTCATCAAAGTCTGTCATATCATTTGGGGAAGTGCCTAGGCCCTCCCCTGTGTATCTACGCTGAATGCTGAGAGAGTATCCCTCTATAGGGAATGGGCTCCCAATGCCCATTAGTGACAGGAGGGATAAATACTTGTTCCACTGCCAGAGGTCCCATAGACTGCCCAGGCCTGTTAGCCCTGTGCCTCCTGAGTGAAGATGTAGTATGATCAGCCAAATTCAAAATACAAGCAAGCAAACAAACAACAACAACAAAACCACAAAACCACAAAACAAAACAAAAGAAAAAACCCACATAATATTAAGTAAGTTTATAATTCTTGGAGGGCCTTATTTGTGGCTGACCTTGGCCCCATGAGGCGTCTGAGCTGCAGTTCAAACATGTCTCATGGATGTTACGCTTGCATCTCTGGGTAGGAGAATTATACTAGTATCAAACTCATTATTAAAAGTACCCACATTTAGCATTTAAGAAAAATGAAAACTGAAGATCTGGCCTATCAGAAAAACCCCACGACTTAAGTGGAGGCTGACTTGACTCAGGACACCTGACTTTATAGAGTAGGTACTAAGTCAGGACACCTACTCTTTGGAGGCAGGTGTTCTACATCATATCCTGAACAACTATTCTGAAAAGGTCATGGCTCCAGTACCAGGAACAGATTTCTAATATTCAAGGAGTGCATGGTGCAGTGCTTTGAACCCAAATCATCCCCTTAGGTTCAAATGTCTGGATCTTTAGTCATCAGGGAGGGTTACTACTTGGAGGGTTACTACTTGGAGGGGGGTGGGTTAGAGGGTGTGTCCTTGTTGAAGGAAGTCTTTCACCCGGGGGGTTCAAAGACCCAAGCATGCCCAGTGGCTCTCTCTCTTCCTGCTGCCCGTGGATCTGGATGTAGAACTTTCAGGTACTTGTCCAGCACCATGAATCACTGCATGTTGACCTCAGTCATGATGAAAATTGACTAAACCTCTGAAATTGTGAACAAGCTCCAATTAAATGCTTTATTTTAGAATAGTTGCCATGGTCATAGTGTCTCTTCACAGCAATAGAACACTAAGACACATAGTGATACTGCCTTTAAATCTCCTAATTTTATAAGGGGTGGGGGTTTCCAACATTTATCTGTGTAAAAAACAATTGACTATTTTTATGATAACTGAATGATCCCATATTTAGAAATTTAATATGATTTGGTAGGTCTTTAGAACCAGTAGCCACCTAGTTTGTTATATCTTTATTTTTAATTATAAGTGAATTTGTTAAATGTGTCAATATTAATACAATATTTACCAGAATTGAATTTACTAGATATTAAAATAATAGTTTATTTATATTCTGAGAATTTCACACAATATATTTGATCAGAGTTTAGACAGCTAGTAAGGAACCATGAGGGAACAGAGTCTCCCAAAGATGAGGAATAGAACACAGTAATATGAATGGGGGAAGTGGAAAGGAGGATTAAATGGGGAGGGAGTAGGAAAGGAGGGTATAGGAGGAGATGCAAAAAAGGAATAACTTATTCTAAAGTGTTTTTTAAATAAGTTATATGGAAACCTACTGCTGCAGACACTTCCTAAAATATAATATATGTAAATGGAGAGAGCTGAAGATGATGGGGGACAGTACCTTAAGTAGACATCATATGATGCTCTCAAATAGTTCTCTTTTAAAGGTCCATTGTAACTGGTCTACCTGTTTCATCTAATTTATAAATGGGATATATTTTATTTAAACTTGAGAGCTCAGGGGAAAATCAGATATTGAGTTTACTACAAAGGACTTTGAGTATATCAATTCTAATTAAAACTACAAAAGGAAGTGCAAATGAACATTCCTTGCATGAAATACCCAGCAAGACAACAAATCACATCTTGAAAACTCCAAGCAGTAACAAACCTTGAACTGAATGAAGCCAGACAATCTGATGATACTGCTTCTACAAAGTACTATGCTAAACTTGTCCTAGTCTGTATTTGCCAACTACCATCCTGCAGAACTTTTTGCCACGGGTCCCCAGTGACATCATGTGTATAGCCCAGCAGCCTTTAGCCCCCATATTGTTTAAACTCAGTGCATAGGACCATGTAAACACAGGCACTCACATACTCTTTCAACATGATCTCAGGCACAGTACAGGTGCCTAGTCGCCACTCACAGAAGAAATCCAATTATTCCTCCAGTTATTAGAAAATGACCCCTTACTTTCACACATTTATTATTCTTATATGCATCATATCTCTTGCATTTAACTTCTCTTTCAAAATTCTTGTGTATGTGTGTGGAGGGTGGGGGGCTTTAATAGCGGGAACTCAAGAGTTCATATTTATTGACACTTCCTAAATGTGACTTCTGAATTTCTTTTTTCTTATTTTAATGCAAATTTATCAATTTATTTTATTTTTAAAACAATCTTATTTTACATACCAATCCTAGTTCCCTCTGCCTCCTGTCATCCAGCTCCCCGACATGTTCTCCCCACCCCACCCTACATCCACTCCTTAGAGAAGGTGAGTCCTCCCATGGGGATTCAACAAAGTCTGTCACATCACTTGAGGCAGGACCAAGGTCCTCCCCCTGTATCTAGATTGAGTAAGGTCCCTCCACAGGGAATGGGCCCCAAAAGCCAGTTCGTGCACTGCTTCCACTGCTAGTGCCCCCACAAACTGCACAAGCCACCCAATTGTCACCCACATTCAGAGGGCCTAGTTCAGTCTTATGCAGGTTCCCCAGCTGTCAATCAGTCCCGAGTCAGTGAGCTCCCATTTGTTGGGTCAACTGTTTCTGTGGGTTACATCATGTTATCACTCCTCCCTCTCTACAACTGGACTCCATATATTTGGCCCAGTGATTAGCTATGGATGTCTGCATCTACTTCTGTCGGTTACTGAGTGAAGGTTCTATGATGACAATTAAGGTAGTCATCAATCTGATTACTGGGGGAGGCCAGTTAGGAAACTTCTGAATTCCTAAATGACAAGTCAAAGGTGTCATTTTTCATCAGCTTCCTAATCAAACAGGTCTCTAACACTTCCTCTTCAAGTCATACGAACTGGATCCCTCTATCACCCTGGCTGAAATATCACTTTCTCCCACCCTATTCATGATCATCTGTTTCAACTATCCTGCAATCTATTCCTCAATAGCTTTCTCTATTTCCTGTACCACTACTTGTTTAAAATTTTCTAAAATTTTCTCATCTCTAATCACAGATACCATTTTCACTCTCTCCCATATCTACTGCATAATTTTTGAAAAGATGGTCAAAGCCTTTATATAGGATAATGGAATATAATCTTCTTTACCCAGAAAGAACTCACCCCCCTCCCTACATACAGCATGCTTTAAAATTCCTATCCATTGATTGTACTGGGTGTGGGGGGGGTGTCAAGTTCATGATTGGGAAACCCACAAAGACAGCCTAAATGAGCTCCTGGGAGCTCATGGACTCTGGACAGGGAGCCTCCATGGAACCAACCTAGGCCCTCTGTATATGTGTGACAGTTGTGTGACTTGAACTGTTTGTGGGAATCCTATTGTTGTGATCAGGACCTGTTCCTGCTGCTTGAGCTGGCTTTGGGGAAATTTTCCTCATGCTGGGTTCCCTAGCCCACCTTGATGCAGGGGGAAGAGCTTGGTCCTGCCTCAACTTGATGTTCCATGCTTTGCTGACACCCATGGGAGGCCTGCCCCTTCCTGAAAAAAGACTGAGGAAGACTGATGGATGGGGGACGTGAGGGGAGGTAGATGGAGGGAACAAGGAAATGGAGGAGAGGAGGGATAGGAAACTGTGGTTGGTAAGTAAAATAAACAAAAACATTTAATAAAAAAGAAAAACTTCCCACCCGTCATAATGAATGTTCTCTCACTCTTCTCAAATATACTCATAAAATTTATGAGTAGATGCAAAGATTCTATCTTTGAAAGAATATTTTGAGACATGATCTGACCAACTTATTCAGGGTGATGCTGAACTCTCTACAGCCCACAGAAGTCTCCTGCCCCATATCTCTGTTACCAGGCAGAGCTGTATCCCGTGCCTTTACTTCAAGTAAATCTCTTTCCAAGAACATATTGTGGGGCCCTTGTGATTACTGTATCTAAAAAAAAAAAAATGAAAGGGCCTTAAAGGGAACATGAAAAGAAATGGAGCCAAAGAATGGAGGAAACTAGAAGAAGAAAGGAAGAAAATGGAGGCAAAAGTAGATAGGATGCCTCGAGGACGTTCAAGACTGTGTGCTCTGGAGAGGCCACATAGCTTTTTATCACTTCTTACCTCAGTGATCAGTTTGATTGAGTCTTACAAACATCTGCATTGTTTTTCATAAGAGTACCAGAGAAATCAGACACTTTACAAATTTATATAGAACTGGGGTTGGATACAAGCCCTAAAGGAGGAGTATTTATTTTACTAAGATCTCAAAAGGATAAGACAGCACTCAGCATCAACAATATTTGATCATACTAAGGGGAGGGACTATGAAAGAAGTCCTCATAGGGGTAGACATAAAGGAAAATGAAAATTGTACACTCAGCAGAGTTTGGCCAGCAGACCAATGTCCAGCCTGAAGCAAGGGAATTTATGTGTTGTTTTATGAGATGCTGAATATTATTAAAATTAATATACTTAATATACAACAACTGGAAAAATGTTTTATAAATGTTTAATTAACTCAATAATTGTCTGCTTCTAGAGACTTGCACTGATCCCAAGGCATCTATACTTGCAACAAATGTTTCAGTGTGTCATATTATCTGAAGCACGATATTATGGACGCTGCCTCATTTGCTTACATAGAGGTTGCTTAAGGACAGTAATCCTGTTTCCACACTCAACCATGCTAGGGCAGTGTTCTTTACTTGGAAAACACTCATGGGACTCTCATTGAATTCACAAACTTTATTTGGACTCCATCATTAACCATTTTGGATAAAAATATGCTAATTTGATTTTCTTATCACTGTACTCATGTTAAATGTAACTCCTAATTTATGTGTTTGGCCCAGGGCAATAGTACTCTCCTCTCCTTATGAGGTATCATGCTTGGCAGAACATACCATTTTCTGTGATGCTTGAACAATTTTACCTCTTTAAGTATAATAGTTTTCTATTAGGCCATATTATAATACTAATAGAAAAATCAACCCAGCATTGCTTAGTCCCAGAGGAGAGGGTGGTTGTAAAGCCTCATAGCTTCTTTGCTCTTTAAGGACTGAAGTCAAAGAACAATGTAGTGATTTTCATCTGAAACCAGCCCAAAAGTGAAAATGGAATTGTACAAACAAACTAGCCTCACACATGTACAAAAACAATAGAGCAACCCTTCATCTGACATAGTGGAGTTTCTGCTTTCACACAGGCAACACCACATGCACAAAGAAAGATACCATTCCATACACCAATTAGTTCAAATTACAAAACACTAATCCCCCTATTGTTTAATCATACTCTTCTTGGGTTTTATCTCCTTTGTTTTAAACTAAACAGAATGACCGTTAAACCCCGAACGAATAGCTAATTATCACCAAGGCCCGATTACATGTAACAGGAACTTCAGGTAAGAAAGTGTACAAGACATTAACAAATAAACACATCTGTGGAGTTAACGTAAGAGCTATTTGGTTACCTTTGCCAGAACCCTCTTTCAAATACTGAATTTTTTGTCTGGGGACAAGTTAAAAGAATGTAATAGAAACAGATCATGGGCAAAAGAACTCTTCAGACTCACTGAGAGACGAGACAAGTGAATCTATTCATCTGCTCCTACTCCTTTATTTGGAAATGCGCTGGGTATAGATAACGTCCTTCACTCTTGAAGTGGAACATGATGTGGCTATTGTTTCTGGCAACCATCGGCACTGTGTAAAATCCATGAAAGCCAGGAATCTTGCCAGGACGGGGAGACTGCTAGTTCCTGAGAAAGAGTCAAGCCCTGCACACACCCTCCTCTTTGCCTCTCTGCTCAGCACACTCAGGAATTCAATTCATCAAGAAAATTCATCATATGGACTGCTGACAGCCTAACTCTCAGCATCAAAAGGTGATCTGTGTGTTCAGTGACAAGTCACATGCCACAAGAATGATTAAGTAGGGGCTGCCAGGAAGCCCATGCCACACAATGACTTATTTGTCATCTATGCCCTATGGTCATTTGTTTTCTGAACTACAGCAATATTGAACTTTCTATTTTTTTCATCCCATATGTGTTCTGCCCTACCCCACCCCCACCCCTGGCCACTCTTGACTCTGAAAAACTGACTAATGAATACCTTCTTTGCTTTCAGTCACTTTTCTTTTTGTACATAAGAACAGGCTTGGTAACTGGTACCTCTGGGGGCTGATTTGTCAAAAAGTCATGCCCAGCTGTTTATATTGGGAAACTTCTGCCAGGCAGTGGTTGTTAAACAAGATTAAGCCATTGGGCTTCAAATGTAAACCTTTATCCTCTCCTTCAGAATGGGACTTGTGTCTAAGAGGCAACAGGGTTACAAAATAATTCTAATTTCATCAAATGTTCTGAAGGTTAAACCTGCTACAGGCCATCCCCAATAACTACACACACACACACACACACACACACACACAAAACACACCACAGTATATATGGCTAAATTTTAATTTAACACTTGTTACAGTCAGCAGAAAACTATCCCTTTGTCTTATATGACAAACTTCTCATGAAAAATATTGGTATAAAAATGTCTTTTGCAAAATACAAAAACAAAAAATACCAAAACTTATTTTCAAACTAGGCTACATGAGGCCACAATCATGTCATAGCAAATCACGTATATACTCTTCTAAAACTAATTAAAAGGAACCTAATTGCTAAAGGTAAATATAAGAAGGAACTCCGTAATCCATGTTAATCACAACTATTGAATAAAATCATTTAAATTTGTATTTTATGCATATCATTTTTTATGTAAGACGCTGAAACACCTTAAGGAAACTTTTATAACATGATTAAAAGAATAGGTAGAAATTAGGTAAGGAAATAATGTAATGTGGAGAAAGTTTTCTGGTTATACTAAACTTCTATGTAATTTCTAAACTCAGACTATGCATTTCATTAGAAAATTATTGTTTTGATCAAGCTAGCTTTACACCCTATAATCCACACTGATGACTTACCTGTGTGATACACTGGTGCATTAACGGCATAAACACTGGAAGTAACCAACCACTATCTTATTGTAGTCCAGGTTTGGGTATCTACATGCCGGTACCCACAACTGTGTGCTTCTAGTTCCAAGGAACCCAACGCTCTCCTCTGGTTTCTGCCTGTGCTACAGAAACCACACAAAACATTCCGTACACATAACATTACACATGAAATAAAAATTTAATAAATCTTTTAAAAAAGAATGTGGAACTATCACACAATTGTGGCTTGTAGTGAGTGGGATCTGACTAATGTGCTTCACTTTTTCTCATATTATCTTTCATTTCTGTAAAACGGGCAAAATACTGATACCAACTTTCTGAACTACTCGTAAGCCATCAGTCTAGTAAAATATTATGTTGCCTAAAGCAAATAATAACTGAAATGTTCTTGTGATATTAGAATCACCAATATCATTTATTATCAGTAATTATTCCATGATCATATAGCTAACTAATAAAGTTTATGTCATACATAGCACAACAGTCTGCAATCATAACACCAACTCTGCCTTAAAATGAAGATACTCAATATGGATGTAATCTAAACAGCACCACTTGCCCAAATCAACACTTCTTTGTGAGTTTTTAATAAGTTCAGTGCAGCTTTGTAATAAAATACTACTCTTTTTTTCCTTATAAGGTAGGTAGAGTCCAAGAAAAACAAAGGCTAATGGCAGTAATCTTACATATAATTGTTTTTAACCATTAATAAAAAGAAAACATCATTGTATCAGTGAATCTGTGGGAAGTAGCAACAACAAAAGGCCTTTGGAGGCTGGCTACCCCAGAAAAAAATTTCTGTGGCTGTAAAATAGAAAAGGTGATGCTGCATTGCAGACATTAGTTTCAGTAACAGAAAAATAAACTTTCAATATTTGACACAACACTTTGGCAGCCATATTTCATGTGGAAATAGTGTAAGAAGAGAAAACCCCAAAAGACAGAATTTGCCATCCTTCCTTGCTTGTATTTACCAGTAAGACAATTCCTTGACTATTCATATACTAATTAGCATTTTAGCAAACTTGTATCAATTTACTCCATAGGGGTTATAAATTAGATTCATGCATGCATAGCCCTCCAAGACACTTACAGATCATCTATCATCCAATAATTATTATGAAAGATAGAAAAATTAGTGATGTAAGAGGCAGACCATTGTGCTCCTAGAGAAAGGGATTCAAGAAATACCTATTCCATGCCATATTGAAATGGGGCTCTGGAAAGTCAGAGAAGATGCTTTTGGCCCAACCACTTAAATAATTTACCCTCCATTTACTTAACTCTAAAAAAAGAAAAACAAATTATCCATTGTTTAGGAACACATTATAAGAATAACATGTGATGTTTATAAATGCCTTTGAACGGAAAGTATTATATAGAAGTAGAATTACATTTCATGGTTGACCTTCATTTAGTTACAAGAAGACATATGAGCAGAGAGGTTGAGAAAAACCTAGCAGAGAAATTTCCCCAAAGATTAAAGGCAACACAGTGGACCAAACTTAAAACTCTACTCTGTTGTTATTCCTCTATGCCTCAGGTTGGTCATCAGAAAAACTGGAAAATGAACATTTTTTTCTTTTCTACTTTTATTAAAAATATATTATTTTCTTATATAAGATAAATTTTTTTAAATTCAAACGTCCATACTTTGATAAAGACCACAGGGGTAATGCAAATTCAAACGTCCATACTTTGATAAAGACCACAGGGGTAATGCATATACATGCATGCACACACATACACACACACACACACACACACACACACACACACACACACACACAAAAAAAAAAATACAAATACATACACATACACTCATATACACATATATACATATATACACATATACACATACATATACCCATTCAAAGAAAAAGTATTTATCAATAGAAATTGACTAAAATCATGCCCAATAACAAATATTCTAGATGAAAAGATTTAAAATATCTTATGTTACAGATCGCTAAATGACAAAAGGGATGTTGGGAACAATTTTGGGGAAACTATATAAACAAATGAAAATATCAAAACATGCATACATTTTCAGTATACACAAGGAAATTCTTAAGTGAAAAACTATAATAAGTGGTATTAAAAACTATAGTAGAGATATTTGCTCTATTATGTATGGATGTGATGTCAATGTACACAATATCCCACAGTGATGTCTTGATTCCCTATGTCTGGGAAGTGGTTAATCCTTTGGGAAGTGAGATATGAAAATTATTAGGCATGAGAAACAAAAATGTAAATTATGAAAAAGACAGTTCCCAATAATGGGACCTTTGAACCCAATCCAGCAAGACAACACACACATTGTGTGATCACAAAGAACAAGATACAGAGAAGAAAGCAGTTAAAATATTTAAGAAAGTTATGTTTGCAAACTTCCCACATTTGAGGTGGAAGAAATTGGTGATAACATCCAAGAGCTGCAAAGGTGACCACATCATGGTTCATTATCAATCAAACTTTCAAAAAAAAAAAAAAAAAGAAAAAAAAAAGGCAACTTGTCATATTTGAGGATTTGAGGAATTCTTAAAATATAGGCCAAACACCAAAACTTCAGGACCAGACTCTGTGTGTGTGTGTGTGTGTGTGTGTGTGTACATACATGAGAACACATCAACATGTCATGGTACATATATATAGATCAGAGCACAACTTACATATTAGATTTTCTCTTTCTACTATTTTGGTTCCAGGGACTGAACTTTTTCTCAGGCTTGAAGTCCAACATTTTTGCCACTGAGCCATCTCTGAACTCACTTTTGAGGCAAAATATGATGATCTCTACTCTGTTTATGAACAAACCTCATTTATGAATATATAGTATATACATACATATATATGTATCTGTGTATAATATATATATATATATGTGTGTGTGTGTGTGTGTGTGTGTGTATAAGAATTCCCCCAAAGAAGCTAAAATATGCTGACATCTATTATTTAACCTAAACATTGGATATTCTGACCAGCATAAAAGCAAAAAAAAAAAAATCTCTGAGATGAATTACTGATGGTAATAAAAGTTTGGCAAAATTAGAATAAGATCAATCTTCATAAAAGACAAATATCTTTTCCAAACACTAATACATTTTTTTTCAAAAGTCTGTTTGAGAAAGAAATATTCTTCAGTAAAATAAGCCAGACCACAAAAGATTGCATACATTATTATCTCATTTTATGGACTCTGAAAATGGGAAATCAATGCATGGTGCCTGCCAGTGAATCAGTGGTTTCCTGGGATTTAGAATGTGGAATTTACTGAAACAGGGGCAGTAAGGAACATTTTGGGGTGGCATGAATTCTCCCTGCTTTGATTGTGGAGGTATTTCTAGGTGTGTATATATTTGTTGAAATTCATTGTACATATAAGTTTGTTTTATTCTCCAACTTTTAAATTATACCTTGACAAAATTAACTTTAAAAGAAAATAAAAGCAAAATAGAAAATGTTCTATTTTTGCAAATGTAAACATAACACTTAAATTGCTAAGATGTCTTAAGGAGTACAACATTATATTAGTGATTTCAGAAAAAAACGTAAAATTCAAGTGAAAAATCAACACCTCAATGCAAGGACTAGATGGAATTCTATTTAAAATTCTAAGAGAACTTATAGTGACAATAAAACATAATTATAAAATTCATATCTCTAAGAAGTAGCTCAACACCAAAAGGCAGGTTATTTCTGAAAGAAAATGTGAGATGACTTCTGGCATCTTGGTGCATGATAATGCTATGTCAATTCAAACACCGCACATGGGCAATTTTCAAAAGTCAGAATTCTCTCCTCCGACCATCTGGATTCTAGGATTGAACCCTGGTCAACAGGTTTGGCAGCAAGCTCCTTTACTAACTGAGCTATTTAGGTAGCCCCAAAGTTATAAACATTTAAAGCTCATCATGGTCCAATGACTTTAGTACACTTTCATGAAAAATATGTTAACAACACAGCAAGAGCTTGAAATGTGCCATGGTTACACACATATTTGGTGAACAGTATAAAAGAATTGAGAAAATACTCTACCTGTATTAGAAGCTCAAAAACATAATAGATCTGATATAAATGTAAAGGAACTCTCATTGTAATAAATGGGTTTCAGTCTGAAACTCAGTGTGGGGTTTCTAGCCTACTACTATATTATTTCCTAGTAAAAAAGAAAATTTCTCAAACAGAATTAAAGAAATATTCTAAATATCAGTGACATACATGCTAGGCAGCAGTTGAAGTTAGAGCAGCAAAAAGTCGTTATCTACCCTGAGAAATATGCCTTGAAATATACTATGGCAGGGTCAAAATTTAATAGAATTAAATTTTTACAATTAAGTTTTCACAATTATACAACAGCTAAGAAAATGCATGCAATATAAAATATTTTTGAGAAGTTTAACTACAGAAGATTGCTGAGAAATGGTACAGTTGGAAGAGAATGGTTTGAAAAGTCAAAGAAGACTGACTTGCTTATTTAAAGGGTTAGGTGTGCTTGCCACACTGTGGTGCTAACAAGGCAGGGACAGATTAAAAGGGGACACAAGAGTAAGAGAGCAGGATGCAGGCACTGGACCAGAATATGAATGACTTTCTTGGAAATGCAAATGACAAGTCCCACAACGACTGATGACTGATGGCTTCCTTCAGATTTTATTCCTTGTTTGCTATGCTCAGAAGAAGAGGCTTCCTAAATCTTGCTGAGGGAACTTGACTTTGGATATAATTCCACATAATGGGATTTCTTTTTTAATCAATTTCATATCCATGGCTCTCTTAAAATCAGTTTTAAAGAAATTCAGGAGACTATTTCATTTGATAGGATAGAATATACACTGAAGACTAAATCTTTGTAAGTCTAAGGTACAGGCTATAAACAAGGAGTGCAATGAAAATGTATGCAGACCACATACTATGAAAAATAGTGACTATTAAATCGGCATGTGAATGAGTAGTATATTTACCTCTTCAATCAATCAGTTACAACTACCAAAAAAGGAAATCATACCTGAAGTTTAGAACTACAACCCCGAAGCATAAAATTCTCTAGAATAAAAGACAGATATTACTATCTACAGGGAAAACTGAACCAAGAATGGGTACAATTTAAGAGAGAAAAGAAATAGTGCATTAAAAAGTTGTCCCTTTTTTAGCTATTCATCCCTTGACCCATTGACACCTTTAACAATTTGCAATTGTTCTACATGTCACCTGACATGTTGCACTCTATTAACTGTGTATTATGACATAAAATATTTTAGTATACCAGTTTGAGAGGAAACAATAAAAAATAGATGGTATCTGGCAATGTCATTGTTCCAATGTTGGCAAGCCAGTTTCAAAATGGTACATCATTTTGTACTAATAATGTGCTATCTATGGCACAAAGGAGTTATATGGTGATACCTCTTGCTTGTTCAAATAAAGCCTTTATGAAGGTCAGAGAATGGAGCTTGCCACTAGCTAACCATAGAGGTCTGGAGGTCTGTGCAGACAGTGAGCAAGCTTGGCGGAAACAGGATATAAGTGGGGAGAAACAGGAAATTGCTCTCTTGTCTACTGAGACTCCAAGGAGGTAAAGTGTGGCAGTGACTTACTCCTTTTCTCTGATCTCTCAGCATTTTCGTCTATATCTGACTCTGGGTTTTTATTACTTAGACAAATTAAGAACTCCACTTACACAGTTATTTAGTACATTACAGTAAAATGCATATTGTTGTCCAAATGATCTGAAGTATTAAAGATCATTAGACTTATAAAATGAGAGACAGATAAAATTAGAGAGATATACTCATAAAGCCAAATCTGCAATTTAAAACATAAAAGATTTAATAAAGTATTATGTAGTTGTTAGCCTTAATAATAAATACATGTTTTTTTTTCAAGAGCTCATACTATAAGTAAAACCATTCAATCAGACATGATATGGTTTTGAAGATCTTTTTGAAAATGGATGAATGCCGACAAATTTATTCTGCCATTTGAGGAATCAAACCTTATCACTTAAAATGTAGAGGTGTTTAATGTGTTATCTGATTCATCCTCAGTTCTTTCTGCTGCCATCTCCCATGTAACTCTAAGAATACTATTTTCAGAGAAAATTCCAATGGAAGATCACAAGGAAAATGTCCTGGAGGCACCACAGTATGGGTACACTTGAAAGATAATGATAATAATCATGATTGCTAATAAACGGCAGGTTTTGACTGTTTTATGGTTTATTGCAAATATCCTATTTTATACACAGTAATTCAACCAAGATTGCAAATGCAGACTTGCAGGCATTTGTGGCCATTCCCTCTAATGAGTTCAGAAAACAGCCCAAAGTCTAGAACCGAACTGGTGATCATGGTTGAACAAAGTGGAAGCAGCAGCTATAGAAGCCGAATGGGCCCCAAAATCTTGCATCAGAATCTCTGCAGGCTGGGGTATGCCTCTGACCATCTATTTCCTTGGAATCTCCTCCTCCTGCTCTCCTGACTTTCATGGAAGATCAACTGAAATCTTCCTTGATCCTGAACCTGAAACAAAGCAAGCTCTCTTGAAGTCAACATCCCTACAGAGTGTAGAATGATTCACTTGTTAATGGTACAGATTTCACTCTAGGAATTACTCTAGGAAGTTTTAGAGAGTTAAAAACAAAAACCAAATAAACAGGAACTCTTATAGGGATTTCTAATACCTTTATCCCACCTTCCCAAGACTTTACAATATGAATATACTTATTAAAATGTGTAACTGACTGGCTATAGAAAATGCAATAGAACTGCCATCTTGAAAAGATACTTGTCTGGTTGTGTGCCTGCATACAAGCTGCCACAATTTAAAAAATGTGTCTACATTAATGTATGTGTATGAGGGGCCTTAGATTGCAGGATGTGAAGTACAATGTAGGAGTGGAGACCAATCCATATGGCCAGACTGACCACTGAGTTGTAACCCTTTCCTTGCCTGTAAAACATACTAATAATAATTCTGACTATAACACCTTAATAGACCTATCTAATAATCTCATAGCACATTATCTGAAGAATCTTCTGTGTTCAGTAAAAATTATTCATTATTTCTATTTATTACTTTTCCAACTACAAGGAAATGCATATGGGATTGCAATGTAGAATGGCAAGAGAATTATCATTTAATTTTCTGAGAAAAAGATTTGTCATATAAGAAAGACTAAGTGATATCTAAGACACAAAGCCTGAACTGGTTATTTTTTTTCAAAAGTAAGAAAAAAAAAATGAGTATGTGATGAGTATGTGAAATCCCACCTAGAAGATGTCTACAGACCTTCTGCTGTTTTTTGGAGAACCTTTGTGCTTTTAAACCCACAACTTCTAGGACCATGAGAACAACTGCCCTGCCCAGAACATGCTGGGAAAGACAGTTCCCATGCAGTCAGTTAAGGACTCTGCTTGAACTTGCCCTTCTCTGAACAGGTCTCCATGAGTAAAATCCGTGGCACCATAGGAAAGTGTACACATGTTCTGGGATAGAAGCTACATCTTCTTTTTGGGGGAAGGCTACAAATAAAAGGGGTTTGGGCACCAGATAAAACTATGCAGCTTTTGTGTTCAGTCTGTTCATGATTGCCCTCACTTTGCAGTCTTTGTCAGTTCAAATCCTTTCTTCCTAACTTACTGTTCATGAAACCTCAAGACATATTAATGCTTAAAGGAGAAAAGGGGTCATTTATGTTTTTCCAATGTTACAAAAATGCACTGATGATATTTATTTTAAACACCACGTGCTTTTCCATCAGTGGAATAGCCTGCTATTGTTACAGCTGAAAGCAATAACTTTCAAACTAGGAAATATTCCAGATCAAAAACTTGTGGACTTGATGCTTGGCTATACTATATTTTTCATGTCCCATAGGCTCACCATCCCTAAATGGTCAAAATGTCTTAAGGCACATCTAGTTAGCATGTCCTACAGCAATACAAAATTTCCAAATCTTATCAATACTTAAATTGTATCATGTGCTTTATAGCTTGGAGTCTTCCTACTTTGATGCATTAAAAGCCTAAAAGAATATCTAAACACAAGCTAAAGCCAGTGACACATTTAGATTTGCTGTCAATTCTCCTCTAGTTACTATTATAAAAAAATAACAAGCCTACAGAACAATTGCAAGGAGGCTTCACTGACACTTGCATACTAAGTTTCACTGGTAACTATCTTACCATAGTCTGTCTATAAAGAGAAATTCAATTTATATATAAAGTCATCCCTAGATGGAATTCAATGCAAGAACTGAAATATGAAGCTAACAATATTTACTGGTGGTCAAGTTCTGTACTTAAACTGGTGTGGTCACATATAATAAAGAGTATTTTAGGGCATGCATGTTGGATCATTGGGGAAATACACTTGCTGCCAAGGCAGATGACCCCACCCTGATGTGCAGAACCCATATAGTGGAAATAACTGAGTCCTGCACATCATTTTCTGACCTCCACTTGCATGCTGCAGCATGATTTACCAAGGCCAATAAAGGAAAAAATGTTAAATATATTTATTATCTGTGCTTAGTTGGTTGTGTGGCTATGGAAGTCTATGAGAAAGATGGCCAATTGGATATATCATCAGTTTTCAACCCGTAGGTCATGACCCTCATAGGGAGCACACATCAGGTATTTACATTGCAATTCATAGCAGTGGCAAAATTACAGCAATGAAGTGGCAGTGAAATAATTCTATGATTGGAGATCACCACAACATGAGCATCTGTGTTAAAGAATCACAGCATTAGGGAGGTTGAGAACCATTGTTATATATGTATTTTAAAAATACATTAGCATGTAGTCTCTACAAAGGACATAAAACACAGGTCATATAATTTTTTACAGAAAATAAGGCTGTCATTTTGCACAAAGCTCCTCTTTTTGGAATTGTGTGATTTATCACACTGACATTTAGGGAAAACAACTCTGAAAGTATGTGGCAGACAATGACATGCAGCAAAGCCTTACCTTCATTTTAGTTCAGTGATTTAGACTTACTTGGTTTTCTCATTCATCCTAACAGTGTAATATGCAAGAGAGCAGGTGAGCATTTTACACTGTTTCTTATTCATAAACCCTGGTCAGAGCTCTGTAATACTTCTCTGAGAAGGAACAACTCCATTGAAAAATCATGATAGCTTTTTCCTGTGACACAGACTCAGAGACAATTTAATACAGAAAAGGCTTAGGCCCAGAGATTCTATGCACTAAATGAAAATACTCAGTGGTGGTTATCTCTGTGGGATTTCTTTCCTACCTGTTTGATAGAAGCATACACCACCCAGGCAGGCAACTGCAGCATCCTAAAAGGTGCAAACATGACCTGCAAGGTTTTAGGGAGCTACATCTAAACCCAATCCTCAGGAAAAAGTTATGTCTACCTGGGTGGAGAAATGCATGGAGTCCCCTATGGGAATTAAATCATGTAAGACTTTGTATCTGCATTATGTGTCTTTAAAAGTATGAAGTCTTCACTTATTCTACTATTCAGTCAGCTAAGCCTAATTGTAAGTTCCAGGTCCATGAGACATAGTGATCTTACATCAATGATAGGTAAAACGAACCTAAGGAATCACATCCAAAGTTGTCTTTAGGCCTTCTCAAGTGAGTTTGTGAAAATGGGCATATAAAAATACATAATCTAGAAAATAGTTACTAAATATAACCTATAAATAAACTGTACTTCAGTTTGTGAACATGGGGGTCTACAATTTAGGATATATATAATAATTTCTAAATGGCAAGGTTTTACATGACATTAGGTAAACCACAAATAATGTGGATGCTTTTCAGATGAAAAGAAAAGAAGAAACAATGGTACTGCCTTCAATTGCAGTGAGTGAAATTAAATCTGAGCTGCTGAGTCTGCAAGGCAGCACACAGGCCAAAAGGTCCAGAAAGGAAGCTGTCATCAGGTACTCTTACTACAGCAGACATGTGGGAAAACATGTCCCTTAAAGCTGGTGTGCAATATGACCAAGATGAAATGTGTGTGGCAAGCCAGGTTATAACAGGCTATTTCAAATTGCTTTATTCGTACAAATGGTGGGGTCATGTGAGCATAAAACAAGGAATATTATAACATACAATAATAATTCCAGTGTTCAGAGATCTCTCTGATTAAATATTACACGGTTTGGATGTAACTTGGGTAAGGGAACACCAGAAATCAATCATAAATAGATGAACACCATCATTCCTGAAAGTTATATATAGAACATGATTTATCATTCAAATTAAGTCTCCATATAGACAGCCAGGAGAAGACTGCCTTGTTGAGAGGTGCATATTCTTAGAACTGACAAAAGAGTCATTTTGTGGAAGTACAGTGTGATCTTGACAGAAGAACAGCTAAAGCCAGTGTCACCCAGAACTATTTAACACTGGATACACAAATCGTTCATCCGCAAATTCTGACACTTTGAAGACGCTGATAGTGCATCAGTAGTGAGTGGATTTTTACAGTTAATGCTCCAATAATTTTCTGTTGGAGATCACACTGAGGACCACTGCTGAATGCCAATGTTTAGATCAGTCAGTAGTTCATACTTAATATGATGATGTTTGATGGGAAACAATAAATAATGGTGTTGTACTGGTTTATATAGCATATTCACCAACTTTGTCTCATATGTCAGCTCATTCCATTATCCATTTTTATAAATGGTTTTGTGGGCACAATGTTACCATCCCTAAGCACACACATACACACACACAAACACAGGCACACAAACTCATGCACAATCATATACACACTCACATACATATACATGAGTGAGTGCATGTGCCTGCACACACACACACTCACTTGTGTACACACACACACACACACACACACACACACACACACACACACACACCACTATTCAGTTAAACATTGTCTGTGGATGATTTCCTGATCCACAGTAGAGCTGAGTAACTGACAGACCACATTGTTCCAGAAAACTTAGCAAAGATGGTGAACTTTGTTTAACTGCCAGAGTCGTCTTCTCCTTTACCATAAAATCTATTAGTGTACTGTTGCCACAATAATAAACTGGAAGAATGAGTAGTCCCACAAATGACTATTGCCATGCAATGACTATTACCACAAGTTGAAAGTATTACAATAACAAACATGAATTAGTTGACAGCTGTGGAGGCTAGAAGTCTTAAAAGCTATGGCATCAACAGGGTTTCTCCTTATAAAACCTCCAGAGAGAACCACTTCTCACCATGTTGAATTTCCAGAGGCAGCTGCCTGCTTGGGATTATGGCACCTTCTGTATACTCAGAACCATCTTCCACAATCCTTCAGCTTTTACCCCTGTCCTTATGAATCCTTCTGCAGTTGTTTGTCCAAAGGCCCTGTCCTTCTTGCTTCTATGTCAGACTGTCAATTTCTGAATCCACAAAGTGGATAAGAATAATCTCCAAATCACTAAGACATTTCCTATGCCAAGCTCCTGCAAAGCTCCCCAGTGCACCTTAACATAACCACTAGTTCTGAAAATGAGGATGGATCTGTCTTTAGAGGGCATTCTTAGATCAAACAGAAAGTTCTCTAAGAATAAAGAATCATTAACAATGGCACTGACATCAGTAAGTACAATCTAACATAATGCATTCTTACCCTTCACGGAACATTCTCTGGTTTCTTAGTTATTCCTTATCCAATGTGTCCCTGTAAGTGACTGCTTTGCTCTAATATGTGCTGTCATCTCAGAAGACAACAGAGATACATTAGAGCCTAGGATTTAACTTTCACATTTCTTCACTCAAAACCTCAAATGCCACTAAAATTTGAATATAACACCTTGGAATTTTTTTTCAACACAAATACTGTGTTGATATGTTTCTAATTCCAATACATAGGCTAAAGAGGTTGCACTTCTGTGTAAACATATGGGTTTAAAGAAGTAATGCCATCAATATAGTGGGGTACAATTGTAGGATTGCTTCGAAGATAAGAGCTGTGGAAATGCTTTAAGGGGTCATTGCATTTGTCAAAGGATTAGGTGAAAAGAATAAGTGTAAGGATTTGTTTGGGAGAAGGTCCCACATGCTAAAGGGGCTTTATTATGTGACAAAAGTGACAAGCATAAACACCCAATTCTAGTTTAGAGTATTTAGGGTTTTTATCTGAGGGGATGCTGGGGTAAAGACACGCTGGGAGAATATTACTCTGGATGAAATTCAGAAGAAAGGGGAGTATGTTTCCTGTTCTCCATGCTCACTTCCAGATAGGGGCAACATCCTCAATACTGCAGCTTCAGAAGGCCCATTCTTTTCTTCCTATTGCTTTCATGTTTTATTTTCTATAGTTACCAAGGCATGACCTCTTAGCTCCAGGGCAGGCAAAGGCTGCAACAAAATAAAATAAACAAACCCCCACAAAACAGCATGTCTCCCTGGAGTTTGCTGCCTAAAGGGGGAGTGAGGGACATTAAACAAAAGTTCTAAAGTTTCACATGGTAATATCTATATGGAAAATTTAACAAGAGCCTATGTATGCACACATGTGTCTGCTGATTTAAGACAGCCTCAATGTGGGTGAAGATTTGAAAGAAAGAGAGAGAAAAAAAAACTCATGAGAAGAGCTGTGTTCCACACATGCAAGTGTAAAGACCTTGAGGTAGCATCATCCCAGGGTACTCTAGGAGGTGCCATGAGATGAAAATGAGCGGAATAGTAGCCGTGTGTGTGTGTGTGTGTGTGTGTGTGTGTGTGTGTGTGTGTGTGTGTGTGTGTGTGTATTTCAGTCACATGGGGGAATGTCATCTGGAGAATACTGCAAAGATAGCTTTTCCTCTTGAGTTGGGGAGTAAATGTGGATTTCCATATGTAGCTGGTAAGATCAGACTTGTGTTTTAACTCTGTTATCTTCATTACTACTGAGACAAGTTTACATGGACCACGGGTGGAAGCCTCATGTACAACATTTAAGAGGGGCTCGGCTGTATTTCAGTGTGTCCCCTATACATATATTGGAACCTAATAACTTAAGTGGTGATTTTAAGAGGAAAGATCTCTCCATGGGTAATTGCAAAGGAGTTCAAAGAAGCCAGGCTCTCTGTTCACTCTCATATCACTCCTGTCATGTGAGTGCATGGTATCCATCTTATTTTGCTCTTTTGTGCTCCCACCATGTGTGGATAGAGCAAGAAGGCGCCATATAAGTTACAGGCCAACAGCATTTACTGTGTGTTGTTGGCCTGTAACTTACATGGTGGGATTGACTACTTGGGATTCTCCACAGTGTGTGTGTGTGTAATATATTTATTTCTATATGAAAATTTTGCTTCCCAGAAAAATGGACTAAGAAGTTGTGGTAATAATGTAACCGAGAGACATGTCCAGAGTGTTAGAGACATACAAACAAGAATTCTGAGTATATAGATGTACTTAAGATAACACCTGTGGGGCTTGTATGTTTTAGGACAGCTTTCGGCAAACATTACAATGTCTTAACTTCTCTGCTAAACTAAAACCTCCATGTGGGGAAGGCTTGTGTCTTATGTGTCCTCAGGGGCTTGTTCTAGTTGGACCCTGGATCTTAAAGAGAACAAGCACTTGATGTGGATCAGGTTCTTAATCGCTGGATACAAAACAACTGAGCAGCATCCAGAGACCAACTGTAGCCTTGCGACTGATTCCAGAACTCTTTCCATTTGTATCCATGACCAACTATGTGACAAAACATTTTCTGGGACAAGTCCCAATCTTCCCCACTTGCCAAAAGCCCTCTAGCACATCATTTTATTGCTGTAACTTTAGCTGTATTCAAATATTCCAAGACTGTATTATTAAGCACTGAGTAATTTTTTTTTATTCCATAAACTTTACTTAACATGCTCTTTTGGTTTGAATACAAATAAACAAAACCCCAAAGACAAAGATGTAACTTGCAGAATTCACAAAAATAGAAAAGAGAGTAAAAGCACATGGATATTTGGCTCTGGTTTCATTAAAGAAAAGGGAAACTGTGATTCTTTTGTTCTCATGATAATGGCTCGAAGATTTTCAGATGTTTAGGGGATGTGATAACTGATTGTTTATCCCTAAAAGAAAGGAGTAACAAAGAAATTCTAAATCATGGTGATGTCCAGTAATGTGTCCTTTGGAGTCAGCATTCAGATTCAGATCCTTCATCCCAGGCATTGTAATTCCTTCCTGCAGTCATCCAGAACTCAGTGGGATTACCAGTTTTTCAGGAAGAGAATTTGGGAGTAACTAAGTTGGGAACATTAGGTCAGAGTCCCCCTCTGCACCTGCTAAGACTCAACATATCTGGTTTTTATTCAGAAGCAAACCCTGTGTTGCATTTGTATGCCTCTGTCCCATTAGCAGAGAAATGGGAAGCAGGTGAGAGGCATGGTTCCTTTCCATCACTAAAGCTGGGTCTACTTGAACAGCCACTGCAGAGAGTAGAGAACTGTGGGAAAGAACAGATGGTCCTGGGATTCATCTTCCACAGTCAGGGTACTATGCTTTCAAATAACATGGAAGCCACACCATCTGCGATCTGGCAATACCCCAACCATGTTGGCATGGGAAGACTTAAAACTCAGGGAGAAACAGTGAGGAGAAAAGCATCACAGGAATCACAGGAAATCCATTTTCACTATTTGGCATGAATATATAAACAAAATTGTCAGCCACTTAACCGAGAGCCCAAGATGAAGCAACATGAAGGAAAGAAAGCAGGTGACATTATGTTGACATTATGTCAACGGAACTGAAGTGAAGGCTAATGGGTGTGGGAATGATGGCAAGGAAGGAGACGAGTTTGGGTAGGTTGTGGACCCATACATGAACAAAGCCCTTCTCTATTCTTGGCTGTCACATGACTCTCAAGACTCCAAGGCAAGATCTACAATGCAGCAAACAGATGCTGTGCGGTGATTGGAGGTATAAAATGAGGAGGCAATTTTGGTGAGTTCCCAAATTTCAAAAAGCAATACCCCTAATAAACTGTCTTTCTTGCCTGTCCTCTGCAATACTTGCTGAAGCTTACAGTGGGGTTGCTACTTTAAAGGCAAGGTAGACTCTAATATGACATTTGGAAATTCTGTATCAGAATCAAAATCTGTGAAGTGATCAGGACAGCAAGGGCCTCTTCTGTGGTAAACAAATGACCTCTCACTGGGAGATTCACCCAGCCTGTAGGAAGGAACAATTTCTAAGGATCCAAATAGTAAGTTTAGTGACAGAAACTCTAGACAATCAAGAATCAGACTGTCTTCTCATGGTTGTTTGACATTTATGACACAATTTTGTAAAAATTCATTGTTACACTTCAGCTTTCAAGGACTTTGCTATTGATTAGATTTTAAAGATTTTTCTGCCTCTGCCTGAAGCATGTCCACCTCCTTTCCTTTATGCACAGAAACAGCCAATTCAACATTCCTGCAAAAAACCAGGAATCCCAAGCTTGTAGAGTGAGAGTCCTAAATGCTTCCAGTTAAAAACAAAAGATATTTATTTTTAAGCTATTCAATGACTGTATTCTTCCTGTACTAAAAGTGAGAGCATGTGTAAGAGTATGCAATAATAAGTGTAGAGATAATTATGTATTCAGGTAGTCCAGAAAAAAACAACTTGATATAATTTAATGTAACCATATTTAGGAAAAATAATTCTTGTTCTAGTGCCAAATGTATACCTTTAGAAATAGTGCATTCTTGAAACTATATAGATTATGAGGAATACTCAGAATGTTTGCCCATTTCACACATTCTAACTGATTTGAGATTAGGAAAATATCTGAGTGAGATTGATAGAGCTAATTTTGTTTTTATCACTGAACCTTTAAAGACCTGCATGCTTTAATCCAACATGCCTACTGAAGACTGGGTGTTTTCCTGTAAATGAACCTATTGTGGTGAAATTGCTCATGTGCTCATTAGACTCCAAAGGGGTGTGAACAAGATGGTTTAATAAATCAGCAATGGTCATGTGCCCAGAAACGAGGAGTGGGGAATATAAGATACATGGTGTACAACTGAAAACAATTTGGCACACCTAAAGAAATTATTTCCTTAAATCATTGACTTCCAGTTCAACTTTACACTGTTTGTAACACTGTAATTCTGCAGGTGTTTGTAGCATTGAGTGCAGAGTTCATGCAGTAAGAGAAATGTTTTCTAATTTACAGCTTTAGTTCAATATTTAAGAAAGACATCTCATGAAATACAATTTTACTAAATGATTCACATGTGAATAGCAATCTTACACTAAAAAATCCTCATAACCAATAAGTCGCCTCTTTCATCTGTCTTGCATTCTTTACAGGAATTCTACATTGTAACTGAACTATTAGGAAGTTCTCTCAGTTTATCTGCAGTCCTGGGAATATTAGTGTTAACATAGTAAATACTACTGAGTCTGTCTGACATATTCAGTTTAAGTTGCTTATGACTAGGCCCATTTTTTTCTCCACTCCACAATGTTTCTTCTCATCACATTTTCCATCTTGGTGAAGTGTGGCAGTGTCTATTATTATTTTAATCACATAACTTAACCCTATATCTTTTTCAGCAGGAAATCCTTTTGTATTACCTCACATACTTCCATGTCTGGCCTCATGAATCTCTAGTAACTTAGCTGAGCATTCTAAAACTTCCAAAAAACATTAGAACAATCTTCCTTCTCTTTGGATACCATCTTCCTTGGTTAAAATTCTTAAGAACTACTTCATTCTTCATCACCAGGTAGAAGATCTCTAAGTAAATGAGTTCCTACCACACTACTCTCTTGTCTAAAAGATCTTAAGATGTGTATCCTCAGAGATCACCTACACTGAAGTACATAGATTGGTGACATATTTACTGTTAAAACTAGGTTATTAATTGAAGACATTAGATCACAAGTTTAGTTTAGGTAGAGGCATATATATAGCTTACTCATCATTTCATTCTCATCACCTACTATATTCCCTGGAACATGCCTTCTGGAATCAGTGCAATTTATCCATTATTTCAGCAATCACTCAATATCCAACAATATCAAAATGTACTGGGGACCTGAATTAGGTTATAAATGGAAAACTGATATTAAACATATAGGTCATTGATTTGTAAAATTACTTTGACAATGAAATATATCTCATCTGAGCTGTAGAGATGTCCTAGCTCTTGCACAGGACTCAGGTAGAGTTCCCATAGCCTATATGGTGGCTCATTCCTGTTCAAAGGGAGCTGATTTTTTTTTTTGCTTCAGCAGACATAAGATATACTTACAGGGAAAACGCTCATATAAACACACACACACACACACACACACACACACACACACACATATATATGTATATATATATATATGTTGACTCATGTTATTTTTCCATTATAGTCTGAAAGTACTACCAAGATTAGTGCAAACCCATTGAATGCAAGGAACCAAGTCCTTAAGTCTATTCATTCACACACCAATGTGATGGGAACATAGTTTTCAGGGCTACAGTCCCAGAGCTGAGATTATCTACTTCAAGTGATTCTAGGTAAGCCTTTTACTCACTAAGCAAATCTACTTAGCAAATTACATGGCAGTGCTGTTTCTAGCAAAAAGGATATAACTATAAGGAATCATTTGTTCTAATGACTACATTCTTGCACAAATCTAAATTTACATATTATAGTATGTAACAATGAAGCTATTACATATTTATGGATTTGTGTCTTAGAGCACATTAATTTGCAAAGGGAAATAATTGTGTGTTTATGAAAGTACAGCTTGATGCTCATTTAAATCATAGAAAATTTTGAGAATGCTAACTCAGAAGACAGAGCAGACCTGGAGCTCTGAGGACCAGAATAGACAAAAATTAACTACATAATTTCCAATCTAGCCCACCTTCTCAACATGAATGCTTTGTCTATGCATAGGAATATTATTTATACCTAGATAATAACTGAGACTCAAGAGTGAGAGGAAAAGAATGCCCAGAGAAGAGATTAGGAAGTAAACCCTAGTTCTGCCCTGCCAGGGCTCTGGTAACTTACACTGCATCTCAGACATGTGAGTTCACTCACTAAGTATTTTAAGTAATTTAGTATGGTGCTCTGTCAAATGGCATAAAGCCTTCCAGATTTTAAAAATAAAGAAACAAATAAAGCCATGCACCCTTGTCTCTGGGAGAATGTAAATCCAATCTAGTGACAAAGCAGAAGTCCAGTGCGTGTTGCTTTAAACACAGCCAATGGGAGGTGGGAAATACCAAAGACCATGGATTTAACTCTTGGAAGTGACATTAACACATGGAGTTCTCTGATAGGCTATCAGAATAGAATGCTGAATGGTCAGTTTCCACCTAAACTAAAATATGTTTTCTCCCTTTTCCCCTTTTAATGTGAAGGGATATTGCACTTTATTACTGCATACAGAGCCTTGGAGGGTTATTCTTTTTACTCCTACAAAAGAAAACCAAGGTCCTCAGAGAAGGACCAACTTGTGAGTAACCAAGGTCCTCAGAGAAGGGTCAACTTGTGAGTAAGAATTATAAAGAAGATTCTGGCAAATTGCAGAGTGACTTCTCTGTTCCTGCAGACTACCTTCCTCTCCTCCTCCTGCATTGGGTCTCTTCCTGGTCTCACATCTTGCTAATCAACTGGAAGGATGAAAAGTCAGAAATCACCAAAGACAAAAGGGTACAGAGAATAGGAGCCTCAGTGTGATGCTAGCCTATTGCTCAGGTCTGAAATTCAGAATCCAAGATGGGCCAATGTCTATCTGTGGCTGTGTATTTCACAAAATACAACAGTCAACACAGGTTATGTCACAGAAAGTTACAACTGCATATGTCATTGGATATATTCAGTCTATTCTCTTTTTGAGTTAAAATGAGGTAAGTTTTTACTTAGAAAGCTGAGATACATATTACAATTAGTAGCAGATCATCTTTATGACTAATATGACAGCCTGAGTTTACCTGAGTTTAGTACCCAGGAAGTCAAAGAGAATTGACTTCCGTTAGTTGGACACTAACCCTCAGGTACTTAGGCCTATATATTCACACACTCCACAATTAATAAATGTAAATGAAAATATTTAAAATATTGTCATTTAAATGACTAATTTTACTGACATAAAATTGACAGTAACTAGCTTTGTGAAGAGTATCCTTTTTGTGTGTGTGATAGAACTAACACAGTTGCCACTTTACTTTAGTACATGCATAAGACACCCAGACACTGAAAATAAGTACTTTAACTTTAAAAGGCTTGATCAAAGTGAAACCATCACTCATGGCTCACTATATAAATTCACCCTTCATGACAGCATATTAACTTGTCAAGTTTGACACAATCTTTTTAAAATTACACAACTTCTGACAGCAGCCAACCCTAAATTTTTAGAGGATAACATGGCAATTGCATGCATTTCAAGGAAACACAAAAGTCTGCTTGGACTGGAAGTTAGAATTGATATGATACAGGTGTAAGTGTTACAGCTCTGGGGGAAAGGCATCCTGGCTGTTGAGACCAGAGGAATATCAGAGTCACATCACACAACAAACCTCACAGAGATTTATTGGGAGGGATGAACCCAAGAGGGGGTGGTTGCCTCTGCTCACGTGACAAACAGCAGAGAACTGATCAGAAGACAGGGTTTATATAGATTTTTCTTGGGGTGGGTGGAACTTTCCAGGTGGAGATTTCCAGGGTGTGGATTGGAGAGATTTCAAGTCCTCTGTTATGGCACATAGGTGGGGTTGGGGCTGGTGGTGGTGCTGGGTCTAGCCCTTAGGGCAGTTAAGAGTGTTCTGTGGGTGGAACATGGTGATTGTAGGCTCTCAGAGCAGGGGCAGTGGTAGACTTTTCAGTGTTTTAGAATCCCATACATGTATACAATATACATTAATAAAATCTACCCCGTTTCTCTCCCCTCCAATTCTTAACCTATCCAATCCATATACTTCCCTGAACCAGCAAACTTCACGTGCTTTGTTTGTAAATCCACATCGCCTACTTAAGTGCCAATTCTGAAGAATATGATTCCTTTATTTTACCTACTTAGCCATCTTCCCATCCACAGAAAATTAAAGTTTATCCCAATACAAATTTGGTTTCATCTACATATTTCTTAGAAACAAAAATAAAACTTTAGGAATTCATTTTGCCAAATCATTGTAATGCAGTTTAGAATAGTAAAGTGATAAATTCAATACTGAATTATTCACATGGAAACAGATGATTAATTTAATACTAAATTTAAAATTATAGATTACTTTCGTTTAGCAAAACTGACTCAAATTATCACATGCCTAAACTCTAAAGAGAATGTTTTCCCCACTGAAGATATTTTGATCTATAGAGTTGAGTCAATTTTAAATGTCATCAATTTTCATTAGTGACAAAGTCTTGGAGATGTTACTACATTTATTAAAATGATGATTAAAAACAAACCTATAGAAAGTAATATCATTTAATAAAATAATAAGTTTGGTATGGAGAAAGTCTACTCAAAAAAATGAAGCTGCTTCTACCTTCCACCACAAATGAGACAGGTGGCGTGGGGGTCTGCTGAGCAGCTATGTTGTAAAGGAGACCATCTCTATTTTGGAATCTCTTCCTTTGGTATCTCTTCCTTTTCATCAAAGTCTCAGTTTTCATG
Organism: Cricetiscus sungorus; assembly: GCA_030556225.1. NCBI lineage: Eukaryota > Metazoa > Chordata > Mammalia > Rodentia > Cricetidae > Cricetiscus > Cricetiscus sungorus. Next base: position 26,412,796 of record JANBXA010000398.1, read on the forward strand.
AGTGCTCACTGGGTAAACTGAGTCCTTCAAGCAACAGATAATTATGTATTTTACTTATTTTCTATTTCCCCCTCCCTTCATGCTATGAGGCAATACCCTTACAGTGCACTTGTATGGTTCTGTGGTTCTGCACTTAACATGGCTGACTTTCCTTCAACCTCAGTGCTCAAGGCTGACACCATGCTCCAGCCACTGTAAACATGGTTTCCAGTGTGTGTTAGTGCCACCAAATACATGCCAAGTAAATACAAAAATGACCCCAAATTCAGAAGCATTTTCCTATATCTAAAATTGCTGAGGATGAGATCACTACCCAAGATTTCATACTACATTCTTCACTCAGTTTTTGCTGCACTTACTTTTTCTGTTACATTATACTTTGTATCTTGTGTCAGGGTTGAAGTGTTTCCTCATGTACATTCTCAGTAAAACTGAGAGGTATTCTTAAGGTGCAATCAGTAAGCATTTAATAACATTTTAGTACACAGTTGAAGCAAAAATGAAAAGTCAATGAGAATGTATTAGGGACAATGAAACCCAGCAAAGAGAATCCAGTCACTTAATGATAAAAAGGAGCTGGTAAATTTTGAGATTGCAGTAACATACATATACATACACATACCACAACATACACACACAAAACCACACACAATATAACATACACACACCACAACACAGAGCACACACATAACACACAAACCATAACACACACACACTACAAACATGCACATACCACAACACACACACACCAAAACAAACACAACACAACACACACATAACACACACTACAACACACAAACAATACAACACACACAGAAACACACGCAACACAAACAATACAACACACTCTACACACACATATAACACATACACCAAAACACACATACCATAACACATATACCGCAACACACACACACAAACACACACACACATACCAAAACACACACACCACAACACACATACAACCCAAACAATATAACACATACCAAAACATATACACCACACAAACTACAACACATATATAATACATACACAACACATACACACCACAACACACACACACACCTTTATATAAACATCAGCATAAATCTAGTATTTTCCAATAAAGATTAACTATTTGTACAAAATAACACAGCTTTCTGGCTATTTCTGCCTGTATTTTTTTCTTTGACACCTATTGACCTAGAAATGCAGACTATCTGAGTTCTATCAAGACCTTCAGATAAACTAGAAGTCAGAATGTTTTTTTCCTCAGAGGGGACTAGATAAATCAACACCGCATTTCTGATAAAAATATTTCCCCTAATTTGTTCTGAGCATGAGACAAGATCATCTGCACTGACTCAGCCTTTCTCAAATCCTACAAACACAACTTTTAGCAACTGAATGAACATTTGGATAATTCATATTTTAACACATTTCTGTAATACAGTTTTGAGACAATATATTTTTGGTCTAGACACAGGAGAGGAGTCATCAGAACTCAGGCCACATCACCAGGGAAGTCCAGTACACCAGAGGACATTTTGCAAATGTGGTGCAAATGACTAACAATTTTACTGTACAATAACATCTCATTGGAATATAAATATAACAAAAAGAAACCTCTAAGGAAAGTATGAACTTACTATGAATTATTTAAGTATCAGCCAAGTTTGCTTCTTCAAAACATGTTATTTGAAATAACAAACTACATAATAAAACTTATAACTTCCATTCCACATGCAACGTGGTGATTCAGAGACACACTTGGTAATACTTGGATCGGCATGGTTCCATTTGCAGAGAAAAAGACTGAATACCAAAGGGTAGTTTGTGAGTCACAAGAAGGCCCAATGCTTCCTTCTAGCATGACCAGCTCAGAGCAGCAAACACTGGCAGACTCCCCTTATTATCATATTTTAGTACATGCAATTTGAATTATCTGAGTCTCCCAAATCAGAAAATTGGTTCCATGCAGAAGCCTAAAAGTACTTGGAAGCAAGCAGAGATTAACAATGAACACATTATTGAGGAGTGTATCTTCGGCAAAGAGCACTTTTGGCTTCAATCCGTCTGCATTCTATCTGTACCACATCTTGAAAGGAAGGAAGATTTTTAAACATGTCAGTTTGATCAAATGTGTGACCCCTTTAAGTCCTTGGAGGCTTGGGTGAACTCCTTATTAAGATTTTAGTTCCATTTCAAGAAGGGTTTTTGCTATTACTAATGAGAAGAAAACAGTCATTATAAGGGCACACAACTTTGTTTCCATCACCCTTTTGATAATAAAATACTGGAATGATACCAAGATTATGTTTAATTGTAAACATGGTTCTTAGGACAGGTTTTGATTTTCTTTAAAAGCATGGGTGTTCAGGTTGGCAGGCAACAGCTATGAATACCACATCCTTATCACAGTCTAGGCCATGTCTTATGGAAACCGTGTGTTGTGAGGACAATATTCACAGATTGAACTGGCTGCTACTTAAGTCTGTGTCATACTACCTTATTATGTGTCTACCTCATTCACCAAAATATTAGTTAGGTGATGCCTCTGACATGGTTTTCCAGAATAATAGCACATATGCTAAGATAAGTATAGGTCAGATTAGATGGTCCTGAGGTTTCAACATGTTTTTCAAGATATCATTACTTGAATGGTCAGTTGATTTGGTAACCTTGATGTATATACTCAACCTTCCTAACACTACAACCCTTTAATATGGTTCCTCATGCTGTGGTGACCCCAATCATAAAATTATTTTAATTGCTACTTTGTAATTGTAATCTTACTACTTTTCTGAATATTAATGTAAACCTCTATGTTTTCTGGTGGTCTTAGGCAACCCCTGTAAAAGGGTCATCTGACCCCAAAAGGGTCACTACTTAGGTGACTTCCTGCTTTGTAAATAATATTGCTGTCAAATAAATCACTAAGTAAAAATGAGGTAATGCTGAAGTAGGGTGATCTCATAACCAAACAGGACTAAAGCACTTTACAGGAAGAGGAAGAGCTCAGAATTAAGGCTGAGCAGAAAGGAACAGAAGCAGAGGAGGAGGTGATGCTGCCAAAAAGCAAGGGGCAGTAAAGGCAGGTGGTCCTGCTTAGGTACTTAGAAGGATGCTACTTGGGGGATCAAAGGGACAATGATCCAGTGGACACCTCACATTTAAACTTTAGCCTTCTGAAATGTGAAACAAGCTTCTACTTTAGCAATATGCAGAGTTCATGGTATTTTGTTTCAACACACTGGGGAAACTACAGCATCTCATGAGTGTACCAGAGAACAAGATTCTGTGTGTGGACAGATCAGCCCAGTACCTGGCTCGTGTGTCTTTATTAGAGAATTCTCCCCAAACCTCCCAAAGATGGACTTACTACCATCTTCCCACATGGACTACTAATATCTATCCTTGTTCAGTGGCAGATCAAAATATGCTCTGAAGGTAACTTCCTCAAAGTCAGGACAGAGTGCCTACTAAAACAAGCAAAATCACATCACTAGTTTAATGTATGACCTAGGATCATTGTTTTTCCTATAGGTAGGGATGAAAAACTTAGAAAATTACTAGATGTTTATGTTATCAAGACATTTATAATTAGTTTGCAAACTCTGTCTAAAGAGATAGAAATTACTGACTAATTTGATTAAAGCTAGTTAAGTATGGTTTAACCAGTCCCTTCTTGTTAGCCTTTGCTATGTGAAAAAATCTACACTCATTATCCAAAATATTTGAGTAGCTGAATCCAAGCATACTAATTGTGAGTGGATGTATAGCAACAATACTGATGTCTGTGGGCCTTATAGACATGGGAAGAGACAAAGAGAATTATTCTCTAACTGGGGACAAGCTATGGCCTCCAGCTAGAAATTATAATCAGTGTTTCAAATAAAACTTTTAATAAGAGTCTTTTACATTAAATATATATTTATTACATTACTCTTATTTTGTTCAATTAACTATTGACTGGTAAAGTGTAAATGTCATTAGAGTCACTTGTAAAATTCACCATTATAGCTCTGTAATTCTTAAACTTCTATTTAGCTAACTTATTGACCTAATTTTTTTTTTATTGAGACAAGGACTTACTACTAATAAACAGGCTTGGCTCACCTTGAACTCACAGTAATTCTCCTGTCTCAATATCTCAAATACTGGAAATATAAGTATGATTGACAAGACCCAGGACATTCTTCACTTATTATGATTTAGAATATTTCACCAAAATATCCCTCTAATACTTAATGCACATTCAGCAAATTCATATGGAAATCCATAAGCTCAAGATTAATGACACAAGTCTTACATTTATGAGATGTCTACTGAGTTTGAATGTGTAACTGATTCAGTCATGTTCTAGAAGTTGTTAGACTTATAAAACTCCTTATAATACCAGCTACTTTTACAAAGAATGTTATAAGATTATTTGGGGTGCTTATAATCATGTGTATGTGTGTATGTTTTACATGTGAATCTCTATGTATGTGCATCTTTGTGTTTGTGTATGAATCTTCGTGTATGTGTGAGTGTGTATGTGTGTGTGAGCGTGAGTGTGTATGTACATGCATCTTGATGTGTGTCTTTGTGGTTTTTCTAAAAGGACCCATTTTCTATATTTTTCTCTTGGTTTGTTCACTATGCCTCAGCTTTTGAAATTTACATTAAAAACAGCAAAATTCTTGTCTTCATGTTGCAACTTTCCATGTTAGAATCAAGACTGTAAATCAACATCAAATTTCCTCTAAATTATCAGTCAGTAGACTGACCTTACGAGGACTATTATGATCCTCACATGTGTGAAGCATTTGGCAGTTTTAGAAGGCAGTGTTTCTTTTGTTTTTAGCTCTGTCATGCTGGATAACTTGGGCAAAGTCCAGAACAGCACTGGCTTTAAAATTCACAGTCATTTTCTTTCCTTTTTTTAAACTTACATTTAAGCCCATTTAAAGAAAAAGACAGAATCTCATTACTTTGCTTTACCAGGCAAGCTTTAAAATATGCAAAAGAGAGGCAAATTTGTTCCTTTGATAGTTTAATTAAGCCTGTGTGTGTGAATGGTCTGTCAACTCTCTTTACAATGTGTCTGCTTCACCTCCAACATTCTGTTCTCACTCCTTCCATCCCCAGAATTCTTCCTTACCTTGAGTTTAAAATGTGGAGATAGTCTGTTCAGAAACCCCTCCACCATTTATCAGCGCTCTGAATACTAAGATCATTTTAGTCTTATAGAAGTTACTAAATCTTATAATTTTTTAGCTCATATCCATGCATTTGCTCAATGATTCCCTTCAAAATTAAATGTAATTCCTTGATCAAGGTTGATCCTTGCACACATGTCACTGAAATGTGTCCATCTTTTTACTATCTCTCTCTGTCTCTCTCTCTGTCTCTGTCTCTGTCTCTCTCTCTCTCTCTCTCTCTCTCTCTCTCTCTCTCTCTCTCTCTCTCTCTCCCTCCCTCCCTCCTTTTCTCTACACACACACACACACACACACACACACACACACTGACCAAAGATGAACAGATATACTACACTCTCTTGGACTTCACTCTGGTCCCCAAGGGGAAACAGTCTCAAAATTTTGTGAGCCTTGACAATCTGACTACTGAATCCCCAGAACTTCCCATCATCTGTGTGTTGATGAGTTAACCATGAACCTCTTTTCCCTATCATATTGATCTGGAATGGCTTGTCCATTTACTCCTTCCACAGAAACCTATGTTGTTTACTTACTGTTGATGACAGTGGTGACATAAAATTGTGGACACCACAGTTTTCCTGTGGAGGATCAAGCTGTTATAACAAGCAAGCAGATACTATGGTATAGAGCTAGTGAGGGCACTGCAGCCACTAAATACGTGAAGAGGGGCTTATAGCAAAGAAGCTCATATATTGAATAGGCACTTCTCCAAGAATAACTGTCAGGGAGCATGGGATTCCAGAAAGACAAGATTGTCCCTCAGGTTCTCATGTACACCTTAGAATAAATTAAGATCTTATCATGCTAGAAGTCATCGCTGATGATATTCTCAAAAGTGGTAGAATGCATAAATGATTACAAATAAAAGAGGTTGAGCATTCATTTAATGGAAAATTCCCTTCAGTAATCTAATAATAATAAAAACATGCCATAAGCAATATGCTAAAGCACCTGAGAAATATCACTGATAATGAAAAATAAGTTAAACACATAAATACACGGGATAAATTTCCACCTCTACAGAGCAAATAAAAATAAATAAACATTTTTTTAACTAATTAAGAGTCTAGGTTATGCCCTTCTAATTTACAATAATTCACTTGTATTCTCTCAAATTAATATATAGAATTTTAGGGGCTAAAGAATTTTAATTTAATGGATAACTTTAAAACTTGGTAATTTCATTTGTGGTTATCTAATGTTGGTGGTACTGGCATGTGCTGGGGCTTCCTGGAGTGCTGAAGCAAGGCAGCAATGAAGCAGAGTACACTGAGCCCTAATCTCAGAAGTGCACCCTTCATCCCATGGAGCCTTAAGTATTCAGGGAGCACAAGGAGAAGCCAAGAGCACAGGGACTCCATAAAACTCTCCAGTTTGGCCCCCACTCTCAGAGCCATGCCTCTTCTACAAAGAAACAAATCATTTCAGGGTATCTGCGCTACCAGAGCAGCAGGCTCAGGCTCAAGCCTGATCTGTCAACAGTTAGAAAGATCAAGTGCAGACAGACACCTGTTCATCACGGACAGTACCCTATGTGAACCTCCACTTCCTTTCTTGGCACAGAGTTCAAGAGCCAGACAAGCTAAGCCAGTGGTGGATTCCAGCCCATCCTCTTCTATGCTGTAGGATAATCAACTTACAGATGATGGCAGGGAGGGAGACCATCTCCAAAGTACTCAACAGAGTGACTGACACACAGTTAAAATCCCATGGACATGACCACCATGATTACACCTTTAATCCCAGAACTCAGGAGACAGAAGCAGGAGGATCTCTGTGGGTTCAAGACCAGCCTGGTCTAAAGAGTGAGTGCCAGGATAGGCTCCAAAGCTACACAGGGAAACCCTATCTTGAAAAAAAAAAAAAAAGGTAAGAATGACTGCCGTGATTAACCATTAATAAATTTTCTTCATTCTGCAGAAGATTTGGCTCCTGAATGTTGCAACATGGATAGGAGAGGAGCACATGAGATGTCCACAACCTCAAGGGACTCTTAGTGAAAATGGTGCCTTGCTCCCCAGTGGCATTGATTCTGAGAAGCTGCCTGCGCTCTAGTAAATAATCCATCCACACTGAGGCAAGTAGGTCACATACAGAAAGAAGACATGAAAGGAAGAAGGAGGCGTGTTAAGGAAGAGGGATGGTGATGACAGAAGGAAAAGGAGGGTGAAGTCAATTGAAATTCAATATGGAAATGCATGAAACTGTCAAATAAACCTAAAAAAATAAAGAAAGCACCTTGTGATGGGCAAAAATGTACAGGTATTCTAGTTTTCTTTTCTAGTCAGCAAGCCTCTACAGACTGACTTAGGAGGGCCACTTTCTCTGAAAGGAGCTGTCATTCATAGTATATTCAGTGAATGTCCTTCCCAAGCCATGGCTGTTTCAGACTCGGCACAGAGCAAGCTGCATAGTGCTGATAAAAAGCAGTGAGCTGTGACACTCTCAGCTCTGAGTGTTCACCACTTTGGGGGTCCCAGACACCACTGACTTCAATTGCCTTCCAACCTGGGTGTCCAGGAGGGTCTGATATGGAGAGCTGTGTCAGAGGTTTAGATAATCCCTCATCATTGAGCCCAAAGGATAAAGTCACTGGAAATGAACAGAGTAAATCCATAGCAAATGTTATGGTCATCGTCCCTTTGTCCTTTCATTCTAAAAGCAAACTGTTATTAGTCCCAAGTCTAAATGGGAACTTTAATCCTAGCCTTTGAAGAAAGGGGTTAAAGTCTCAGACAGCAATTTCTGTTTTTGTTTATTTTTGTGCAGGTCTGTTGCCTGTGCTTAAATGTTCTTGTTAAATCTTTCTGTTTTATAGCTAATCACATTTTTATAGCAGGCATGAAGCTCTCTCTACACAGCCTTTGCTGAGCATTTCTGTAAATCAAAATCTTGCTTGACTATTCTTCTGGCTGGCAGGAGAACAGGGTTAGTTTTACCATTTATGGTTGTAAAGACCAACCAGATTTTCTCTCTCTTTTTTTCTTTTTCCTTTTAATGTTTTTCCCAACTCAAACCCCTCCCTTCCTATGGCCTTCAGATGTATATTCCAGGCTTAGCTGAAACCTGTATGAATAGATTATTTCATTTCTTACCACATAACATTAATAAAGGTGTCAAGATGACAGAGGATGCTTGGCTTACGTTCCTCTGTCCCAGATCTTTTCCTTGAGGGCAGACTGCTGTTGGTTGGAAACACATGATCTGTTCAGCTTCTGGAAACTGACCTCCAAAGTCTATTTAAAGTATTAACACACCTTTTTCAGTGAAACATATTTGTAAAGTACACAGGACACTTAAGGAAATTGTGTCTTCTTAGACTCTTTTCACTTCAGCGTCGCCATGACCACATGTCTGTGTTAGGATGGAACAAAGACAGCCTGTGTGCTGAACCCTTTTCCGGGATATATGGCTCTGGGCTCAGGTAAATTGCCAGACTTTACACTAGAATTAAAAAAAAATCCCATGTTCTTTGTTAGTTACAGTGAGAATAAGACAAAGGGATAAGCTGGGATATGGGTCAATGGCAGAGTGAATATTAAGCATGTTTAAAGCTCTGTGTTCAATTATCAACCCCAAGAAGAAGAAGAAGGAGAAAAAGAGAGAAGTTTTCACCGTGATTGTATATAACACCTGCAAGAAGAGCTGTGCCCATGGATGGCTAGTCATATCAAGCCTTGATCATGTACCCATTCTTATGCCTGAGAGTACAAGTCTGATTTTATAAAAGATAAGATGTGAATGTTAACTGCCTTGCCTAGTTATGATCAAGAGCAGCCCTAATGCCACCATGATACTTAGAAGAAACTAAAAATCAAGGTCAAATATTACATGGACAGATTGCAAGAAACAAATGATGGGGCATTGTATGTCTCTGAAAGAAAGAGAATGAACACCCAACTTGATTACACAGGGTCTGCCTTTGAATCTCAGAAAAATTCTAGAAACAAGAGTTCACACTCATTATTATTAGTGTCATCCCAAGTAATTTAAATGCAATAACCATATATCACTCTAGAAAAAAAATACATGCCACTATTGCCCATAATTCACAGAGGAGAAATCTGACATCTATAAATTTTAAGCCTTATAGGATTTTGAGTTAAGATGTGATGCTAAACCTCACTCCCTATCTGGGGAAAACAACTCCAAGGCTTCACCAATTCACCTCTTCTTGCTCTGGTACTGTTCCCTTTGTGGCTACTCAGTAGCTGACAAGATGTTGCTGACACTTGCCCAAGATAAACAGTTTTCTGGGGATGAATATGCCCACGCCATCAATGTGTATTGAAAGTTTAATTACCAAATCCATATGGCAACAGTATTTGAAGGTGGCACTTTTGGAAGAAAATTAGGATAGGATTGTGAGGGTAGCTCTGCCCAGAATGGCATTAGCAACTTCATATGGGAAGGAGGAAAGCCAGAGCCAGTGGGCTTTCTCTGTGTGACCACACAATGCCCTCTGCTATGGTACACTGCAGTGAGAATTCTTGACCACATGCCAATGTCCAAGCCATTCTTCACAGTCTACAGAATTAGGAGCCTAAAACATCTATTCTTAATGAATTACAAAGTCTGTACCACTGGGAAATAGCAACAGAACAAGTTAAGGCGAACCCCTAGAGACTGAGCTATATCTAATATAGCATCTGCCTTCTATGTTCCTCATTTGTCAGAAACCTAAACTGCACATTTTTTACAACTTAAACTCCAGTACACAAGTGACATTGATTTGTATATTTCCTTAAATTGGCATTGACTTCTCTCTCCTCTGTGAACTTCTTCCCAGATGATAGCAGAACAATAAGGAATTCCTTAAATGTTACTGTATCATTCTAAGAGAACTAGACCAAAGAAATGTGCATTAACAAGGTTAAATCATAATACAGTATCCGAGAAGTCAACAGTGCTTAGAATGGAACAAAACTTCAAAGGAGAAAGCACATTGGAGAGGCAACCATCATTGGGAACATAACCTCTCAAACACACTGGGCAGCCTCTGGGTCTCCTTGCTTTGAAGTAACCTCCACAGGAACAGGGAAGTCTGCAGAGAATTCATCTCCACTATCTTCACAGAACAGAGAAGATGAGATAAAGAGAGAGATACTGATAGGCATCACTTTTGGAAAGGCCTTGTAGAAACAGCAAGGATGAGTTATTTAGAGTCTTTGTGAGTAAAGGTGGGTAAAACATTCCATACACACTAACAAATTCATTAAGTCCACTTTTGTGAAGTAACAAGTTAGGCATAACTGTCCCTACTTAGACATATAATGCCCCTTAGTGAGAGGGTACCACATTTGATGCCTACCATGTCATGTCTTGAAGGATTATGAAAGATTTCCCAAGAAAGGTAGCATGCATTCTGGGAGCTTCATGTTGATGGCAGTAGAGTTCCACAGTGACAGGAAAAGGAAACAGTATCACCTCAAGAAGGGGAATTTATAGAGGTTATGTCTCCTATTATAATTGCTCTACTTTTTAAAGCAAGGCTTAAGTCTACTATCCTCAATATCTAGATCCTCATTATCTGTACAGTATTTTTTCTGAACAAGTTTTGATGCCAAATTCAGCAGGTGACCAAGTTGTTCACATAAAATGACATAGTGTGGACTATAGAAATAAGTGTGATCAAAGTTCCATAAACATGGAACATAAATATGTATGTACATATATCATGGGATCATTTAGTACAAATATTCTGTAAATATTATTAAAGTTTCCTTAAAATGCATATATATTAATTTTATAATGAAACTACTTAATATAAACAATACACAGAAATAAAATGGCATAGTATTTGCATTTAACCTCATACACTACTCTTCTGAAAGCTTTGTTTGTTTGTCTTTTTGGATTTTTTGTTTGTTTTTTTTCCTTGATATTTTTTGTGTGTATATAGCTCTGGCTGTCCTGTAGACAAGCCTGTAGACAAGCCTGGCATCAAACTCAGGAGACTGTCCACCTCTTCCTCTACATACCAAATGTAAGGATTAAAGGTATAGTGTATACAACACATAAACTTTTTAGTATTGGTTGATTCTATGGATTTGAGATTGGCAGTTATGGGTCCCATGAATATAGGCAGTCAACCATTTCAAATGAGATGAGAACATTCTCTATCAATTATGAGAAGACAATGACCTCAGACAGTAATGATCCTCTACTCATAACCCCCTGCATCCCAAATCTAGTCCTGTAACAGTTTCAGTGAGAAGTCCCCACTGTTTATCTTTGGAAGAACCCAGCTATGTCCCTCAGTCACCCTCCCATACTTCCATGGGGTTCAGGAGCAAATTCTGAAGAACAATGTATATTTATTTTAATCACTGACCAAAGGAACAGTTTCAGAGCTGTGTATCATTATTTATTTTAACTGAGTTGGGTTTTGGTTTCACCCACAAAGCTGATTGTTTAAAGTAATTATATAGCTATGAAAGTTGGAAAGAAAAAGGTTCCTTTCTAAAGTGAAGAAATGCTTCATCACTTAGCTCATCTGTTTAAATATATATAGGAAAATACCTTCCTACATTACAAGAACAGGGAGCAGAGCAGAAACAAGACCAGACAGACTTCAGCAGGAGAGCTCATTCACAGCACAGAGCACACAGCCCCAGTTCGTAAGGACATACGGTAACATTTGCAGGCAGCATTTTAGGTTCATTTATTTATGTTATATGTGTATGTGGGCATAATAGTAGCATAGTGCATATGTGGAGATCAGAGAACAACTTGTGTGATTTGGTTTTCTCTTTCCACCTGAAGGATCAAACTCAGGACATCAAGCTTGGTGGCAAGTATCTTTAACCACTGACAGTTACTCTGGCTATAGGTGGTGTGTGTGCATGTGGGGGGGTGGGTTGATTGTCATGGTATGAAGCTAGCATCAGAGACTGGAGTCTGACGTTGTTTAGAAGTATCCTATAATGCAGAAGATGGCTGCCTACAATAGGAAACAAGCACAAAATGCCAAATTATTCCAAGGTGGAGGAGAATTGGTTAGATACATCACAAGACACTGAAATACATCACTAGCAAAGCACTTTCTCTCTTTTGACATGTTTTACACCCTTCAAAACAATGAAATAAGGTTGTGGACAATTACAGTGCATCTACATTTACTGCTGGGTCATGCATATTTACTTAGGATGGGCTAGGCATCATTCTAAACTGGTTTTCCATTTGTTTGGTTTCCTGTAACCACACTACAACTAGTTTATAAAACATGTTATTTCAGAGATGGGAAACTGAGACACAAAGTTGGTGTCTTTCCCTGAGCGCATAAGAGGGATGCAGAGCCTGAAAGCTAATGTATGCTACAGAATAAGAAGCACCTATCCACAGAGTTCTTGCTGTTGCTACTGTTCTGAGACACTTCTGGAAATGCTAAAAAGACAGTGAAGATGGAATTTCCAGAATATATCAATACCATGTTCGATGATGAACAGAATCAGAAATCATTCATAAATTCATACATGAATATATTATGTATGTATATTTGCATTTTTCCTATTACATTGACAAATGATCTTATGAATTTTTCTAGTAAGTGCTGCTCATTGTAATAATTGAAAAATCCTAATGTGAGGGAAAGAACTGATAAAAATAATACAAAAATGGACATTACAAAAAGAGTAAGAATGAACAAAATAATGGGAACAAAGTCAGAGAACAAACTCCCTGATATCTCTATACATATGTCAGTCTGGCAAGCAACCATGGTACCACCTGGCCCATCACAGTCCCCACTAGGGACTTGGGCTCTATCTCTCTAGAAAAAGAAGATGGATAATGAACCCTGATTCACTGGTAGTAGCCATTTAGAAGCAGGTGATGGAGACTATCTTCCTTTCTGAGAAATTTCCTACTAGAAATTATAGAAACTGTAGCCTCTCTACAGAGAGTGATTTTCCAGAGCCTTCTTAGCATGATTACTTCTTTCCCCAGAAAAATACTCATACAGCATGTTAATAAAGTATTCAGTGTGAACTCATTTGACTTCCATCTGATGGAATGTTCTTAGAAGAGGAAATTAAGTATGTTATGGTCACACTAGTGGCCAAAAACCCTTTCTCTTGGGTACTTGACCCAATCATCCAAGTTTCTTCAAAGAAAACAATTTTGTATGATTGATCTGGAAAGTGACTGACTACAGAGAAGGAAAAGTACACAGGACAAGAATATGGTCCAGCTTTTCCTGGTGATAAGGTGATATAGCGTGACAGGGTATAGTACTTAAGAGTGTGGCTTGTGGTTTCAGACATACATAAATACAGCTCCCTGTTCCAAAAACACTTCTGACTCTCACTAAATGAGCTTCAGTCTTTCACATTGAAAACTGAAATGACCTGAACGTAGAGTTAAAGGCTAAGGATTCGCCACAGCACCTTTATCACAGCACTGGAGACTGAATAATATGTGATGTCTATTTCCCACTCCTAACCAAACACTCCCATATTATAACAAATATGTGGTCATACTTTAATTTACCTGTATAATTTTAAAAGAAGCAATGCAATGTCTTAACTGAATAATCAAGAATAAGAAAAACAGGCAAGTACTATGCATGTAAATACACTCAGGTTCTTAAGATGCACGAATGCAAAGCTGGGTGTTTTATGCTGGATGTACTAGCCACATATGTAGATATGTGTGAGGACCTTGGCCACTGTGATATAAGAGTGAGCAAATTTGGGGGAAGTTCTTATTCTGGGTACCATCATCCTCAAGTGGACAAAGCATTTGTTTTTGAAAACAGAGTGAATAGACAACCAAGAAGAAAAGCCTCCAGTGTTTATATAGCTATAGGATTTAGAACCTCAATTCAAATAGTTGTAATTATTGATCAATTTTCTAATCTTTACCAATCTCCACTGATCTGCATCTTCATGGAGAAAGCAAGGATGTCTTCACTGTGCAACGGTCTTGTATGTATCTCCACTGAGTTCTAGTCATTGTTATAATCAAAGCACATGATCATGAATTTCATGAAAATACTCCCTGAGAGTGGCTCACATCAAACCAGCATGGTCTTCAGCAAAAGATACCAAAGCTCTGTGAAATGTTCATCACCCAGCCCCTTTTTGCATGGTGGTTACTGCACTCAGAATCACCATTAATCAATAAAACTGAGCTCAATGGGGGCATCTGTGTTGGCAGATGGAAGGTATGAAAACAACAAATGGGGAGTTTTCAAGTAGGGGGAAAACTTTCATCCAGGAACACAAGGCCAGTTATCAGGATGCCATGAGTTAAGACCAAATGCCTGAAGATGAAAATTAAGTAGTTATGCCCAGGGCTTTTGAGTATAACCTGTCATGTGGATTTTCAAAGCATCCTTTACTACATGGTTTCCTTGTCAGGAAAGTTGTTACCATTGTATCACCAATTCTAATGCAGGGTGGTCCCAAACTGTAATTTCCTGTAATGCTGTCAGTTGTAATGTTTCTGTTTGGAAAAAGGATAAATTTTTATTATGGGAAAAGACAGTGTGGTATTCTAATTAATGCCATGAACACAAAGGACTCAGATGTACCAGGCCTTGCATTGAGGACATGAGCACAGGTTAACTTGGAGCAGTAAGGAAATGCAAATCCCATATGCCTTGTTCTAGAATTTCACTGGCTCCAGTAGACACTGATTTCATTTTATTCTCAGGGCTGGCCTTTGACAATCACAGTGACATGTGTGAATTCCCACTAGGTGGTCACCGTGTTTTCTCACCTAATGACTCAATCCACTGACACTTCAGTAGGCCACCACTTTGGATGCTTCTTCCCAAACACCACTGCACTCTGGAGCTATTAAAATGACTAACTGAAGAGGAATGGTCCAAAAACAGCAATTTCACCTTCTAAGTTACAATGAAAATTGTATAAATTGAGGATTTTCTACCCTAATTCTGAATGCTGACATCTTGGGTAAAATTCTGTTAAGATTACATCCCTAGAGGTCAATATACTTTATTCATTGCTGTTCACACACAGGTTCAGCAATGAGGAAAACATTGGGAAAAAACAAGATCCTCAACGCCAAAACATGGGAGAGTAAGGGTTTGTAGGTTTTACCAAAATACAACTGTTGAAATATAAGTGTGGGTTAGGCAACATAACAAAAAGATAAACTTTGTTCTTGGTGTGCCTTGTAGACCATTGTGATCCCAGCTAAACACCAAAGATAGAGCATCAAGATTCTAAAGAAGCCAGGATGATGGGTGGCAAATGCAAGCTAAGTCAGCCAGGGAGCTAAGTGGATCCGTTTGGAGCCAGTACTCTGTATAGGCTGCAGACCATGGGGGCCATAGGTGTTTCATTGGCAAGTTCCTCAGAAGACGCAGGAGTCAGTAACTACAGCGACAGAGCCATTGCTAAAAGACATATTTATCCCGATGTTGTATGCATCTACATTTGTTCTGTTCCTATCTGACCAGCTCAAAGCTTCAATTATGAACTTCAGGTTGACTTTATTTCATGTTAATACCTTCTAGATGCAATGCAGCCTGCATCCATAACTATCAAGTTGTGTACACTGAGTGCTTCTGAGATACCAGGCATTCTGCTAAGTTCACCCCCATACATAGTTGTTATTGAATCCTAGTAAAAAATACTGTCAGACATCTAATGTTAACCCCTGTTGCCAATGAAGACTCAAAGGCACAGAGAAGTTATGCATAGTAACAAGACAATATTGTGTATAGAGCAAGAGGCTATTTGAACCCACATATTCCTGAATTATTCTCAGTGACCTCTCATTCAGTGTTTAACATTTCCACCATTGAGGATGTGGCAAAAAATATTCCATTCCAGTCAGGTATCTGCACAACCTAAATGTCTTTCATTTTCCCTTATCTCCATGTTTTTATGGGAATTACTTCCTTCTATATACTTTGGTTTTCTGACCATCTTTTCTCTTCCTCATATTATCTGGAAATGATCCTCATGTAGATGCAGTATATACATTTGTTACAGCCTACACATTTAATAGCCTACAGCCACACAATGAACCACAATGTCCAGTTGGACAAGAGAGCCTCCATGGCACAATAGTGTCTTAGTTAGGACTCCTCAGACTAGGATAAATCAACTTGGGGAGGAAAGGGTTTGTGTCATTTTACAATTACACATCACAGCCCCTCATCGAAGTCATGGCAGGAACTCAGGGAAGAACCATGAGGTGAGATTTGACGAAGAGGCCACAAAGAAGTTCTGCTTACTGGCTTGCTCTCCATGACTTTCTTATATTGTTCTAGACTATCTGCCCAGGGACATTCCCACATTTTCTCAGTTGAGGTTCATTTTTCCAACATGACTCTAGCTGTACTTGTCATTTACGGCTACCATGTTGTGACATCTCTCAGGGCAGAAGCAGCAGCTCATTCACTTTAACTCCCTGTGAATCACACAGTTCATGGCAGTGCTCATTCATTCATTCACTACTCATTCATTCATTTTCATTCATTAAACAAAAGCTCCTACTAAGTACCAGGCAGCATGTTGTAAGCTAAAGGAAGTAAGTCTTATGCTCACAAGACACTTTTTTTTTGCTTTAAAAAATAATATTTTTATTAATACCTGAGGAATTTAATATAATTCATTTTCATCAACGTGTCCCCATCTCCTCCAAGACCTAGCCCCACAGTCCCACCCAACTTCACATCTTCTCCTTTTCTTCTTTTAAGTAAAATTCACAGAATCCAACCTGCCATCAACTGAATTCAACATGCCCTTGGGCTAGCGAGACATTAACTGAATTAAACATAGACACTATTGAATTTCTTTGACGTTGTCATAGGGCAGAATGTGAGACTGGAGGAGGACACATGTTCCCACTGTGGAGCATTCTAACTGTGGTTTGAACAGGCTCTTCAATGTTTTCTATGTTGGAAGCTTGACCCCCAGGGTAGTGATGCCCCTTCATTGAGGGATTTATAAGCAGATGTACCCAGTGATACAGCACTAAGTCAGTGCGGATGCTACTCATGAGAGATCCTGATTAGTTCTCTGAAGATGATAGTTATAAAAGAGCATGCCTGGGTTTTCCCCTTGTTTCTACCTTGCTATGTGAGCTTGCTCTCTTTCAGATGAAGGCACTACAGTCCTTCTTGCATCCATGTGATATTGGGATAAGGTCTTCACTAAAGGTAATCTCAGAACTGAGCTAAATAATCTTTATGAGTTACTCAGCTGTAGGGTTTTTGTTACATTAACAGAAAACATATTTATATGATGAATCAGGTCAGTTTTCCCTGATGTCCTTATCGCATCACAGGTTTCTTCACAGCGGCTACCTATTTGTATTCACTCATGTACCATTGTACTTGTGAAAAATTGGTTATGAGGATACTACAAATAGAAACTGGGCTATGAATTATGATCGACAGAGTGATGAATGAGTGTGGGTGGATGGCATGGATAATGGCGCATGTTTGCTATTATATCTTACAATATGTTGAAAATTATCTAAATGATTGCCTCAATCAAACCTTAACTTGCTTTTATGTTCTTAAATTTAATTGCCTAAGAGCCTTTGACAGGCATTACAGTCTCCTTTTCCATACATGAAAACTAGAATTTCAGAGAGTTAAACCAAGTCAAATATAATAAATAGTTGATAAGAAAAAAAAAAGGATTGTAACTTCTGATCTTTGAAGTGCAAAAATCAAGAAAATGGAGAATTTCAGGAAAATTATTTGCTGAATAAGTTTTGGTAAAATTTGGATTACTGAGGAGAAGGGTTATCAGTTTCAACCTAAAACACTCCTCTTGTTATACACACACACACACACACACACACACACACACACACACACACCCTGTTACAACATCCCCCTTTTCTTATCCACACCCCCTCTTGTTATCCACACCCCTCTGTTAGTGACACCTCCTCTCTGGCACACAATAGTCACAGAGCTGTGTGATGCTGCTAAGGGTGCGCTTTCTCATATACTCTGAAGGGGAATTTAGATGGGTAACAAACCCTTCAAACCCCACCCACCTCCACACAAACTAACACTTCTACCTTACCTAAAGTGCCTCCTCAAACACAGCTGACACTTTAAAGGAGGAATAATATGGCCTAGAGCCAACTGCAGTATTTTAGGAGGCCTTAAACAGAAATTCCTTATGAAATGGGGCTGCAGCCTACACAAGGCAGACCTCAGCAGAGTGAAGGCCTACACTGATGATGACCTGGGTTGCTGCTCAAACCTGACAGGGCCCAGCTTCATCACACTTGACATTCTGAAACCAAAGTCATAGGACCTCGACGTGCCTCAGTGCAGTCACAGCATTTCAAACCACACACTCTCAGCTGATTAACTAAAAACTAAAGTAAATGACTTGCAGTGAGTAGAGGGATTCAAAAACAACAAAAGTCGAGTTTCAGTTTGCCACAGAATATACCCAGTCAGCCCCGAGGCACTGGGAGACTGATTAACTCTACATTTGAAGCAAATATTTCCTCCCCACGTCTCATGAATATGCAGCATGCCTCCATCCTCCTCCCTATCTTTAACTCAGTGTCACCTGCCCTTGGCTTTTGGAAGCAATACAGGAGCAATAATCAGCGCTCCACTCTATTTATTATGACTGAATGGCGTCTGAAGCTCTAGAGCCCCATAAATGAAACCAGGTGAGCCTATATCCTCACACTTGTTTTCAACATGTAGAGAACTTCAGACGGGAACGTGTTTCTCTGGCATCTCATCAGCTAAAGTTTCCAAGCAGAAAGAATCACTTCTAAGGGCACGGGGGAGAGGTGTCCACCAGTGAAGCTGCAGCAGGAACCAGCAGCATGTGCTTACTGGACAGCTTTCCTTTAACCCAGTACCCTTTGAGGGCACTCAGAAATGTGTTCTTGGGCATCAATTAGTCCCTGATAAAAGCAGTTGCATTTTCTCAGCTTCACACAACCACCTAGAGCAATGTGTCATGAGAAGAAGGCATTGACAATTGATGCGAGTAAAATTTTAAAGGAGAATTTCATTTATAGGATGATATTGAATATGAACATACCACTCTTTATAAGGCAAGGTAGGAGCTGAGGAGATGAGTCAGTGGACTAAGTGCTTGCTGTGCAGACATGAATACCCAAATTCAGATCCCCAGCATGCAAGCAAACACCTGGTGGTCATACCAGCCACAGGCAATCTGAAGACTCAGGAGGCAGACACAGGAGAGGCCCAGAGCAAGGTGGCTATCTAGACTAACAAGAATGGGAACATCGGGATTAGTGAGAGACCCTGCCTCACTAAATAAAATGAACAATTTAAAGATACTAGATACCCCATATGAAATTTGAGCCTTCATGCACGAGTATACATACATACAGGTGCACACCACATGAACATGTATATGCAAAAAACCCAAAAATCACAGATAAAAGAGATGAGATGAGATGGGAGCAGTGTGACCCATTTTGTATGAAAACCTCAACTTGAACACCAGCATCACCACACTTTCCAGCTTTCTTTGCATGTAAGTTTAGCTAAGCCCATGCGACTGTGATCTAGCCAATAGAATATGGGCAGAGGTGATAGATGGCACGCCCATGTGGCAATCACTCCCTCGCACAGCCTCTGGCATGAAAGTTTCTTATTTCTGTGGCAATTCAATTGGCCATGTGCTACTCATTGCCGGCAAAGCTAGATTTCCAAATGCATCCATGTCATACTGACCTATGTAGCTCCATGCCCTCGCCTGACATGTGAACTCTCCAGCCTGGGATAGAATCAATCAGCAAAGCTTCCCAAGGGTGCTAGTGTATGTTTCGGGTGGTGTTGGTCACAACAGCATACTCTCATTAGTACAGTCAGCTGTATTGCCAGACTAACTGGTATGCTATGGTCTAGTTAAAATAGTCTAAGGGAACAAGCCAGCTAATGCTCACCAGCTGAGAAAATTAATCTTGCCCAGAGAGCAACATCAGTGCTCCATTCTCCAAGCAAAATAAATAAATAAATGTGCCTTTACCTCATGTTACACTCTAGATGTTCCTTTTTCTCAGCTAATACGTAAGAGAATGTAAACTCAACATAAAAAAAAATCAAAACCAACATTAACCCACTTCTTTATAGAGTTTAACTCATCCTGAGGTAAATTATTATATTTAGTGCAGATTTGAAACACTTACTAGTCATAAAGATAATGGAGTTTTATTGCAGAAAGTAGAAAAAGTAAAATAAGAATAAAATAAGAGAAGTACCCATTTTCACAATTCTTTATTAAGTATGATTTATGGTTTTATATAAAGTGTTCTGGTGATATTGTGAATATACCTAAAAATATTTGATTATATAATATTTATTGGTTCCTTTGATACTTCAGCATATGTCAAGAACATTTCCAACAGTCTGTTTCTTCTGTAATGTCACCTTCCCAGATGCAAATGGATTTGTGTTGCTTTATCTACAAGACTTCCACTGACAAAAGCCTAGTTTGATTCTGATTTTGTTGTTGGTATAAGCATTAATATTATGTTGTGGAAACTTATTGAAGATATATTTGCTAGCCTGTCATTATCCATTATGGATGAACACTGGCCACAAAAGTCAGTGAAATGGAAGCCAAGTCTTTTGTAACATGTTTATTCAAATAGCTATGTCATGTCATATTCCTACAAGATTTGATGTGTCCTAAACACACATTCTGTGTTTCCTAACACATATATTCTTGAATGCAATACATATTAATTAGCTTATTTTACTAATTTAATTTTTCTACATGATTGTTTTATTTAAAGGACTTTGGGTGTGTGTGTGTGTGTGTGTGTGTGTGTGTGTGTGTGTGTGTGTGATGGAAAACATACATGTTAGTGCAGTTGCCCACAGATGTCAACTAGGAGAGGTAAAATGGAATTTCAGGTGGTTCTGAGCTTCCTGGGAACAGAACTTGGGTCCTCTGTGAAAGTGATACAGACTCTTAACCTCTGGACCATCTCTTCAGGCCCCTACATTGTTCTTGAAGGATATGGATATGCCACTGTCATTATAAAATTTACATTTCAATCAAATATGTATACTATGGGTCAGTTTTCAGGCACTGTCTCCCCTCCAATGTAAGTTTCCAAATCCTCACTTAGAAAGTGAAAAGAACTAGGACAAGTACCCTTCATAAAATCATTGTGGCCATTTACCAAGATAATATAGAGGCCATTAGCACAAGATCTCATTAGTAACCAGAGGAATTAAGTAAAATTACACTGATATATTACTGAATCAATTCTGGAAATCTATTCAATGACTAATGCCATTGTCTAAGTTAAAACTAGCTCATATGGAATCTATATATGTCTTCAGAAAATATTTATTGAGCGCAACTCATTTATACATTTATTATACAAAATCTCACTTTCCCCTTTGTGACTTAATTGCTAGAGGTGATCTATGATTATTATCCAGTTAATAGGACACAGTCCTTCAATACTTTACTTCAGTCAGGAAGCCATCAGGCTGTTTCCACACCCCCAAAAAGTCCCAATAGATGTTTCAAAAATTAAATATGTGTATTTGAGGTATGCCAGTATTTGTTTTGCTTTTTAGACAAAATTCAGTTTTCTACAGTTATGAAAAATGCATTGGCATTTGTATTTGAGTAGGAAAGGGATGCTGTAAAAACTATTATAAAGTCAACCAAATATCTTTTGTATGTTAAACTATCTAAGCTTGAATCGATATAGAGGCATTCTCTGTCAGCAAAGTCACCAGAATGGAGTGAAACTTATTTATCAACAAACACAAGTAATAAACTTATTTATCAACAAACACAAGTAAAATTAGAATAATAATTGCATCTAAAGGAAGATGTTAATAAGGACTATCCAGAATGTCTAAAGTGCTATACATCTGCCTATACATTGAATTGGTGGTGGGGGGCACTGTTAAGGGTTTTAATTACCATATACTAAGTATACATACTGATAGGTTATAAAGTGATAATTCAATAAAACCTGCAACAGGTAAGGATTAGATAACATTAACCAGCATGTCTCAATCTCAAACATGTATTGTTCCTAAAATCTTCTCTTGGAAGCATTGGTAACACAGTAAATCCTTAACAACTACAGTCACCACACTGTACTACAGAGCATTAAGACACATTGCTCCCATCTTTCTTTGATTTTCACTCATTAAGAGCCCCCTTTCTATTCCTAAACTTGAGTATACATGATGTTGGTTGTACCTATAAGAGACTCACTCCTTTGGCATCAATATACAAATGAGAACCACCAGTATTTATTTGACTCTTCCAGTCTTATTTCTCTCAGCATAATGTTCTTTAGGCACATCTGCACTGTTGAAAATGACAAGAGCGTCACTGTTTTTGGGGCTGAGTAACATTACATTTTGCAAACATACCACACTTCCTTTATTCATTCATTCATTAATAGATATGGCTATTACGAAAGGCACTCCAATGAGCATGGAAGTACACAGAGATCTGTAATACTTTAATACTTTCTTTCTGCTCGCCATACACCAAATAGTATGGCTGCTGGATCAAATATTTATGTATTTAGTTTTTGGAGGGATCACTATTATGCTTCCCATAATGGCTACACTAGTTTACATTCCTAGTGTGTATAGAATATCCCCCTTTCCATATGACTGACCACTTGAATTTGCTACTTTTTTATGATAAGCATCCTAACCAAGTTAACATAATTTGCTATTGAGATTTTGATTTGTATTTTCATGATGAGTAGCAATGGCATTTTTTAAAAGCAATTAGCTCTTTGCAAATCTTCATATGAGAAATGTCTCTTCAGATCATTTGGATTACTTGAGATCTCTCCCTCTTTCTTACTGTTTCTTGTTTATATATTCCCCACATTAGTCATTTGCCAGATAAATAGCTGACAAAAACTGCATATCCTTTGGGCTATGCTTCATTTGAATCTCTGCTTCATTACGTGATGTCCATTTGCATGCACTATGTTTCAGCTTTGCCTAATTATCTTGGTTTACTTTTGTGATCTGTAGCTTTGTCTTTTGGCTTCTCTTCACTGCATTCATGCCCAGAACAGAGCAATGTCCTGAAGAAGTTCCCACAGGTTTTCTTCCAGTAGTGTGCATCTTATACTTGAGCTTAAGCTACTGTGAATACATTTCTGTGTACAGTGAGACATATGAGAATGCTTTATTACCATTGAGCTAAGAAAACAGGTCTTTATTTGGGCTTGTCTATCAGGTGGGTTATGAGAAAATCCCCATACTTTCAAGTAAACTAATCAAAGTCAGCAGCTTCTTCCAGTAGACTGTGGGGAGCCTTTGTAGACTCACAGCTCCCTGTTGCACATTTTAACTGCTGTCAAGGAGGTCATTTCAACTGAAGGAGATGGGGACAGAAGAGGTAGATGAACTATTGTTAAGTATGTACTATACTTCCAAAGGACTTGTACTTAATTCCCAGCACCCATAGTGGGCTGCCCAAAACCACTTGTAACTTGAGCTCACGGGAACCCCGTGCCCTCTTCTGAGTTCTGTGAGCAAAAAGTACACACCCTGACATATACATACACAGACACGGGAATTTACAAAATAATGATGAAAATGTATGGCAACAACTGACTGCGGATGACATTTGCTTTTGCCACTATTGCTGTTATCTTTTTTAAATTGATGATCAGGGCAGTAGTTGAAAAATAAGTACACAGACACCTGAGACACATATTCCAGATATGCTGTTATTAGAATATAATCAGTGGCTTCAAAAAATAACATCCTTGATAATAAGAACACTAAATCTAAGGATTTAGATTGAAACTGAAGCGGAGATACTCATACTTACTCTGTTCAGTCCTTCTTATTTTCTGTTTTGGTTTGTATAACTGTTTTGTTTTTGTTTTTTGTTTGTTTTTGCTTATTTATTTATTTATTTATTTATTTTAAGGCATAGTATTTTGTAGCCTCAGCTGTCATTGAATTTGCAATGTAGTCAACAATTACCTTGAAGTCCCAATTCCTCTGCCTTTGCTACCCAAGGGCTGAAATTACAGGCAGATGTTGCTTTGCCTGGTTTTTATGTCATATGGGGACCAGGTGAAGGCCTCTTGCACACTAGACAACTATACAGACTGAGCTCTCGTCTCAATTCTCTAGAAATTTCTTCAGTGAAGCAATTCTAATGCTATCTGCTTCTCTACCTTAAAAGTAACAGCATAATGGTACTGGTGATATGTAAATCCTTTGTACTCATTGATAATACTAATAAGGATTGGCTAACAGGAAAGAAATTTTTGCATTTACCTTTTAACCACAAGAAGTTAATACATACAAAGCCTTTAAATTTGGGGACTATATTTAATTTAGGTCTTTTATAATACACAAATTAAACTGCAGCTGTTGGCTCTCTAACTAGAAATCCTGAGTGAGGCATTTAATGGCAATCTACTGCCACTGTAGTCTGTATTTGCTATGTGGCCATGAATCATGATTCATGAAGTCTTTTCCAAAGTTCAAGATACTGGCTTCCTTGGTGATGGAAAATGTCCTTCTGTATATATGTTTCTCTTATTGGTTGATGAATAAAACACTGATTGACCAGTAGCCACACAGGAAGTATAGGTGGGGCTACCAGATGAGGAGAATTCTGGGAAGAGGACACAGATACAGACTCCAAACGAGATGCCATGTAGCTACCAGGAAGATAGGATGCCTCGAGTGTTCACTGGTAAGATAAGGCCATATAAAAATTAATAGATTAATATTTATGGTTTAATAATTAAGAGAGAACTAGCCAGGAAGAAGTCTGAGCCATAACCCAAACAGCTTATAATTTTTAAAAAAGGCAGAAAAGAAACCTTGGCTCATTCCTTCCCAGAAAGAGCATCCTGGAGTATAGCGACAAAAGGTCTTGCCTTTGGAGCTGGAGCCTCACTACACACATGAGCCCTTAGGTTAAATCACAAAAGACCTAATGTTTAACTTGGTTGCAGTCTTTTCCACATCTAAAAGATATATTTTCAGAAACATTGTCTGAAATAGTAACTAAGATCCAGAAAATTTTGCTTTGAAATATCTAAGATTTTTTTAATGTAAAAGAAAAAAACTCTTGAATTTTATGACATAACCATATTTCATAGCTCTTAAATTACTGATGTTCAGTGAAAGCCTTGACATCAGTACCCAATTGCAGTTGAAGTATCAAAAGCAGGGATCAACAAGGGGATTTAGACCAATTAAATATGACAGAAGAAAAGTGAGGAAGGGAAATCTGCCATATGTCTTCCTGAGTTCAATTCCAGATGAACTTGCTACCTTAAAAATAATCTGTAAATGCCCCTTAAACACAGAATTTTGGAGATCACAAGTGTCTTCAGAGATTGTTTCAGTCATCATTTTGTAGATAAGCAAGATGAAGTTGTCAGACAAGTTCAAGACTAACTAGAGAAATGAAAAATCTCAGACATCCTAACACAGTATTCTCCCACTATAAAATAGTGATTAAAAACATTAACATCGCTGAAGAATGAACAATCAAAACACAAGACATCACAGACATGCAATGGTGATGTACTTTGCTAACAAAGATGGACTTCTTCCTTTGTGTAAACCTATCAGATAAGTATCAGGAATGAAAATATTAAGTAGTTAAAGTTAAGATAATGAAGCGAATCATGGAATGAAAGGATGACCAAACCATGGAATCAAATGCTACCAAAGACACAATTCTTAAAAGATCCTATGCTGAGTGGACATTCCACACACCAAAGGAGAAGACTAACGTGCTTCTTTGTGCTCTGTGCTATCTACAATCATTAGATAAAACTTCTCGAGCTGGAGCCTCCTTGGACTGAGTCTTAACAGATGAGGAGAAGTTAGTTTGTGATGTAAAGAAGAAGTAAAAAAAAAAGGATGCCATGAAGAAACAATCATAGTGTGGTCAATTAGCTGGGTAGTATGTGAAGAAGTGCTCAGGAGAATAGCGTGACTAACACAAATTGTATGAAGGAAGGACTTGGAGAAAGGGAAATCCAATAACTAAGCAGTAATCCTATATGGCATGCAAATGAACTACAGCTTTATCTTTGAACCCATCACTTCAGAAAGGTGTGCTATGGCATGGAATGGGAGTATAAAGAAGTACTCCTATTTTCTTTCTCCTTTGCTTGCTTGTTTTTAAAGGCCTCTGTTCATATTTGTTAAAAAATGTTACATGCAATCAAAACACCAGTATTACAACTATTGCAATTGTATTCATAGCTTCTGACATCCAGAAAAAGAAAACAAAACAGAAATACACAAATCTAGTTTTTAATCAGGAAATGAGACAATGAATGACTTTAAATAATATTTAAATAATAATATTTAAATGCTAAGAAAACATGAATTGGAACACAGTATTAGAAGAGGAGACTCATTAAAAGATTTTCTGAGAAGCTTTCAGGTCTATTCAATCTGGACGTGCTTACAAAATCCCAGAGCAGTGGCAACCAAAGAGACAAACAAGGCCCATGTGGATCAGTTTAACTCCAGATGGGGATAGGAGATACAGGAACTAGAGAATGCAATTTGGAGATGATTAATAATATAGAGAATTAGATTTAGCTCATGTGCTTTTGAATTCTCACTCATAAGAAGCTAACACTAGACTCCATCACAGTGGCCAAGTTCTATCACCAAGAAGGAATGAAAACTGACCAAGGACTAAAACAGTCACATGTTCTTTCTACATGGTAAAAATGAAATCTAACCCAAACCAACAGTGGGTACTCATATAATAAAAGAAAGGTTTCAATTTAGAGCAATCAGAAATACATTCAGAATCTTTGGAATGGCGCTTTTAGTACATCTACTGAGTTCCTATAGAAGCATTGTAGGCTGCCTGTTAGCAGGTGTTTAGTTCAGCAAATGCATGAGCAGTAGTAAGAATAGGCAGAAACAAAGGCAGTAATATATAGTACATAAAAAAGCACATCACATAGCAGAGGGTGTAGTTCCATGTGGCCTGATACCCTAAAAACAGAATAGTCAGAACAAAACCACATCCAACATTTCAAATCTGGAAATAAAATCATCTGATCACTTATATGAACTTGAAAAGACAAAGATAAGCAATTAAACAAATAGCCAAGGCCTCTGAAAATAAAACAAAAACTTTAAATTAAAAAAAGTATCCGATAAAAATGAAGATAACACAAGATCATTTTTATGATTCCCAGATAATAGCCTGTATTCTGTCCACTGTTAATTACAGATATTTCCCAACCTAGAAAAAGCATTGTTTAATATTTTAGCCAATATACAAAAAAATCTGATTCTTGCAGCTCATCAATAGCTAACTCATTTCCAATTAACATAAAATAAAATAAAAGAACATTGCAGAGGTAAATTCCACTTGGAATAAGTTACTTTTTCAGGAGTTAATATATGATTCCATCCTACATCTTGAAGTTGATGCATTATTTATCTCACTGCTGATCTACCTTGTGTTCAAAATGAATTGTGACAGACCAGCTTGTTGCAATTGAAGAAGGTAAATGAGAAATTTTATACTATCAGGTTTACTGGTGTAGGAGACTGACCACAGTTGTGCATTTGGCACTCTGTATTCCAGGGGTCTTTCTATAGGTTAGTCTTGGAATCTTAAAGCTCTATAAGGAAAAAATTCAGGAAATTTAATTTTTGTTAACATAAGGCAAAAGTAAAACCTAGACCAAATGACAACATATCAGAACCACCTGAGATGATTATCGGTTACATTTTTGTGGTTGGGAGATATTGAGCTGAAATGCTAACACAATGGTAAAAGTAGAAGGGTTGTGTTATAGCTTTGAATAAAACAATCAGCCACCAGCCCCCTCTATGGTTAAAACCAAAAACTTTTAACGTAAACAGTGAAATTCCAAACCTTGAGAGTTATGATAATGAACTTTGTGGACTGGAACTCTTCCCACAAGTAAGGGGGTAGTGCAAATTGTGAGTATGATTTATGAACAGAAACCATACACCCAACTGTATTAGATTAGCAAATGTACAAATCAACCATATTTAAAACATTGTTTTTCAAAGTAGTGATTGTTGTCAGTGTCTTTGTTTAATGATGCTGATTTCCTTGCAACATCCTTTTGAAACATTATTTCAACTTTTCTCTTATAGTGTTACTTTGATCATATTCTTTTCCGTCCAACTTTTCTTAGACCTCCCTACCTTCCAACCCACACAACTTCGTGTTCTTTCTCTCTTTCTTTGAGGACATAAAGTCTGATGCAAAAGGGAAAACTAGTTTTCATCAATGGAGTGTCACTGGGTATATTAATCATATTCTAGGGCAGGCACTATGCCAAGGAGAGTTGGCTATCACACAGAGATCTCCATATATTTTGGTAGTATTTTTTTTATTTTGTTTTGGTACATTTTGCCTTATTGATTTTTTTCCTTCCTTCCTTCTTTCTTCTTTTTGTAGTTTGTCCATCTGTCCTTATAACACCTTTTGACCAGTCATTAACAGTGAGGGCTGTTCATTCTCTTATTTTAAAAAGGTCATAAAAACTCATCATATACTTACTTGTTTCTACAAGGTGAAAGTTAATACACAACAACATGTCTGTATCTGTTATATCAATGATCTGAATAAAGTTCCCAGTAATTCATACACATGTATATGTACATATGTACATATATATATGTATATATATATATGTACACATGTATATGTACATATGTACATATATATGTATATATATATATGTACATATGTACATGTATATATATACACATATATGTACATGTATATATATATACATGTATATGTATATATATATACAACTTTTGTTGCTGATGGCTGAACATAGGACCCTATGCCTGTAGGAAAGTGTTCTAAAATTGAGCTGTGTCACCCAACCAGACACTAAAGTTATTCTGACAACTGTAGCATCATGTATGAGGCCATTAAGTGAGTTCAGAATACCAATAGATTATAACTAGCCTTTTTTCTGATCTAAATGTCACTTTCAAATTTCCATTTCAAAGCTGAGTAAAGAAAATTTTGATAGTTCAGAGCCTACTGCCACATCATAGACAGCAGAGTTCCTTTTGAAGGGATAGATAGGACTCTAAAGTCTAGATTTAAAGTCAAACATTATTAAGCACCAGTGACTAGTGGAATCAGCACACAGTCCTATCCTATGACTACCTCATTTAAAGACTGACATCTGCTTCAGATGTGTTCCTGTGCTTTGTGACCAATGCTTAACAACAATGCATATACTAGGGTACTGTATAATTCCCAACTCTGGCAAGAAAGGGATAAATAGATGCTTTATCCTCAAAGTACCACATGCCTTCAGTGCACAAAATGGGTTTGCAATCAGCTTCATGGGCTCAGGTTCTTTACCCACAGCAACCAACCATGAAAGAAAAACATCCTTATTTTTAAAAAGATCATTACATTATATCTATATTCCAAGATATTCATGAGTCAGAGGCAAGAGAATGTCAAATCCAAGGTCTGTCGGGGCTTCATGTAAATTCAAGGACAGTTTATTATATTTAGAGTTATCCTGTCCCTAACCAAACCAAAATTCAAAATAAAGAAAATGCAGAGTGGTCATGTACACATCACCAACAAATATGTACTTAGCATGTTATATGTACATGCATGCATGCATATCTGTGGGTATATATATATATGTATATTTGTCTTCATACATACATATATGTAGTTTACAATAATATTCAAAGAAAAATGTCATCAACTTGAATGACACATGACAACATGGGTTGGCACATGAAACTAGTTTAAAGAAGAAGGAAAGAGGAGGAGTTATATAATTCTATTTCATTCAAAAGTATTTAAAAGAGAAAATAATTTTTAATTAAAAAGCAAGTAAGGAAAGGAGGAGGAATTTAAAAAAAGGGAGGGGGAGAGGAGGGGAAGCAGAGAAGGACAAAGGAAGGATGTTAGTTTCTTGTATTGAGCATGCACAATTTTTCTTTGTAAATATTACAAAAAATAAGGTGTAAATATTTACATGGCATATGTGCTTCATATTGTAAGAAATTTAGAGATAATTTACAATACTTGAAGTTGTAAAATCTCTACTGTTCCCCATAAGGAACTTCAGCATTGTTGGATTTTGGTATCCTTGGGTGTCCTGGAATAGATCTCCTGGTCTGGTTCCAGTATTAAATGTCTCTACTGCCTCAGTTGTTGAAGTTCAGGTCCTTAGATGGTGGCACTGTTTTTGGAGTTAATAGAAACTGAAAAAGGTTGGGAGTTGTTGGAAGAAAAAGGTCACTGGTTAGTATTCTGCAATGTTACACCTGACCCCTGGTTCTCTCACTCTCTTTCCTATCGACCATGAAGAAAGAACTCATCTGCCACAGGTTCCTCTAGCCATGGCAATCTGTCCAAACAAGCATGAGCTGAACATTCCAAAATGTGAATGGAAGTAAATCATATCCCCTTTCGGTTGTCCTCACAGGTATTTTAATACAGTAATGATGAAAGTACATGATAGATATAAGAGAGATGACTTCCAGTGTGATTGTTCACCAATTGCAGGTTTTTGTTTTTGTTTGTTCCTAACTTCAAATGATTTAGAAGGTTCAGGTACAGTCAACTGCCTTTCAGCATTTCTCTCAAATCATGCTTTCAATTTCCTGGAAAATGTGGAGTCACCATCAAATGAGGCCATTGAAACATTTTACAAACTATATAAAATAAGAGAGGTGGACAAGAGACAAGAATTAAATTTAGAAAACTAAATTTAAAAATCTTTATTCACTTTATAGCCTCATATTTTAAAAGATTTCATAGGTTGTTCTTTCCAGCATAAAAAATTCCTATAAAAACAGAATTATCTTTAGAAATGAAATGGAAACACTGTTAGCATATCTAATTTTAAACAGGGGGGAAAGGAGAGGTAATATGGGCCAAAGTGTTTCAGCCACATAAAAACAAACATTGAGGATGTTTTCAAGAGTTAAGGGTCTTCAAATGATAACTATTCCAAGTCCTTCAAAGACATTCATTGCTTAAGTTCCTGGAAGAAACTCATTTAGAGACATTAAATGTCTCAGTAAAGATCCGGTGTGGTTGTATTTTTTTACGATCAAACCAGTGTACATGAAGACCTGGAGAGTGAGTCCCTAGGCTTTCACTTTCAGTAAAAGGGAGATAGAATAAAGAAGAGTTTTCTCTTTAACATGGTCTAGAGTGCAGTCATGGCATGAAGCAGGGCTGCTTACAGTTCCCTACTGAGAGTCTGAGAGTGTTACATCTCTTTCCACCAAAGACAGTTTCATACCTGCTCTAGACACCTCTTACTTGACATTATCTTCTTAGTGAGATGTTTCTTTAATCCAAGTGTTTTCAAAATGCTATGTATTTCCTTCTGGCCATATCCCCATGAATACACCAGATCTGCTTTCATTTTGATCCCAGAGACACAGCTGGATTTTCATAGTTTGGGAATCATTCTTTATGCATGTTTCTTGCTGCTTCTATTCATTACTGGCCTTCTAAATTGCATCATGATTGACATGATCATCAATATCTTGGTCTTTTTGACACTGGTAGCTGTCATGATACTTGACAATGAGGGTTTTAATAGCAATAAGGGCTCATAAATAGGGGACATAGTTCCATATAAAACACAAAGTTAGAGTCAGAGACCATTAATCAGAAGGCCCCCTAAAATGAAGAATATTTGTTAATCTACACTGGTACATATTTTCCAAAAGATAACACCCACATTTTTAATTTAACTAGTACTTTTAATAGAGGAGAGGATTAAATATTGAAACCTGAGCAAGCGTTTTTGGAAAAGAACTCCAAGAAAAGACTCAAGAATGAAATTCTATTGAAAATGGGATGAGCGTTTAATTGATGTCAATGAATTATCTGGAAGTAAAAGCACTTAGCTGCAGAGCTTAAGAGTGAGTATATCAAGATGGCATGACTTTTCCAGATTCTTTCCATACCTGGTCCAGTATATGAGAACACTTTTGGCTATTGTTCAAATTGAGCTCAGTACAACTAGGGTGGTATGGAGAATAGAACGCTTAGTTGCCTGGACTCCAGGCCACCTTTTCTCATGAACATAATCAAAATAGACCTATCAAATGACACTAAAGAATAACTAAATGAGAAACCAAAGTTACCCAAAGCTCATGAAGCTCTATCTTGGAATAAGTTCTGAAGGTAAAATTGAACTGATTCTGATTTGTTGGAAGAAATAACAAACTGGAGAGCTGTGTTATTTCTTATATCTTCAGACAAGATATCTTAGCTGTGCTGAAAGAAACATTAGAGTAAGCAGTTGAGTAAGAGCATGAATGGAACTCTCAGTTGAATTTATCTGTTTACCACTTATTTGCAGTGTGGGGGGCTAGAAACCAGGGCCTCACATATACTACAAAAGTGTCTTACCACTGAGCAACATCCCCAGAATGAGACTTTTCATTTTAAATATTTATTTTATGTTTAACTATGCATGTGTGTATGTGTGGGTTTGTGTACATGAGGGCAGGCACCTACAGCCAAGGACATAGGATCCTCTAAAGGTGGAATTACATGTTGTTGTCAGCTGCTTTACATGGGTAATGGGAAGTGACATCTTATCCTTGAGAAGAGCAGCAAATACTCTTAACTGTGATTCCTTTCCAGCCCCTAAACTTGTGATCTTAAGTAGAAGAGATGAAACAAAGAATACAAAGACTCATTCATACTGCCAATGACTAAATCAGAAATTGGGTTAGTTATTTTTATTTCCACATGAAATGTCTTGGCAAGATTTAAATGGAAAGGTCTTGCTTTGGGCTCTTATGTAAACTGGTTTTCTGCCACAGCAGATATCTCTGCATGACTAACAGTCATTATAGGATCAATCTACTTGAGCTACAGTCTTCAAAACAACACCAGACTATTCCTTCACCAATGCTGTATTGTCCCCACTGCATACAGTCTCTATTGGATTATGTTGGGTCCCCATGGCAGGGGAAAACAAACTAGGCCAAACCAAGTGCCATCTTTAAAGCATCCACAAGAATGACACATGGCCTGCAGCCATCACTGGGAGAAGTGATATGACAAACCTGTCAGCAATGGAATGAAGATGAACAACCTTCAAGGGACCCCTGGCAGTAGAACCATGATACAAACCTGGTATATAGGCTGGCTTGTTGGAGCCCATTCCCTATGGTGGCATGTCAGGCTCAATCTTATTGCATGGGAGAGGGGCTTAGTTCTGCCCAAACCTATTGTGCCAGACTTTGTTGACTCCTCATGAGGAGGAGTTGACTGGGGATGGACTGTGGGGAAGACAAGGGGGGCTGGAAGAGGGGTGGGAGGGAGAACTGTGGTTGGAATGTAAAATTAAGTTTATGCTACTCCTGACCCTCAAGGCTAGAGAACAAGAAGTTGAATCTAAGGAATGATTACTGAACAATCAGAATAAGGAAGAAGAAAAGTCTGTTTGTTCTATATACATGATACTATGTTCCCCTTTTTGGTTAAGGTATATAAGAGTGGTGAAAAATAAACTTGTGGCAATTTAGTATTAACTAAATCTGCCCTCCTGATTTAGTATAAAATAATAAATAAATTATATAAAAATTTTTAAAAAATTAAAAGATGTACAACTCTCCCTGAAGAAAAATAAACAAATGTTTGTGAACATTAGTGCAAATTTCAATAATAATAAATCCTTTTAGGAGAGCTACTTTTTTGCTTAGAAGGATATTTCTCAAAAACATTTACAATTTAAATTTGAATATAGAACATGTAAAGACTAATAAATGATAGGTAGAAAGTAGGATTAATATGCCAAAGATTGCTCCATAACACTCTGACATAAAGAAGAACTGACAACTTGAAGAAATTATAGATCTCCCATCTTGAAATTGATAATGATTTGAGTGGGTTTGAAACAAGAAAAATAAGATTCTACATAGCACATAAAGTTGCTGCACTTCATCATAGAAAATGCTGCAAAGATAAAAGAAGTCTATCTAGGCATAATATTTAATGGTAGTAATGCCAGGGTTTGGGAGGCATAGATCAAAGTATCAAGACTTCTGAGTGACATGTGGCTACATGGTACAAGACATGACTGGTACATGAGACCTTGCCTCAAGAATAAATAGAGACAGAGAAGAGGAAGATAATGATGACTAAGATGAAGAAAGAGGAGAATAAGAAGAATGAGGAAAAGGAGGAGGAGGAGGAGAACAAGAAGAAGGGGAAGAGGAAGAAGAAGAAGACAATGAAGAAGAAACCATTACAAGAAGAGAAAAGGATGAAATCAGAGGAGCAGGAAAAAAGAGAGGAGAAGGAGCTGGAGGGCAACGGAGAGGAGGGAAGAGATGAGAGAATGAGAGAAAGGGGAGATGATGGGAGGGGAGGAAAGGAGACAAGAGGAGAGGGGCCACAAAGAGAGAAGAGATTGAGATACTGAGGATGCAGGGATCAGTGCTATAGTCATGAATAAGTTGTCCTTACTTCACTGAATAACTTGCCTCTCATACTCAGGTAAGAAACAAATTAAACTCACTAAGACACAACTAAAAATGGGCCATGAAAAGTGGAGGTGTTCCTGGCTGAAAAAAAATGCCAATGGGAGAAGTGTGGGAATAAGGGTGACATGGAAGTGTAACAAGGAATAAAATCAACTACAGCTCCATATATAAATGTATGAAATTATCAGATAAGAATGTTGGAAAATAATGAATAAACAGTCTTTTAAAAATTATTATGTCACACCTCAAGTTATACCAAGCAGACTCTTAACTGAGATTAACAGAAAGTGTCTTAAAATACAATGTAGTTCCGACACATTCTTTAATATCCCAATTTGGTTGCCTGCAGTTGGTGTTATGGTAACAAGTGAAAGTAATAAATATTCCATTAACAATGGATTTGTTTGCTTTCTTATAATTTTATGGAAGGCTAAAGAAATAAGTTGGATGATGACTTTTGTAAAGCTTTGAAAAAACTTGACAGGTACTTTTGGCCCATTCAAAGATTTGTGCTCTATAAATTCTTTCCACAGAACCTGGATTTGATTCAAGGACTAATAGTGCTTATAATTATCCAGTTTCTTTGAAAATAAAAAGAAACTGGAAGAGTAAAAGGAGAGGGAATTACTTCACAAGTGCATGAGGGTAAGAAGAATAAAGTTATCTTTCTTTGGTAGTTTGGCCTCTTGGAGTATTCTTGCTGATGAAACTAAGGGTCATATTTTGAAGGAGGCAGAACAGAGAAAACTCAAATGGATTAGCAAATGTTTCACCTCATAAAGGGAAGCTTCTTAAGTGAAAGATGCACAGAGGTACTGAACTCACTACTATAAGTTTTTCCACAATCATTTAGTTTATAAGAAAAACTGTGCCAAATGTAAACGACACTGAAATATTTAAAGTTAAGTTTATACTCTCTCCCTTTCACATCTAATATCTTCATAATGCAAGCACCATTAATAATTTGGTATGTATTGTCTATCATATTTACTTTGCTTCTATAAGTATGCTGACACAGAATCTACAGTGTTTTATTGAAGGAAAATATGATCTGTGGTGTTCATTTGTCTAAGAAATTGCAGACAAATCTGCTTCAACAGTGTTATGGAAGTGTGGATTCTGGGAATGATTCTTATACCATTATTCTCTGTATGAGAGTTATTTCCAAATGTTTCACATTCTAGTTAAACCTTCAAAAAACAGCAGGTATACATTTATATGTGTTATGTATATTTCATTCTTTTTCTAAAAAAATATATGTGTATGAGTGTTTTGCATGCAAGTATGTTTGTGTACCACATGTATGCCTGGTGTCCACAGAAGTCAGAATAGGGAATTGGGTACCCTGTAACTGGAGTAACTGGATAGACAGTTGTGAGCCATTGTGTCAGTGCTGCCTGCTAAACCTAAGACCCGTGTAAGAGCAACAACTTCTACTTAGCATCTTCTAAATCATCTCTCCAGCCCTGATCACATATCCTAAATCCCTGAACTTTGTCTCTGGATAAATTCTGCTGAGTGAAAAGGAAGATTATGAATATATGCATTTTAATAATAAAATAATTAGTGGCTCACAATTTCCCAAAGCTTTACATCCCCATCAACATGGTGTCCACAAAAAGAGATGACCAACCACCCATCAATGCCTGAGACAGGTAGGAGAGGTGGTACTGAGGTCCTAAGAGGGGAGAGCTCCCCTGTTCCCTACCAGCTGCAGCTTACCCTGGATTCCATGTTGCAATATGGTTAACAATTTCATAAAGTATTAGTAACATAAAAAAGAAAATCATCAATTAAGACTTCCAAAGACATTGGTGGAAATAAACATGTATATTATTTAAAAATAATTTTTTTTTAAAAAGCAAGAAAACTACATGTACAGCCCTCAACTGTTGCTACCTGACAGTATTCTCAGCTTTCCTTTGGTGGTCTCTTCTGGGAGTCTGTATATTCCACAGATTTTCCATAATGTTCATGACTATGTTAAGATCACAATCAATGGATATTAAAGAGGTCAAAGATGGCTCAAGATCATTTGCAACATCTAAACCCCTGCACATCAGCCTTTGTAGTTGCAGCTTCTTTCCAGGGATTCTTGTTTGCAATGATATAAGAATAGTTCTCTTCTGACATTCTCAGAAGGCCTCCAGTCTCAGGATATTTTTAGTTCGAACAAATGTGACAGATAAAGCTTTCCACTTTATTGTTTTCCTAATTATCTAGGAGGTTGTGTTCTTTTTGTTTGCATTTTCCTCCCAGTACTCTGCCCATTATACCATTTGCATATTTTCCTCTGGTTGTTTTGACCCTTTGTTATTTGGACTGTAATTATCTTCTCCCAGTCTATCATTTGTCATTCGACCTTTCAGGGGGTGACTCAGAGTTCCTGGTTGAAAACACAATTTGCTCCTACCAGTTTAAACAAAATTAGATTCATGAGGAACACTCTATAGATGCCAGAAGGTCCAAGGAGAAACGGGAGTTGATCTTTCAGGATGCAACATGATTGTCAGCATCCATGGTAGACTGCTCCTCCTCCCTCTGGATAGCCTCGCACAATCTCCTCCTCAGTGCTCTGCCTGGCTACCACAAATGGATGCTTCTCAGTCCCTCAGCATAATTGAAGCTGCAAGGCCAGCTGCTGGAGGGACCAGGAGAGCTAAATTCCATGTTCATCCATAGGAGGCAAGTTCCCCAGGCATAGGCATAGGCATGTATTACAAAATCACCAGCCAATTAGCAAACCTTTGAAACATCTGCTACTACACATAGACTCATCTCACATATATTTTCAAATTTCATGGAATCTTCTTTATATGTTTGTGGATTGGGTCATGATGCAAAAAAAATCCCAGAACTATGATAATCATATAATTTTCTCCCGCAACACTTTCCAAGACTGCTAGTGACTAATGCTTTAACAGTGAGGTATTTTTTTCCATTCATCTGAAAAGTACCTGTTGTATAATGGAATGGTAATAATATTATAATGTTTTTAAAATGTAGAGATAATTTCCTCAAGTGAACCAAAGAAATAATATATTATTTACCTAACAACTTACAACACCACATTGAATCATGTATTAAATGATCTCTCCTTTTTCTAGAAGAGTCTTTGTTTTTTGCAGGCCAGTACCATACAGACTTCGAGTAATTGTACATTCATTCTTAACTTTATAACCAGGAAAACTATCTAATTACTTCAGTTCAATATTTTCTCAGCAGTTCATTCTTCAAAAAATACTTTATAAAGCATCTAGTGAGTAATGAAGAACAGAAGTACTGTACATTGTTTAAATGTAGAGAAATATTTTGTAATAATTTTATACATTCTAAATGAGAAAGGTATTGAACCATCTATGATTGGAGCAATATTAACTTTATACTCTGATATCAAGAAATAATGACTTTGGGATAACATTAAATCTTCCCACTTATGAACAGGATCTGTTCCTGATTGTTTAAGTCTATTAGTATTCAGGCATCTGTACTTGGCCTGTCCTTGGGTTTCTAATAGTATATGCCCTCAGCTGTAGCCACTAAGAGCACCACCTGTGCACATTCACTATTTTCCCTTTTAAAAGGGCCATGCCCACATCTCATCCTTCTCTCTTGCTTTCTGTCTCCCTCTATCTGTTCCTCCCTATCTATGTCCATTTTTCCTTTCTTCTGATGCTCCTATCCCCCCTTTCCCCAGAGCCCTTTCCCTAATTAAAAAAAAAAAACTCTGCTTGAACCCTGTCACGTGGGTTACATGGTGTCCTCTAACTTGATGCTTTTCTTACGTTACAATAATGTCTATCATACATTTACAGTCTTCTTTATGAAGCTCATTACTGGAGAATCTCTGGGATGTTTTCCTCATGTGACCATGAACAAAATCCTTATCATTTCCTATTTTAGCTTATTTTTCTAGCTGTATTTAATTCTACAATACATCAATTATATGACTTGTGTATCATGTAAGTGATTTGCAGAGTGATTTCTACTAATAATTTAATTGTTATATATAATACAAATTTGCCAAGTGAGAGGAACATTTTAAAGTGACAGTGTCTACCTTTCACTACAAATATTGTTTTCAGATTGCCATGTCCACTAAACATCCATCCTTCAGTGATGTTAGTCCTCTTTCTTATAAAAAAATCCTATAATTCATAGGAAACCACACACAACTTCCCAAAGCTCATTTATAACCAGAACTAAAAATGTTAAGTCTTTACTAAGCTCTGTGAAATTATCCTTCTTTTCACAGAATGCAATTTTAATTTCTGTTGTACAGTGAAAGCTAAAAAACTTGGCTGGTTATGAACTCATCAGTAAACACAGAAAGAAAAAACTATTTGAAATTATATTAGATTAAACAAATAATAACAATAAGCATAATTGTATATAACAATCATCTGATGCTACTTCACAGATGATCACAACAACGTAGGGTTCTGGTGGGGTCAATTAAAAAAAGAACATGGCATCTTGGTGATGGGCCTATACCTATAATTCCGACTCTTAGGAGGGTGAGGCATCATTATCACTGCAAGATTGGGGATAGCCTGTGTTACACAATGAGGTCAAGGTTAGCCTGAACTATGTAGTACACCTCATTGGAAACAATCCAAAGACAAAATCCTAATGACAAAAAGCAGATAAGACAAAAGAGTACTCCAGACCACAGTACTATGGGATAGGGAAGTCAAATGATCAGGGTTGATGCTGTGTGACATGATGGGCTCTGTGACTCCCTTACCTTCTCAGTGTGTAATTTTCCTAAATTGAATGGCTTAATCTAATGAGCATTTCAGTTGTTCTCAATTTTCATGTTCCAAGAATCTAAGTTTCAAAAGGGTAAATGTGTTACCCAAGACCATGGGAAATGGATAACATGTCTGGACTCACAGGAACACAACTATTCTAGGTTCATTGAAACCATAATTGCAGACATGCTGATTAACTATAGTTAGCTCATAACAACATTCAACTATTGTCTGGGTCTTGGCTGATTGCAACACAACACACGAGAAGATGATTAATTTAGCCAGAAATTATATTTCTAAGGCAACTGTCATTGGACAAAGAGAACTAGAGCCTTGTTTACATCCACACTTCTACTAATCTACACAGAATGTTCAATGTGTGGACCACAGCATGTCCACACATGGGAAGCTCCAGTAATAGAACTCAATCAAGTCCTTAAATGAGGGATTCTACAGAAGCCACTGAAAGAGAACACAGTCCAGTTACCGGCAGTGCCCATGCAAGCAGCCATTTGAGAAATTTCCAGCAAGATATAGAAAGGAAGGTAAAAATGATTATACAAAATTTTGACATGTATTTTTTTACATCCTAGAGACTGATAAACACAAAACCCACATGCGTATATCTGAATAAAGTAAGGCTGGTGGTAGAATTCTATTACATAATGTTTGTCTTCTAAAATGAAATGTTAGCCTCACCAGTCCAAAATTTATCCAACACGCACAGAGAAAACCACCAAAAATGTTGGATAGTATCTCCTGTAGCTCGTCATTCCGTGGGGCCAAACCAGGCGGCTGTTTTCCTAATCAGGAAGTAACTCTGCTTCAGAAAATAAAGCTTTGGGGAATAATTCGGGGTTTTGAATACTCTAAATAACCTTGAATCTTTCAGAAAGTAAATTCAAGATGAAAATGAGCCATAAGCAATAGACATCAAGAATATTAAAATAAAGGGATTGCTTCCGAATACCCATAACACATTCAGAACTGTAAGGATAGTCCATAGCTGTCAGTGAGCACTTCACTGCAAACCTGTTTTGTGTTGTATTTCACTTCTTAAATAACTTTTCTTCACAGAGTTAAGAAGCAGGACACTCTCTTTTAAGTGCATCTCTACACAAGTGAATGCTGGAACAACTTTCTTAGTGATGTAAATGAGCTCATTGAAGGCCTTACTATTTCCATGTCAAGGTAAGTAACTGTGAATTGCCTATTTCATCTGGCCTGTTTTGGGACCCATTTAAGAGTAGGCCAAGGAGTTACTTGTCCTTGCCCTAGACTAAAAACTGAACAAACCTTTCACTGAGAAATAATTGGTTCCACTGACAATGGGAGGTTAAGTCAGTTTAGTTGAGTCTAATTAGTTCACTGTTTGCTTTATTTGAACCCATTGAAGTTAAGTGGACATTTGCATGACCATAAACTAGATTTCCATGTGTTGACAGGTTCATTGCCTCTAAATGATGTTTATTAGTTCTTTGAGTCAAAGTCATTAACGCTTTTAGTAATGAATACCATAATGAAGAAAAGGGAAATCACTTTGGACATGCAAAGAGAAAGGAAGCAGGAGGTGCCTGTCAGTGTTTGTAGCTTTGGTGCAGAGCTACCCTGAGAAAACAACAGTATCATTGAAGTCATAAAGAGTGAGAATACATGGATAAAACAAGTGGTTTTCATATCTGTAACTTTTTTCAATTAAATATCACACTTTTGAGGGACTTAGATTGGCTTCACGGTTTACCATCTTTTAGCTGGTCAATGACTTTCATGTAACTCAAGCCTGCTCCTAAAAAGAATGTGCACATGCAATAACTATATGCAATAGATAAAAAAAAGGAAGGAAAGAAGGAAGGAAGGAAGGGAGGAAGGAAGAAAGAAAAAAGAAAGAAAGGAAGGAAGGAAGGAAGGAAGGAAGGAAGGAAGGAAGGGGAGGAAGAGAAGATGAAATTGGAAGGTGATGTGAGGGGTTCCAGAGGGAGTTGGTGGGGTTTGTGGAACCAACAAAATACCGTGTATACAACTTTGAAATTCTCAAAGAATTGATAAAATGATTTTTAAAAAGAAGTTTAAATCTTAATAACAGCTCATAGCACATGGCTGAAAAGCAAAATTAAGTGAGCTGGTTTGATGGTCTTCCCACTAGAAAGGTGTCTGCTATCAGGGCTGTTAACAAGCTTTGTGACACAGACAACTGAGCACCAGCCCCGTAACCTGAAATCAAACCCTGTGTTTACTTTTTGGTGATATAGGTCTTCCGTTTCCAATAAGAAAACTTAAAACCCAAATCCCTCCACAACACCAGTTCCTGAGTACACAAGGCACACCACAAATGAACATTCCACACATATATACAGAAAGTGAGTACAAAATACAGACATAATAAAGATAATGCATAAAATTACCTACACTCTACTTGTATTAGACTTATATAAAACAAATGATATTTTTTATTTAGACTTAGTTCCCTAAAGTATCCTCAGAATACCTCATTAAATATGAGTAAATATTGTCAAATCTGAATAAAAAATTATGAAATCCAAAACAAGTTCAGATCCTGACCCCTGGCTCTTTGGTAAGGCATAACCAAGCTATAGTGCATACTTCTAAATCAGCATTAAACATGCATGTAAAATCTCACACCCTGAGGTGTGGACTGGGGCTAGAGTGAAATCCCTAATGCTGCAGAATGTATAATAGAAAATGGGAGACTATGTGTTCTGAATGGGTATATTAAGAAGCTTCAGCATGTGGCAATAGCTACATGACCCACTTCTAACTGGAGCGGCATAAGTTGCAATCCATGCAGAGACACAAGCAAACAACACTTTTTTTGTAATGAGAAGCATCCTCCATCTCTAGATGGAGTTCCATCGCTTCTTACCTACCGTTCAGTGTTAGAGGAAAGCTGGTGTTATTTCTGCTCTCACCAAAGACATCAATTATGAATGAAGAAGACAGCAGTTGGTGCCCAGGAAATGGGCAAGCAAATATGGAAAACCGTGAAGAAGCTTGCTTGGGGATCCAGGCAATGCAAGGCAGAGAAAAGGAACAGAAAAATGTGTCTTTGGCATTTTAGTTGAGTTTCATTTAAGAAAGCAGAGAAAATGAATGTGATGAAAAGAATATATGTGAAAAATGGAGGCAAGTGATAACATAAAAAAAATCTATTTCAAATAAATTACAGAACAAGATCCTGAGTCTGTTTCATGTCTCCACTATCAAATTGAAAAGTAAATTTAAATTGTAGTGACTTTCACCTTCCTCTATCTAAAGATTAGTCTTGCATCTATAGCATTTCACCACAAGGTAACAAAAGGACATGTATTACATGTGCTTTAATTCCAACTGTAGCTACCAGCGCAGACAAAATCTAGTTAGTTTAGAATGGGCCACCACAGAATCATCCTTAGCAACTGACAAGGAGCAAGTTTGAAAATCAGGTCATAAGAGCAGCAGGAGTGTCTTGGCCTCAGCTAAGTGCATCCTCAGTAAACTCTGAGGTAAGGCATTACATTG
Organism: Cricetiscus sungorus; assembly: GCA_030556225.1. Taxonomy (NCBI): domain Eukaryota; kingdom Metazoa; phylum Chordata; class Mammalia; order Rodentia; family Cricetidae; genus Cricetiscus; species Cricetiscus sungorus. The sequence continues at coordinate 26,455,710 of JANBXA010000398.1, forward strand.
CCATTCAGGTGCATGGTTACAGCTAGGGAGAACAAGACACAGTTGCAAAATTACAAGTGGCCAATAGGCAAACACACTCAACAAACTATTAGACTTGTGATAACCAAACATGTAAAACTGAACCATATAATTCACCAAGGAGTCAACCTGAACCAGGACCTGAAGTTGTCAAGTTATTTAAAAAATGCTACAGGATCACACATGAGAGCACATTGTATAAATACAATAATCAGCTATTAAGGGCAGTAATGGCCAACTTCAACTTTCATTAGTAGTGTACATTAGTGCCCATTGTGGTTAATACTACATGCATACATTCATACAGCTTTAACTACAATTCATCCAATAATAAAACATGTATTAAAAATGTACAGGATGGCTTAGGTTTACCATGTGTGCCACGTAGACACTATAAACATAAAAGGTCACTGTGCCCCTCTGCAATCATTCTCTCCTATCCCTACTTCTCCCCAAGTCTCCAAGTGGCAACTGACCTGTCATTGTTACTAAGTTCAGTTTGCATTCTTTAAAATCACACACTGCATCTTCTCAGGTTTCTCTCAGTATGGTTATGTCGTGGTCTCTTCATGCACATCAGTTCGTTCTTATTGATTGCTATCTGAGATTGCTATGTAAGGATACCTGGCAGTATTATTCCACAACTCACGTCTTCAATGGATTATTGATTGACAATTAGGTTGTTCTGTATCAATAAAATAAAACTTCTAGATTTCAATAAATTCAAATAAAAAGGGTGATTGGTGGAAGAGTGAACAGTTAATAAGAACTATAAGCTAAAATCAACAAAAGAATGCACCATAATCACAAATATACATAAAAGTTTACTTATTTTCATTGGAACATATATTTATGGAATATATTGCAATGATAATTGGTTAAAAACCTCTGATCATCAAAACTTACATGCCAAGACCTTTAGAAGTTTTCTAGACTACTAAAACTGAATAATACAGAAAAAATAGTGTTTCTCCTTATAGACCCCTTTCCTTACATTTCTATCCCGAACCTTTTTACTTTATATAATGCCCTATCTACACTCAGTGAAAGTTAAATGAAAACACTGTGCTATTAGTTCTTGATTTTTTTTTTACTATAAATGCATTTTTGTCTTAGACTCTGTAGACATATTTCCAATTCCTAATTAACATATCCGCTGGTCCAACAGACCCCAAGATCCTTTTCTTACTGGCCTCTATAAAGGATCAACAAATTCTTTTCCTCCAGAGAGCTTGTGATTTCAAAAGATTTTATTCTAATTATTTCTTATCGAACTACTTCTTTAATTAAGTGAAAAGGTGTTTATATATTCTAGATTTAAGTGTGTATTGGGCCAAGTTTTACCGATATTGTATTCAAACTTGTGCCATCATGCTTTTTAAAAGTGATGTATTTCTTTTACAAAAATATTACTGGCCTGTAATCATTATGCAAAATGATGAGTTTTCTAAGGGTACTATCAACTAAGTACATGGTGTAGTTTGACCATATGCCTGCTCAGACTCTTTCTATCCACTAATCTACATAACTATAAAAACATGCACTTTATCTAATATGATCATCTGTATTCGATCTGTATTTATATAAATGACACAATGTTTGGGTTTTTATGGTAAAATAAGAAAAAAAACTCTATTGTGCAGCTATAGATGTATTCTTTGTCCATTCATGTTTTGAAAGACACGTAGATTGACTATATGACTTGAATACTGTAAACAAAGGTGCTTCTAATGTATAATAATATACAACCCTTCATTTATATATCCAATAGTATATCCAATAGTACTATTTGTACTTCATCTTTTGGAAACCTTGTTCATTTTATTAAACTATTTATTGGTGCTTGCGTTTTGGTATTTAGATTTGTGAGTTCTTTACATCTTCTATGTATTTATTCTCTGTCAGATATATTGTTAGAAAAGATTTTCTAACATATCCTAGTCTGTGGATTCATTTGATTGTTTCCTTTTCTGGATATTTTTTGTTGTTGTTGTTGTTTGTTTGTTTGTTTTGTTTTGTTCAATAGATATTTAAGTCCCTTTCCTCTTTTGTGGGGGACCATGTATGACTCTCTTAGGGTTTTCCTTGTATCATACCTTCTATGGTGGTATGAATTGTAGGCTGGTAATCCTTTGCTTTGTATCTAAAATCCATATATGAATGAGTACATACCATGTTGTCTTTTTGTAACTGGGTTACCACACTCACGATGGTTTCTTCTAGTTCCATCCATTTGCCTGTGAATTTCAAGATTCCTATTTTTTTCCCACTGAGTAGAACTCCATTGTGTATTTTTTAGTTGTGGGGCATCTAGGTTCTTTCCAGGTTTTAGCTATTACAAATAATGCTTCTATGAACACAGGTGAACAGATGTCCTTGTTGCATGGATGTGTGTTATGAGCAAGTTTTTCCACCAGCCTTGTCACATAGCCACACCAGCCCCAAATAACACACAGAGACACTGTACTGATATAATGCTGTTGGCTTATTACTAGCATTTCTTATTGGCTAGCTCTGACTTAAATATTAGCCCATTTTTTATCAATCCAAGTATTTCCACGTGGTCTTATCTTCTGGTGAGAGGGCCCAGAATTATGCTCTCCTGGTCCTACATGTTGAATATCCCTACCTCTTCCTCATTCCTCCTAGTGTCTCTTAGTACCACCTATCTTGCTTTCCTATTGGCCAACAGTGCTTTATTCATTAACCAAAACAAGAAAAATATTTACAGAAAGACATCTCACATCAGATGTGCATTTTTTGGGTATATGCCTAAAAAATGGAATTGCCAGGTCCTCTGGTAGACTGACTCCCATTTTCCTGAGGAATTGCCATACTGATCTCCATAATGGCTGTACAAGTTTTCAGTCCTACCAGCAGTGGAGAAGTGTTCCCCTTTCTCCACATCCTCTCCAGCATAAACTTTCACTGCTGTTTCCAATGTTAGCCATTCTGACAGGAGTAAGATGATATCTCAGAGTTTATTTGATTTGCATTTCCCTGATGGCTAAGGTTGTTAAGCATTCTCTTGAGTGTCTTTCAGCCATTTTGGATTCCTCTATTGAGAGTTCTCTATTCAGTTCTGTACCCCACTTTTTAAATGGATTATTTGGTGTTTTTGGTGACTAGCTTCTTGCGTTATTTGTATATTTTGGAGATCAGTCATTGAAGAGAGACATACATGGTCCCCACTGAAGGGAAAAGGACAAGATCTCCTGAGCATATTGGGAGTCTGGAGGACAGTGAGTGGGAAGGGAGTTAGTAAAAAGAGAAAGGGAGAATAGGAGGGGAGAGGAGAACATGAGGCAGCAGAGAAATTAAGTCAGGGGACGAATAAGCAAGAGGAAGAAAAGAGATACCATAATAGAGGGTAGCCATTATAGGTTTGAAGAGAAAATTGACACTAGGGAAATGTCCAGAGACCTACAAGGACGGCCCCAACTAACAATCTGCGCAATAGTGGAGAGGCTACCTTAAATGTCTTCCAGATAATGAGATTGATGACTACCTTATATGCCATCCTAGAGCCTTCATCCAGTAACTGATTGAAGCAGAATCAGACACCCACAGCTAAACTCCTGGAATCCAGTTGCAGAGAGGGTGGAGTGATGAGCAAAGCAGTCAAGACCATGCTAGAGAAACCCACAGAAACTGCTGTCCTGAACAAGGGGGAGCATGTGGACCCCAGTGTGATAGCTGGGAAACCAGCATAGGACCAATCCAGACCTCCTAAATGGGGGTCTCATTTAGAATGCCTGGGAAGACTATGGGACCTCTGACAGTAGAACCAGGATGTATCCATGGTGCATGAAAGGCTCTTTGGGAGCAAATTCCCCATGCAGGGATACTCCCTTAGCCTAGAGACACAAGGGAGGGCCTAGGCCCTACCCCAAATGACTTCCACAAATTTTGATGATCCCTTCTGGAAGGCCTCCATCTCCCTGGGAAGTGGATGGAGAATGGAATGGGGGAGGGGTCTGGGGAGATGGGAGAATGGGTGGGAGAGGGAACTGGGATCGATACATAAAGTAAGAAAAAAAATAAAAATAGCTATTGAAGTCCCTTTCAGAGTGATTCTCAAATATAAAAATGTTATAAATTAAGAGAAATTCATTTTCTGTGAATTGGCATTTGTGCCATATTTTATAAGCAGTAGAAAATTAACTATGAAGATTTTTTTCTCTTCTAGATATTTTCTCTTTCTTGTGTGTGCCACGGTGAATGTGCAAATATCAGGTGAGGTTTCAGGTTTTTACCTTTACCTTCTTTGAGACAGCATGGCTCTGTTTCTTCAGAAACCAGGATTTCCAGCCCATGGGTTTCTGAGACTCTCCTAGCTCTACTTCCGGCCTCTTGGTGTACATCCTGGATACAAGCATGCATTACCACATCTGGTATTCATATGAGTTGTGGATATCCAAACCAATGTCCTCACATTAGTATGGTAGTTCTTTTACCTATTGAATTATTTCTCCGGCATTAAACTTTTATATTTTTATTCTTAAATTGGTTTTATTCTCAGCTCTTGTATTCTGTCTACAGTCCATTTTGAGTTATCTGTTAATTTTGTGGCAATGTGGCTTCCCAGTTGTTATTGCACTGATTGTTTTATAGATTATCCATTCTCCCATTGGATTAGTTTTTCATATTTGCTAAGAATATCAGTTGTACAGCTTTATTTCTGGATTCTGTTCTATCCTACTGATCTGTTTCCTACCTTGGCATCAATCCCACACTGCCTGGTTTCCTGCAGATTTACAGTACACCTTGTAATCAGGCAGAAATCTACTTCCAAGGACTGAAGGTCAGACTCAGATAAAAACAGGTGTTGCTTAGTGAAAAATGCCTGAAAGAGGTTACAGGAACTCCTTGCATCTGTTCAGCTAGAATCGGGGTTTTTCCTGATGCCTCTGGAGGACTGATACAACAAGGAGGGCTGGAACCACCCCAACCACAAGGCAGAAGCACAGACAAAGAGACCTGCTAATGTGGAACTCAGACTCTCAGACATGCACTGAAATGAAATTGAAGCAACCAGCTCAACATCATTCCCTGATGCTCCCACAGAGATGACATATGAGCAATAAGCTGTGGTTCCACAACTGCATGATTAATGCCTTAAAAACCCAAACCACAAGAACACCTTTAGATAGCTACATACTGCCAGAAACAAATCTACTTGCCTAAGCACACAAATAAGGTGGTTGAGACAGCTTAACTGGGTAGCTAAAAAATTACTCTACCAAAATATAATACCCTTCTCAGTTCCTTTCTGGTCGTAGGGCCTCATAACATCATCATGGCCAGTACCCATTAATTTTTCCCCATCTGCTCTATTGTTCCCTCAATTGGCATAGGTCTCTATAACTATAAGACCTGTCTCTGTTAAAATACCAAACCAATAATGTACTATCAAAGCAACCAATGAGGAAGGTGTGATAGATTTACAATGTTAAAAGTATGCTTACTGTGTTAAAAAGAAGAAAATAAATACAGCATAAAAAGAAATGAAAATATGGCTGCTTTCCTAAAAGCATAAGAACAATTTGGGCTCCAAAAAGTTGAAATTGACTTGGCAAAGATTCTGATGAGCACAGTCAGAGGTAATAAAAGTTATAGAGTCAGACTTCAAGTGGTCATTTCTCCATAGTTTGAGGGAAAGTTCATTTTAGTTGGAGTATGTTGTTCATTGGAAGTCTTCAACAGGGCATAAGACGAGAAGATTGGAGGCATGGAAAATTACTGTGGCCAGGGCAGCCTGAATGGAAAAACACGGTCCACACAAATGTATTGAGACTATGCTTCAGCAGGGTTGCTTCAATTGGCCAAGTTGGAGCCATGCTGGTGTTTGATCCACTTAGCTCTGTGAATACTGAACAGTTAAGCTTGGGTTTATTTCAGACAGGACACACACACACACACACACACACACACACACACACACACACACACATTTGCCACAGGAATGTCCCAGAAATATTAAAATACGGAAGTGGCTATGCCATTAGAAGAACAAATCCTTCGTGCAAGTATCCCAAGTCACATCATATGTGACTGCATCTTTGGAGGTTTTACACACATTGTTTTACGTATGCTTTAAATGAATCGGTATCAGTAATACTGATGTGGTTTTTTTTTCACAATTCAGGTGTTAATTTTTAAAAGGAGACATCGGAAAAGGATCCCATAAAACTAATAAATTTCACACCCCACTTTTTGGTCTTGAATGACTTCAACATTAATGGAAACACATTTGCAATGTGTATTTGAAGAAAACTAAATTCAGTAGTAGATAGCAGTAGAAAAAGTAAACCATGCCCCAGCTCTGAGACCAGGACATATCCCCAATGCATGAACTGGCTTTTTGGAGCCCATCCCCTATGGTGAGATACCTTTCTTAGACTTGATAGAGAGGGAAGGAGCTTGGTCCTGCTTCAGTTTGGTAAGTCAGACATTGTTGACTCACCCCCTCTGAGGAGTGGACTGGGAATGAGATGGGGGAGAGAGGAACAGGAGAAGAGGAGGGAGGGAGAACTGAAGTCGGTATGTAAAAATAAAATAATTATTTTTCTAAGAAAAAAAAAAGACAACCACACACAATCACACACACACATACCCCAAAAAAAGTACTTGATTATTCAATCCCTTTGTTTTCTGTGGTGTTTTGATTGGATTGTTTTAGTGGCAACATTTTATCAGCTGTAACAGCACTGGAACTTTCTTGGGAGCATGCTATCCTCTATCTTATTTCCAGGCTTTCAAGAGACAACTTGAGAAAGAAGCAACAGGCATTCTGGTCTCAAAGTTCTGATACCAAAGCTCAGTTGCATGAGTTTAGGGGAAGTGTTTCCACCCCTCTTCTTAAGTTTATTCATCCTTAAAACTGTAAGTGTCACTGGTAATGCATGCCTTTGATCCCAGCTCTTGGGAGGCAGAGGCAAGAGAACCTGGTCTACAAGATCTAGTTCCAGTACAGCCTCGAAAGCCACAGAAAAACCCACCCTGTCTTGAAAAACAAAAACAAAAACAAAATAAAAAAAAAAAAACAGGAGGAAGTGTTATTGCCTGCTTCTTTGGTTATATTAATTGTTTTGGTGGAAAGTTCAGCCTTTTTATACCAATAAATGAAGTACCAAAAAATTTCCAATAAACATTAATGATCCACCATTCTCTTTTTCCCCCTGCCATTAGTGCAAAATAAAACAGGCTTCACAATATTCTTCTTTCTTGGACTCTTAACAGTTATTTGCCATGTACTATGGAAAGGAACACGGATAAAGAGATGAACTATATTAATACACTAATACATTAGTTCAGTACTATTAATGCAAACCTAGATTCTTCCTGAATATCTCTTTATTCAATACTCAGTGTTTTTTTTGTTTTTTTTTCTTTAGTCATTTAACCTTTCTGCTTGCTAGACTTTAGACTTTGCTACTTTTGTCATTTAGACTTAATAGATGACATACTACAGGAGACAGCATGAAAATTTGTGGTGACCTGAGAGAAAAGATTAAGAAATAGGATATATAAGACAGAAAATAGAACAGTAGTCTTGGTATCTGAGACCTGTGTTAAAATCCATTACTGGGTGCTTATTTGCTTGGGATTGACATGGATCTTCCCACACTGAAAATGTAGACACTGTGCTTATTTCTCCCAAGCCATCAGAATTTTATGAAAGTCTAGTAAAATTGTTTGATAAGTTTTCTTACAGATGCTAGATAACTTATAGTTACTGAAAAGGTTTTCTGCTATGTGAAGGTAAACAGACACACTGTAGTTACTGATTCCATACTACCATGCTATCCTTATGAAGTTACAACAATGATGTTTAATGTAGAACTTCCACTCATTTAAGCAAGCCAGAAAGAGCATCAGAAAATATTAACCAGTGCCATTTAACACCTGAGGGTCAGACTAAATATGATCCTGTCCTGTGATGTGAACCCACAAACACTGTCAACAGTATCTCTGCCAGCTTAACCCCTGGAAAAGTGAAACCTTCCAGAAAGTGTAGGCTTGAGCAGGGCACTGTTGGCACCTGCATTTTCCAGGATACTGGTTAGCCATGTATGAGGTGACAATCAGCTGTCTGGCAGTAACACAACAGAATCTCTAGAGAGCTGTAGCCCATATGCTTTAACCAGTGGGCGTAAAATGCAATAAAGTTATGATCACCTGGCACCACAGCACTGACCTTAAATAGAGATTCTTAGGAGATTGCAGAACAACAGAATGGCAGAAATCAACAACATGGTGTTTAAACATTTCCAGCAACCTCAAGGTCCCCAACATCTGAAAACGATTTGAGGGCTGGGATCAGCCAAAGAGAATGTCTAATTTCCACTAATGTAGGAAGGTCTATCCAGGCCTTGCCATAGCCACACAGACAGCAGTTGAGACAGTCTTCAAGGCTGATTCCAGCTAAATCTGCTGAAAATTGTTCCTTGGCATTCTTTCAAGTTCTTCATTTTGGAGCCATACTGTCTGAGTCCAGTTCTTAGGTGACCATTTACAAGACATATAACTTTAGGCAAGACAGCTTTGTCTTACTTTCTTCACCTGTGAATGGAATAAGAACAACACTCCCTCATTTGGTTGCTGGCCGATTAAATCAGTGGAAATAAAGAGAATTTCACAGACAAGTGAGCTCCCTATTACATTTTAGTTCCTGTTAGTGTGATATCAACGAGTACATATATATTCAAAATTAAATCATTGTACATTTTCTTTATATTGTGCCAAACACCATAACTTTCATTTGCATGAAATGACATGGTGATTCTATTATCCTTACATTACAAAGAAGCTCTAGCAGCATGTCCCAGGCATGATGCTAGACTACTCATGGTTTTCAAAGCAGCTCATTCCTCCTTTCACAGCTACCCAACCCCATTAGGCCTCACTGCCTCCAAAGAGTTTCTTAGAAATACCAATGAAACAATTACCTGTCCATGATGGGAACGAAGAAGAAATCTCTGAATAAGCCAAAATAATTCCATGCTGGAAAGGAAGGCTCAGCAGTTACCTTGTCATTTTCAAGGTAACAATGTGGCCAAGTCATTGCCTTGTTGGCAAAATTTATGTAGATCTGTGCATAGATCTGAACCAAGTAGGGTTATTGCAAAGAAGACAAAGGGTTAAGAAGATAGTTTAAAAATGACATAAGAAAATACAAAATCACCTCCCCATCATGAAGGTCTATGCAAATGCAAAGAATTCATCAACTGATATAAGGGTGTGATTATAAATAAGAGTCTCTGGCCTAATGAAAATGAAACAACAGAATCGTTCCAAAATCAAAAACCCACATTAAAAAAAATCATTTAGATGGTGGTGAGAACCACCTCACCTAAACTAACCTCAAGTACCACTTGGCCTAAGAAAACTGCCTTTTACTGTGGTGGGTCAACTAAGGACAAAAAGATAAAATAAGCCTCAGGCATGCCAAATAATACCTGAAAACATTTTGGCTTCACTATCTTTGATGTTGCCCTGGATCCATCCAAAGGTTAGAAATTATGATTAGGTATCCCATACAATGAGAATTCACCATGGTAACAGTTGCTGTACTGTTTTGTTTCTTATGAGAATACTATGCCTTCTATCTAAGACTAAGTGTTGAGGATGACTTACCTCAGTGACTGCATTTAGGTCTATGAAAACATCCTGGCTTACTGAGGCTTCTTATGTCCCTCTGAGATGATAAAGTTTAGTCTCCTGGGCTGGGGATGTACTTCAGGTTGTATCATACATGAAGACCTAGGAGCCATCTCTGGCAAATAAACCAGGCACAGCAGTGCATATCTGCAATCCAACACTCAGGAAGCAGAAGCAGAAAATCAGAAGTGAAAGCTCATCCTGATGCCAGTTTCAGGCTGCATGGAGCTCCATGAAAGCAGAAGGAAAGGAAGGGAGAAAATAAGGAAGGGAGGGAGGGAGGGAGGGAAGGAGGGAGGGAGGGGGGATGGAGGGAGTGACAGAGGGGACAGAAAGGGAAGGGAGGGCATGATTTAAATTCTTAAAGCAACAAATCAAACTGAAACCATCTTCAGACTAAAAGAAAAAGGCTCTTTCCTCAGAAATGAAGCAATTCTCAAGTCAGAAAAAGTAATGAATAAATTAGTCTTGCAATCTTTCTCTCCTCTCCTTTGATGTGGCAGGAGAGGATTCATTACCATTTTAACAATTTCTTTCCTCAAATATCAACCTAAACAGCAAATGGTCAGTGAGGCCATATTGGGGAATGAAAATTCCAGCATTATCTCTTTTAAGGAATGAAACTAGAAACTATCTAAACAATGTTTAACTTAGAAATCATTTATTTTGGCTTTCAGCAATAGCAAACGCTGAGTCAGACAGACTTGAGAGCACCAATATGGTTACATTACTTCCCCATTTTTTCCAGGCCTTGACAAGAGCCTCAGGTCAAATCTGAAGAGCCAAGACATAGTATGCAGTCAGGTGTCCAGATCCTCCAATGAAGAAACACAACTTTATTTCTTGAGAGAACATGTCTCAGTGGTTAAGAGAGTAATTGGTTATTGCAAAAGACTTGAACTTCAGTTCCTAGAACCTATGTTGGGCAGCTGCTTCATAACCACCATTAAGTCCAGCTCCAGAGAATCCAATGTCTCTGGCCTCCACAGGCACCTGTAATTATGTCCAGACACAGACACACATAAAAACATGCAGCAGTATGACAGCTTGATCATCTGGTATATGCAATACTCTGAGTTCATCCTTAGCATTTCCAAAAGAAAAGAAAAGACAGGAAGGAAAAAAGAAAGGGAAGGAGGGAGGGAAGATCTAAAACATATACATCTCTCTAGCTAGAATTTAGCTAATCACCTGTTTGTAAAATATTGTGGGGGAGTGGGGAGGGGTGAGGAGGGGAAGCATTTGGCTAGATCAATCATTCAAACCCATTTAAAGAGAAGCTCTGTGATGGGCTCTGGGGAGTGGAACTTCTACTGCTAAAGAAAGTATTTAAACGTATGCAACTTGAGCTACTTCTATTTTTATTTCACATAAAATTTTATCATGTGAGAAATGTGTCTGCTCATAGTATTATTCATTTTAAAGACTCTGGAATAAATAACTGTTACACGTGTAAGTTCTGTGTATTACATGTGAAAAGTAAGTGAAACTCGTGACACAAACTACAATTGAGGTGAGTGGAGTGATACTCAGGTCTCAAGAAGATCAAAAAACAGCACAATGTAGGTACTCAATTTATGAAAGAAACAAAAATGCAACTCTACTTTTTTCTTAAGTCACAAAATCAGCTGCACACCAAGTCACTTGTCAGGGGATGTGAGACCTGTAGGAGACTAGGACAAAGAAGAGGAAGACTGGGGGGAAGCTTGGGGTCTCCTCACTGTGTCTCTCAGCCTTTTCCAAGAGGTTCATCTGCATCTGTCCTGCTCTAAGAAAACACAAGGTAACCTGCCTTGTTCCGTGCTGCCCAACTGGTTTGAGAACATGCCAATTTTCTTTACATTCATGCAAAACCACCCAGAAGGCCAAACTCAGCCTCGTACTACACGGGGAGCTTTCATTTAACTTTAAATAACAGGTTCCATGGATTATAAACTTTAATGTTCCAGACAGCCCCAAATTGTTGGTCATGGCAACCACTCTAAACTCTTATATATCAGCAATCAAATACCAGGCATGATTTACTGTTTTATACTATGTGTGATGTGCATGGATGGAAGCCTAAGTGCCAAAATCTGTGAATGCTGAAGGCTCAGTGTCAAAATGGACAGGGTGTGTACCTAGGGAAGTCCCTAAACTCTGTTCACTTCCAAAGTAAATATGAGTACTTTTCTTTCTTTAAAGTTATATAGCAGATAGAACACATTGGAAAATTCCATAACATGTGATTTTCTTGTTTAATATTTTCCAAAAGGTCAAATAATTAGAGCTAGGTGTGTAAATGCATTGCTAGAATAGGGCTGCGTTAGGATATCTCTACCACCTCTGCTAAGCCATAAACCATCAATTTTTAATTACCAATTTTGTTGAAATTCATGACAGATTATATGCCCTTCAAAATGTCCCTAACACACATGAGAGGTTACATTTAGGACATGGGTGGTTATGACAAGGAACAGACTCACAATTGTGGAGTTGATTAATGATTACTGACCCCAAGGTCTGCAGTCAGAAATCTGAAGAAGATCCAGGAGAAGTGACGGGGCAAACTTAAGTCCAAGTCCAAAGGAAGAAAATCAATGATCAAGCTCAAAGGAGAACAGAAAGGCGTCTTTTTAAAAATAAATGAATAAATTTTTATTTAAATTATAAACAACCTTATTTTACATACTAAACACAGTTCCCTTACCCTCCCATCCTCCCATGTCCCCGCCAACCCCCCACCCCCACAGAAAGAGTTGACCTGAACAAGTGGGAGTGCAGGGACCCCAGTCTGACAGCTGGGGAACCAGCACGGGCCTGAACCAGGTCCCTTGAATATAGTTGTCAGTTGGGAAACCAGGGCAGTCTAAGGGGCCTCTGACAGTGGAATCAGTGTTTATCCCTAGTGCACAAATGGGCTTTGGGAGCCCATTCCCTAGGGAAGGATTTTTTTTTCCGTCCTTTTATTCTATGTTGCCCTTCCACGGATGGGGTGATGCCTTCCTACACTAAGGGGAACTATTACCTTATGTCAGCCTGCCAAATTCATATGTTACTTTCCTCAGTAGACACTCACATAGCTCATCTAAAAACAACACTGTACCAACTGTCTGAGCTCTTCATGGACTGGTGAAGTCCCTGGCAATAATGACATTTAAAGACAACTGCTCCTCATCATTTTTTTCTGCTTCCACATGGAGCAACTCTCACGCAACTAGTTTCTCCATTGGTTTCTAATGCCTCCAGTGCTTATATCCAACCAAGAAAGAGGTCAAGTAATAGCCTCTAGAGTTAGGAAGGAGGAACTGAACATCCAGGGATCCATTCTGACTGGGTCCCCTACCTTGGATATGTCTGCTGATATGGTAGGCAAGAAATATCTTCAATTCTCAGCCCCAAGGAAAAGTTTTAGGGACACTGGGAACCTAAGTAAACAAACACTAGAAGCAAAGATGGTAAACAAACACTAGAAGCAAAGATGGTAAACCCAAACTATAGAGATTATGAAGGAAGTTTGCCTTGGGTATTCTAACTCCAGGCTTATAAGTAAGCTTCAGCCATGGGAGCTTAGTCAAGGCTAGCCATGTGACCCTTAGTAATCATGGTTACATTATTCTTCAAGAAGTAAGAAGAGGCCACAGCTGGTTCTTAAACAATGTGGACTCCATTTCCTTCTGGTGACACAGGAAACACTAAAGACAGGGAAGAGAGTAGCCTCCTAAGACCCTGCTATGACTTAAAGTGTGTCCACCCCAAATGTAATTTAAATACTAATTCCCAATACCTCAGAATAGGAATTACTTGGAGACAGAATTGTAGCTGTTGTAATTGAAATAGTTAAAGTGTAGTCATGTAGTCACGTTGGCTGGGCTTTTAAGCAAAAGGATCTTCATCTGTATGAAGGGATGCACAGAGAGAACGATGCCTCAAAGGGACAGACTAGAAAGGACACATCGGCAAGTGGACGAATACAAACAGGTTAAGAGAAGAACTCTTCTGTTTTCCAAGGACAAAATGGCCACCATCAGTCTATTGCTGATGCCTACACGCCAGAAATGTGAGTGATCTGGTATATGGCTCTTAGTTATGGAAGCTCTATGACACGAATACTAACACAACATCAGTCTTTACAGCTACAAATAAAAGCACACATGGAGATACCACATTACATGCAATTGAAGGAACTGTTTGCTAAACATCCTAGTATGTCTGCTTTTTCCTCGGGCAAAAACAAGGTGTTTCTATAGTAAACATCTGACTGGATCAAAATGGGAACCAGAATGTTTTAGAGGCAGCAGAACCATCAGAATTCATGTATGAAGCCCTGTTAGTACAGGCATCTGTCCTTGGGGTTCTGACAAGATACAGCATCAACTGCAGCCACTAAGAGCACCACCTGTGCACATTCACTATGCTCCCTTTTAAAATGGCCCTGCCCACCTCCAATCCTCTTTCTCTCCCTCTCTGTGTCTCTCTCTGCTGCCCTCCTCCCCTCACTCTTTCTCCTTCTCACCCTCTCTGTCCCTCTTTCCTCTTTCTTGCTACTTCTGTCTCCGGAGGCCTGGTCTCCTCATCCCTTTCCCCCTTTTTATGATCCCTTTCACTAATAATAAAATAATAATAATAATAATAATAATAATAATAATAATAATAATAAAACCTCTCTGCTTGAACCCTGTCTTACGGCTTCTTTCTCACAAGAGCTGCTTTTCTTAAATTACAACATTGGCTCCCTGACAGGGAAAGCTTTCCTGGAGTCTCCGCCTGGCCTCAGGCAGTTTGAGGCATACCAGGACCCTGGAACCCAGTTGACATACTATAGACTCACTCCTCCAGATGGCTATGTCCTTCCATCTAAAATCATTATGACTGGTGAGCCCCTCCACCCTCCCCACCTTAGGCTATTCCCACGAGTGAGGGCTCATCTCTCTCCATCATTGTTTCTTGCCTTTTGGCCTAGGTAAGTCCTGGTTTCAAGTAACCAAGGCTTTTTCCGGCTCTGAGCCCTTGACCTTCACCCTTTGTGGGACAACCCACTGGGTGGCCAGTACCCATCTTGGACCCTCTCTGGTCCTTTGGCCCCTTTGTCGAATCACCAAGGAAGCTTGGGCCTTTCTCGCTTAATCCTTGGTAAAATCCATTGGATCCTGTTCTGCCTCTCTCATGTGAAGTAAGCCTACCAAAAATCAGCTTCCCGCTGGATACCTGCTCCACCTTCAATAGATTCTCTTCCACCTGCAACAAATCTGATTTTTCATTCGCTGATGGTTTTACATTCCATTCAACACCAACAATTGGGTCTCTGGTGGGGTTATCCACTTCTGACCATTCCCCTGGATGTGAGGCTTCCTTTCTCAAACAGTCCTTTCCTAACCTTCTGGCTTTTCTCAGAGTCCTGGTACCAGGCAATGTGTCTCTCTCTGCCTCCCACCCTCTGAGTGACAACTCACTGGGTGGCCTGTGCCTGTCTTGAAATCCACCATCTCTGGGATGCTAGGAATTGCAGATCCTTGGATCTTACTTCTCTGCCTCACTCATTGGAGCTGTGCCATCATCTATACCTCTTTACTCCCATTGGGCTGATTGGGATGTTTTTTTGGAGACCCACTGATCATTCCTAATCAGCTATTATTGCAGGACTACCAGCTGTTGACCATAGAGCTGGAGGTGTAAGGCTACCAAACATGTCCAGGTAATGCTGTGGTGATGGGAAAGGATCAGCTGCTTTAAGCACTAGGGAGTCAATTTGAACCCACCAAGAATGGCATTTTGCCAGGTCCAGCAGGCAACTGATGGTTCAGAAGAACCTGGACAGTGAAGTGAAACAGCCAGCTACTCCAGGACATGGCTACCACCCCAGCTTTCCCAGTCTCCCAAAGATGAGCCACACCCCCTAGGTCAACAGAAAGTACTCTTGAGAACATGACAGACTCATTCCCACCTCACCTGCTACCCCTTTCTAACTCCTCACCTTATTATAATAAATAAAAAGGGAGGAATGTTAGTATTCAGTCATGTGTACTAGCCTCTCTTGGGGTTCTGACAGGATATGCCCTCAGCTGAAGCCACTAAGAGCACACCACCTTTTAAAAGGGCTCTGCCCACCTGCTGTGCTTCTCTCTGTCTTTCTCTCCCTGTCTGCTCCCCTCTCTTCTTTCTCCCTCTCTTTCCTTTCTCTCTCCCCCTCTTTCCTTTATCCTCTCTTCTGCTGCTCCTGTCTCCGGAGGCCAGTCTCCCCATTCCCTTTCCCCTTTTTATGATCCCTCTCCCCCCCAAAAAATTTCTTTTGCACCCTGTCACATGGTACCCTCCTCTCACATGCCACTTTTCTTAATTATAAGCCCTCGTTGTGTTCCATCTCCACTCAGCTGCTAAATACTCTGATCTCCTGACAGAGTCCACTTTAATAGACCTGAGTCTGTAGTGCATGTGCCATGTACTAGGAAGTAATCAAGGATCCTTTAGATGTGTCATATTGTAGCAAGTCTGATATTATGAAAGACAGGGAATCTCATCACTAGTTGATGCAATGAGAAACACAGCTCTGACGGGACCCAATAACTTAGATTCTTATTTGAAGACCAGGAGTCTGTGAACTCAAAGTCCCAGTCACTCCTAAATTTGATATTTTTAGACCAAAGGAAAAACATGAAATCTATAACTTGTAAAGCTGTGATAAATAAATTACAATGCCAGTGATGCAGAAGGAATCACAACCCTTACTCAAGAATTACTGCTTCGAGTATTTCTTAAAAATACTGTTTCTTAAGGGTGAACTCAGTACAGAATAAAACTCCCCACTGAGAAAAAAGAACCTGTGTCTCATTTCTGGGTTCATACAGGAAATAATATGCTAGCCATAAAATAAAGATCATCCTAGGAGACTGATCTTTCCTCTTCATTGACTTTCTAGCTTCACAAATTATGAAAGACTATTTTCTATAAGCATTATTTGTCATCACTGACCTTTAGTGAGCTAAAAGAAATTTTTTGGAGGCAAATACCATTTTTTTCTCTATAATCTGTGAGCAGGTTGGTATGCAAGCTGAGGGGTTCAGCTTCATGCTCTGAGTTAAGATTTTATAACAGGCATTGTTGCCCTCAGAATTAAAGTTGAAGTTAGCCTATGAAGTTATGCCACGTAGATAGTTCCCCTATGTCACCACCACTTGCAAGCATTCAACACTAGAATAACTCTTTCAAATATAACCTCTTCAAACTTTAATATGAATGCATGCCCTGTAGATAATTTTTAAATTTGAGTTCTGATTCCATGGGTCTAAAGTGCATCATGAGATTTGGTTCCCTAAAGGGTTTTCAAATGATATCCAACTGGTCCTCCAGTATCATGCTGAGCATAAGGTGAGACGGAATGCTGTCTGCTGCTATTGTGGTGAATTGTAACATTGGTTGACATGCTCCTTCCTAACCAAAGAATTTGCCTAAGCTGCATGCAATCCAACTTATTCTGAGCATAAGGTGAGTACTGGTGAATGCTGACTGCTACTGTTGTACCATTGGTTGACATGCTCCTTCCTAGCAAAAGAACTTGCCTAAGCTGTTCTGCTCTTGTCAGACTCCCTTAGGACATGCTCCCTTCATGACCTGCATATGCAACAGTGTGCTTTTTTATGTATTCTGCTTTTGCATTCTTGCTTCTCTTAGCTCATCCATGTTCCTTCAATGATACTTCCCCATGCCCCCCCTCCGAAAAATACCCATAAAGGTCATTACCCTTCCTTCACTGTGCTACAGACCTCCCTGTTTATACACGCTCTGAGCTCATAAGGAAACCATTCACACAATGACTCCAATATCTGTCCACTGGAAATCATCTTTATTAGGAGACTAGAATTCCATTTTTATTCCCTTATTTTATAACTGTCTATATCATTACCTTTTCTGACTTCTCAGAGATGGTATGAGCCACAACAAATGTCAGATGCTCTTTCTCAAGAGAAAATCTCAGTGGCAGAGAAGCTGCCATCCATCACAGTTGTATCTCTTCTCTCAAGCAAGACAAAAGGCCATTATTATCCAGATTAAATACTTATACAAGGAGCCCTTCTCTTCCCCTTTTTTTCCATAACTATTAAATTATGCTATATTTGATTTCAAACATGTGGGCTTCTGACAAAATATGTAACACATTGTTTTCATACTATATTCTTCAAACCCTTTCTATGAGACATGTCACTTTTGAAAGAAAAATCCAATTTCAAAGACACCAGTACAGATGATGTCTGCAAAGGAGAGGCAGAGACTGATGCATGATTAATGCAAGAAATAACACCGAACTCCAATCAATCACCAGTTACATAATCAAATAAAATGATTTAACATGACTTCAAATTATAACAGAATGGATGTAGTGATGTTTTTCAATTTAAAGAACATATTCACAATGTGCCTATTAATTTTTAATAACTCCCTGCTTTAATGTTTTCCAGCATTAATCAATTATAAATTGGTCCCTGTCACTGTAAGAGATCTTGTACTGTAAACACAATCAGAGAATAGTTAATTGTAAATGAGCATAATGAAGACAGCAAGACTTCATGGGTGTGGAATGCAGCTTGGTTGGTAGACTGCTTTCCTAGCATACACAAACCCTGGATTCAAAATCCAACTGACATAAATTTGGAATGGTGGTATACAGCTGTAATCCCAGTACTGTGGAAGATAAGAAACTGCAAGCTAGCCTTAGTAATATGCAGCCCTGTCTCAAAAAGAAACCAGTTATGAAATTTCAGTCATGTTCTGTGTATTAATGGACTATTGTCAATTAGTATACACAGGTCCTCACTATTATGTATTAAATGAGAAAACGCACTGAATCAGTTCTGCCATTTGATACAAAGCACTTAGCACATAGAGCTATGAGTTTGCCTCTTTCATGAAGTGAGTTCAGGACACCCAGGAGAGAGAAGGTGGTTTATGTGATAAAATAGGGGGATGTTCCAGAAGGACAGCTTCTCCACCTAACAGAAGAAATTAGTGGATTTTCAAAAATCTACTCTCATCTCTGTATTTATAACATTGTAAACCATAACTCACAGGCTATTAATGGCCACACTGAAATTATCAGTCCTTTAGGAAAAGCAAAAAATAGAAACAAAAACAAACCAACACAGGCCAGGACTACAGAATAACAAAGCTCTGTAAACTCTCACCTGGCCCAAAGGTATCTCTCAATGAAATGATGGCAGCTCCTTTTACTGTCTGCTCACACCCAATGTGACAGAAAACGACGATCTACCCACCCCAAAGTCCTCAGCATCTCCTTCCTGTTCTTACAAGAATGCCCCTTCTTCCTTTGCATAGTTCTGAAGGTGCCATATGGATAGCCCTGACTTTCACTTTTATCTTATCTTTTCTGTTACTGTGTCCAAACACAAACACTTCTCAGAAACAATGCAGCTCAAGACCAGGTCTCATGTAGGCCACCCTTCACAGCATCCTCAAGCACATCTTCACCCTATCTACTAGAGGCAACTACAAATGCATAACCACTGATCACAAAGCAGTGGAATCGACCTCCAATCTGATTGGACCTGTGACTGACTATACATTCTTGGGTCTGTGACCACTCACTGGAACATGGCCAACCTACCAGAGGTCAAACTCTAAAAGAAAACTGGCTCTCCTCTTGGCAGCTATCAATTGGGAATATCTCTGCAGCTAGGGGGTTGGATTTGGCAGCCACCTCCCATCTCCATGCTGGGATTAGTCTGGCTTCAACTGTTAGTTCATAGATGTAATGGCCCTTTTATATCCAGAAACACAGTTTTGTTATAGTCACCCACCACCTCTGGCTCTTATATGCCTTCTGCCTTACAGTATCCCATGAGCTTTGGGAAGAGGGCTGTGATATACATGTACATTTATCACCGAGCACCCTATAGTCTGCTATTCTCTGCACCCTTACCACTTGTGGGTCTCTGTGTTAACAGCCATATCTACTGAAGTAGTAGGCTCTCTGATGCCAAAGCAGGTTTAAGAGATGCACTAAACTGGGGAGTTGTGCCATATTCGGGTGCCAAGGAAATATGAAAGACTACCCTCATTACTCGCTAACACCCTAAGAGTCCAACGACCTTAGAGTAGAATTTCAACATAGCCAGAAGATTTAGCTTTGGAATCTGTACAAACTGCTGAGAACAAATGCATTCACGGGTATCCAGGAAAAAAAAATCATCGAAGCCTTTCTTCTATCAAGCATATTTCTTCCTTCCAGCTGGCATTGCAGCTGAGTTCAAACAATGTACCAGACTAATGTCTGCAGCCGTCCAGGCCTACTACCTACGGGACCTCAGTGACCAGTGGGCCTTTCTCAGTCTCAATGTGTTCTCTTCCTCTGAAATATGAATAATAGCATCTGTCACTTACACTAAATGTCTGTATGCACAGCTGGTACAAAATAGATTTATGCCAGGCTGGCAGAGGGGATACGGGCTGCCACCTGCATCATGAGTTGGGCATGAATTGGCTCATGGACTTAAGAATTTCTGCTTCAAATGTAGCACATTTTTGTGACTCCAGGATGTCCTTTTTTGGCCCAGCTTCCTTGAAAGTCATAAAAGGGATGATTGCTTCATGGGACTGATAAAAGGTTCCACTCAATACAAGGAAAGAGTAGAACGACTTCCAAATCCCAATACACCAGCCAGAAAGTTCACTTCCTGGGAGCTGAGGGGAGGAAACTTTAACCATGTTGTAGATGGCACTGCCATTTGGTGTAAAAGAGCTTAAGAAAGAAGCAGCTGACCCATCCTCCTGGGGATGAAGACAAGTGTGCAGACCTCTGTCAGACTTTGGGTCCTTAAAAGGAGGAGGGCTGAATAAACTCAGAAGCTGAGACTCTAAGTCTCACCCAGTAACCAGGTAACTGGTTATTAGTAGAGAAGTGTTCACATGGGTACTGACTGCATTTTGTGAAATAAGCAAAAATAGAAATTGGAAGTATCTTCTATCTTCCTCTTGTCATGCCTGTTCTTCTTAAAGAACATGTTTGTTTCCTTAACATGAAATCAGCTAAAAGCAAATCATTTTCAATTATCCCAAAGATGGACTTCACACTTATCTAAGTAGGAATGTCAACCTTTTCCACTGAGAATCAATTCTTCTACTACTAAAATTTTATCTTCATTTCTGCATGTCTTTTGAAGACATAGTCTTCATTATTATATTTTCCCATGTTACTCAGCAAGGCCATTCATACCAAAGTTAAAAATAAAAACGTAGTCATGGATTCCATTGACATTTATTGAATGCTTATAAAAATGCTCAAAAAAAAACTCAACCCAATAAATAAGTAAAGGAACCAATGCAAATCATAATGCAATGTATCAGTGCATGCCTTGTTTGTGACCTGTTACTGTCACAACCTTCAGTGATCATATTTGGACACCTTTGGAAGTGGATCTGAGAGAGCACACCCATAAAGAAATCAGATGTTTAAAGGCTCAGCAGTACAGCTCTGTGTTCAATAAAACCATTTAGTGAAATAACATATGCCCAGAAAGTTTTGTAATGTTCAGCATTATAAATTGACAAACTCTGTATGTACTGATACCTTGGGAAACATATTTTCAGCTATAATGTTGTTAGAAATAAGCTCACAGCAGCAAGCACTCTGTACTCAATTCTTGACTTATGTTGCAAATATGCTGCAATATATTCCTCAACTATAAGGACCCAGATACCTTCTGGATGTGACTTAGAGGGAGGAAGGGGAGAGATGAGGAGGAGGAGGAGGAGGAGGAGGAGGAGGAGGAGGAGGAGGAGGAGGAGGGGGGGAGTAAGAAGAAGGAAGAGGAGAAAAAAAATGACAAGCGGGAGAGTAAGGGAGGAGGAGGGATGAAAGGGAGGAAGTGGTGGAAGAAGGAAGAGGAAGGGCAGGAGGGGAAAGGAGGAGATGAAGAGTATGGAGGAGGAGGAAGAAGGAGGGGAAAGATGGAGAAGGATAAAGAGAAAGAAGGAGAAAGGAGAGGAGGGAGTAAAGAAGGGGGAGTAGAGGCAGATAGGAATGTGGACCTGGAATGCAAGGGTAGTTTTACATCAAGAAAAATTTATTACTGAAGATGAAATCTAAAGGTTTCCCATAGCAGTTCTAAAAAGCATTATATCAAAATAGTAGCTACTAAGTGCAATAATATTAGTTCAAAATTACATTCAAAGAGTAAAGCCAATATAAATTGCACATATTTAATGTAAATTGCACAAAATAGCACAAGTGATAGAAGATACTGCACCACACAACAGAGGAGGAGCCTAAGGGAACAAGTGTGTGCAAACAGCACCTGTGGGGAAGCACTGGCTGATGGACTGTCTAGGGCCGTTTTAGTTGTGTCTGTGATGGTGAGTGATGACTAGGAAGGAAGGCATGCAACCTCAGAGTGTGGCTCTCAGTGATTGCCACAGGAAATCCATTCTGCCAGCAGTTCTCTGGATGTAATAGGCTTGAATAAAGATCTTCAGAGACACAGAATAGTGTCTCCAGCAACAGCTACCCTGCTGCTGCTGTGGAGGTAGAGGGTAGGGATCCTTGGCCCCATAGCTGCATGCATCTTCTTTCAGAGTGTCTATGTCTTTTCATTCTTTGATAGCTCTATTATTTGCAACACACAAAAAAAATCTCCTCTGTGTAGAGAAATGTAGATTTCTAAGCCCGGTTACAAGAAGTCACATCCTGTACAGTTACTGAGAACAACTGTCCATACAGAAATTCACCAGGCGGCAGCATTCCATACACACAGCAGAAAGGTCCCAGTTAGGTTTCTGGTCATTTTCCACACAGCTGCCTACTTCCTACAGAGGGCAGTCCTTACAGTTCTTCAGTCATTGCCAAATTACAAATAACCCCAAAACTAGATGTCAGCTATTCCATCTATGCTGTGCACATTTCAAGACTGTAAGTATCTTGGATGTAAGAGAACACTCTTACAAATGAAGTGCTTTTTATCTCATTTGTTAGTCTAACAGCGTGGGATGTTAGAAACTTCCCAAGGAAATGAGTGTATCCTCAGGAAGCTATCTCCAGGCAGAGGAAGTAAACAGACAATGTTAATCCGATTCTTAAGGTCACACTGTGTTCACAGCTGTAAAGGTCAAATATTTTCAAAATCAGATTATTTGTACTAAGATAATGAGCCCCTCCCCTCCTCCCGGGCTGTGTCTCCTCCTTTCTGGAGAAGCTGGCTTTTTTTTTTTTTGTTTCGTTTTGTTTTTTTTGTTTTTTTTTTTTTTTTTTTTTTTTTTTTTGGTGTTAAACTGTACAGGAGGAAAGAGAAGTGAGAGTAGAATGACATAGTGCTATTGTTATTGGTCACTTTACCCCACTAATTATATCAATTCCACTGAAATCCTCAATGCAAAGAACAGGCAGCTGCCTGAGACCACTCAATACTGTCAGGCAAGGAAGTTTCTATCTAGAAGCTCCCACTGTCCCCTTCATTGACCCAGCTGGAATTTCTCAAGTTGTGAACACATCCTCCTTTCACTGTTGTACTGTCTACCAGGAGGGTTCCTCCCTCTTTCCTGTGTACCTCTTACTGAGGCCTCCCGATGAGACACTCTTGCTGTACCCTGAATTAATAATTAACTGCTCCATCAGTGTCCCCATAATCTGGTCTTGCCATTCAATTAGATTCCTTCAAGAATCAAAGAATTCACGGAAATATTTCAAGAGATACTTGTTAAAGACTAGGGGGAAGGAGGGAATGCTGGGATGCTGCAGGGTACCTGTTCTGTCTAAATGATTATGTCAAATCCAAAGTGATTTTAAAGAATCTTCCTGAAGAAAATACATTTTAGTGAAGAATTGATCACTGTTTTACAATTGCAACCCATGGCTATCACCTATCTCTGACACCACAAGTGCCAATTAAAGGTATTTAAATTGACTCTATACTCTAATACTCCCCCATTTAATTAAGCTGAGAAATCCTTCATTACAAACATTCTTAGTTATATTAAAATGAACCACAATATTTACCTCTGTGACATGATTGCTTATTGAGTAATTGTTTTTTGTTTTTGTTTTTTTCAGAAAATGGTAAACTAAGAAGAAGAAGTAAATATAAGATTATTTTAGGAGTGGTATTAGGATATCAAAGGTCAAAAATAATATTCCTTCTTCAAAGTTTGCTTAAAGACACTGAGAGATCATACTTTAAATATTACTCTAAAATGGAAAGGGGTGAGGAGAAGACAGATGGAGAGCTAATTTCCCTTGAAGAGTGGTATATGATAGCCATTCCACATTAACCAGTTTTGATGATAATTCTGTGATAAAATTACACCTCGTTTGGAATCTGAAGGTTATTTAGTTTTATTTCTAAGCTTAAATACCAATTTTCTAGATCACAAATTGATGAGTTTCACACAACTTAGATTAATCCTTGATTGCAAATTGGACATCTTGTCTTTATTAAATTGGACACACTAACTCTATTACGTGCTCAAATCCCCAGAGGTAATTTGTGAAATGCTTCAGATCTACCTAAACTTATAATTAGGCAGCAGCTTAAGCTGTAAGAGCAACTCCATCATGTAGCAAAGAACTACTAATTAAATTAGCAAAACACATTAAGGCTCATCAGCTAAAGCTTTGCAAAGATTTCCTATGTGATCCTGACACTTTCAGAGATTGTTAAGGTTAAATTTTAATTTTAAAAGCCAAAAAAAAAAATGGAAGTGCCAAAGACTGCATTTCACATTCTCTAAAGCCCCCCAACTTCGAACATGAACTGATGTCATTTTTGAAGTATTAGTACTTCCAAGACATTCTTAAGTGTCATTATCTATCTCTAGCTCTTCAATTTTTGTTCATCTTTCTATGTTACAGACTTCCCTAATTTCACTTGGTTTTTAGGCTGATGTATATTTAGTTGAGAACAGTTTCAAGGTTTTTGCTATGAAATCATTATCGTCTCCTTGCAAAAATTTCCAACTAGAGACTGAATAGCCCTGGAGGATGTTTTAGTGAATAAGAGCACTTGCTTAAAATATGAGGACCCAAGTTTAAATATCTATGTAAAAAGTTGGGTAGAGCTGTGCATGCTTGCAACCTTAGCAATAGGGAAAGTAGACAGGTGGATCCTCATAGCTCACAGGCCAGAGAGTCTAGCCCAATTAGCAACCTTCTGATTACATAAGAGGTAATACATCACCCTGTCTCAGGGTAATAAGGCAGTGAATGATAGAGAAGACATTAACTGTCTTCCTCTGACAGCTACCTATGAACACAAACACTCCAAGAGCATGCATCACTTACACATACATACATACACACACACACACACACACACACACACACACACACACACACACACACACAAAAAATACAAAGACCAGAAACAATAACCCAATTCTTAAAGGGTTATATCCCTTTAACATATCCAATATGCCTAATAACCATTCAGTATCTTCCTTATAACACAAACTTTATAATGGCATGTCATGGATAACTTCAATATCATTCCCCAATGGTAAAACTGTCTGGCACGATCTGTTCAGGATGTAGCAATTGTCACTTGCAAACTTACTCTCAATAGTTTAGTGGCAAAGCAACTAAGAAAAACAAATTTTACCTTCCAGACATATGGCTTATTAAAAGGTCTCTAAATAATATCAGCAATGAAGAGAAACAGTATGAGTTGACAAGATAACTTCTCACATATAATTTCAAATTATATTTTGATAACATCGTATAAATGATTGTCAAAACTTTTCAAAGACTACTATGGAAGATTCAGAGGACCTGGAAGAGAAGCAAATTGGGGGAGATAAAAAAGAGTGGTCTGTAGGGAATGTACAAACTATGAAAGGGTTTTAGTGATACCCAGTACAATACACAATTTTCACATATTAAAAAGTATGAGTGAAGAGACTTTTTCAACAATTACAAAACAAGCACAAATGATTCATCTTAGGATGTTGGGGTCATTGCCCATGCTTGTCATCAATCTGCACTTACCTTTTGAGTTCCCTTGGAAGCATTGATGCCTATTTGTCTAGAGATATATGATGACAGAGCAGTCCTGCTCATGAAAGCGCTTGTATGCCCTTGATAGAGGGGCCTCAACAACAGATACTATTTGTTGGATGAAACTGGGAAGATGGCTCCATGAGTAAAGTGCCGTGACCCAAGCATAAGAACCTGAGTTCAGATATGAAGCACCTATGACAAATCTGTGTGCAGAGTCCCACCTCTAACCCCACAGAGGTGAAGGGTGACTGAGATAGGAGAATACCTGGAGCTTGCTAGCCAGCCAGCCCACCTGTATCAGTGTGTTCTAGGTTCAGTAAGAAAGCCTTGCCAAAATAGAAGGTGCAAAGTCACTGAGCTAGACATGTGATGTTGACTTCCACACACATACCGTTATGTGTATGCCCACATACATATGCACATGCATACCACACACATATTCAGACACAGAATTCATTGAATAGTGACAAAACACATCAAGGGCAAGAGAAAACACCCTGAGTTAAAAAGCATGATTTTCCCCTTCCTTGGGGAAAATCACATTAGCTTTGATTATGAATGCACCCTAAAAGAGTACACAGGACACAACATAAGGCAGAGTGAATAAACAAAGCCATATGCCTCAGCACATTCAAGTCAACTCTTTTTTTGGTACTGGCCTAATTTGGGCACTGAAAATGTAAGAAACCTCTGACTATATAAATAAGTGGGTAGATTTAGGTCTAGGAGATTATCACTACAAGTTCCTTATGAGTCAACTCATGTCTCATGTCATAAACTTCAAATGAAAGGTTTGAAATCACTTTCTTACAAGGAGTCAATTAGAGACACAATTCCACACAGGAGTTATGAGGGAACTCTATTCAAAGTCATTAGGTAGGTTATGGTCCTTGATATGGTCACTAGTGAAGTCACTAGATTAAGTTCCTCAATTGTAAAGTCATTAGGTAGGTTAAGGTCTTCGATTGTGAAGTCACTGGGTTAAAGTTCTCGATTATGAAGTCATTAAGTAGGTCAAGGTCCTCTAACCTTGCAGAGCAGACTCTGTCTTCCTGGCAAAACTCGGGATCCACCAGGCCTCAACAAGCTTTCTCAAACAGTGCCCCCAGCCTGCCTTAGCCTTATGGCAAGCCCATAATCAACATGCACAAATGGGAGAAAGGACAGCTACACACTCCAACCTGCAGAGAACAACAGCTTTGTTTGGAGGGGGGGGTTCTTGTTGTTGTTAGTTGTTGTTATTCTTTTTTCTAGTTTGTTCAATCCAACAATATTGAGTCAAACTCCCACTTGGCAATTTCATAGGGTAATAATCTCAAGAAAATCATTTCACTCTCAGTGTTGCAAGTGTTTCTTTGTAAATTTCTCTTTCCCATCATGGGAGACAGTAGGTGAAAAATCTGAGAAGCTTGAAACAGTAGAGAAGAAAATTGCAGCCAAGATGGCTGGTGGTCATGCTACCTGTGTCATGAAAAAGTGTGACCCTAAGGTTAAAAGTCTCAAGGAGGTTAAAAGGGTGACCCTAAGGTTAAAAGTCCCCCTTCAGCTGAAATGTTGTCCTGGCTATAGGAACTTACAGAAACTCCTGGTTTATTCCAGAAAGGCCTTGTACAAAAGAAAATACTCAGCTGCAAAGTAAACAGTTTAAAGAAGAAAAAGCAGAAAAAGTCTGCTACTGCCACAAAACCAGTTGGTGGCAAAAAGACTGATGATGATTGTGTGGTGATGTTTTGCAACATGCCTCAGTATTAGGTATTATCCTACCAAAGACATACTGTGAAAGCTACTGAGCCACAACAAAATGTGCTCCAGAACATGAGATGGCTCTGTACCAGCATCATTCCCAGGACCATCTGATCACCCTCACCTGATGCTACACAGGAAAAAGAGTTGTTTTCCTGAAGCATCCAGGCAGTGGCTACTACTTCTCACTGGACCTCTTGTCCTCAACCACATCCTTCTACATAGAGCATACCAGAAGTATGCCATTGCCACCTCTACAAAAGTCACTATTAGCAAGATTTAAATTCGCAAACACCCTGCTGATACTTACTTCCAGAAGAAAGCAGCTGCACAGAAGCAAGCAGCAGGAGGAAAAGATCTCCCAAATGTAGAAATACCAGTTAACAGAGCACAACTGGCCAAAATTCTGTGGACTCAAAAATTTTGTCCAAGATTAAAGTTGTTCAGCTCCATGGCTAACGGCAATCTTAGTTCACTCTTACAAATGGGATGTATCCTCACAAAATGGTGTTCTAAACCCAATTAAACAGCTTCATATTTTAAGAAGGAAGGCTGGCAGGCAGGCAGAAAGTTAGGAAGGAAGGAAGGAAGGAAGGAAGGAAGGAAGGAAGGAAGGAAGGAAGGAAGGAAGGAAGGGAGGGAGGGAGGGGCTTGTCCCTTATAGTTTCAAAATCCTAGAGCTGTGCAGGTGACTAGCCTCCTAACTAACATTTACAAAACAATCATCACACTTGATCAATCCCTGGGAGAAATATCTGACTTGGTTGTGTTTAGAGGGTAGCTACCTGAATTCACTTCATTTTTCTCCAAAGCAAGAGAAAGACTGATATGTTGAGATGTCACCTATAAAGCTACATCCTCAAAACTGTCCTGTGCAAAACTCAGCTTGCTCTCCAGGAGACTTCACCACCTACCCAGGCCACTGGCTCTGCTCAAGGATGGTTGGTGTGTGCCTCCATTCCATCTAAACATTAGATGCAACTTTCACTGTTTGCAGTCAAAGGCCATTCTTTTTAGGATAGAAACACTTGAATACATAGGAATGACTCCAAACAGCGAAGGGAACAGACACTCACCCAGACCCCTGTACCCCCAACTTTAGCAGCCATGATAGGCTTCAGGAAAGACTCAACATGTGCTTACCTGACCTTGCCCCTCCTCCCAGTCACCAGGAGGTCAGACACTTACGTGGCAAGGAACCAATCAGAAGTTAGCTGGTAGGCTTTGGGCGTGCTTTTGGGTGCTTTAAGGTAAAAGGTGCATAAAAGTGGTGTAACAGAGGTATACAGAACATAGTAACCGTCCTGGGAGGGCCTATAAGCCATAACAACCATCTGACCAATCAACACAGGACAGGTCATCCAAGTCCGGAAGTGCACTAATCCTGACACTACTGCGTACCCCTAGAAAAGACAGTCCCCTTATGCTGCCCAATAAGTTTCCTGAGGTTTCTCAGGTCCTTCTCACACCATCAATTGTCATGAACAGATGAAGGGCCCAAGTTAGAGACAGTTAACTCTTTGCTTTTGCACCAGTACAAGTCTCTTGGAGATTTTGGGGTTCAGAATTTGTACACAACAAGAGAAGATCATGAATTAGAGCACAACTGGAAGGAATTATGCTGTAATTTGCAAGGTTAGCATTCAGATTATTCTGGGATGATGGAAAATGCCGACTCCTTTTCTTGAATCTAAGCCCCCTATAGTTGCTGCTCTCAACCTATGGATCGCAACTCCACTGGTAGGGTTATATATCAGATATCCTTCATATCAGATATTTACACTACAGATAATAACAATAGCAAAATTGCCGCTATGAAGGAGCAGTGAAATAATTGTATGATCAGTGGGGGTCACTACAACATGAGGAAATGAATTAAAGGGTTGCAACATTAGGAAGCTTGAGAACCTCTAACTTATAATGCAGGAAATCGTGAACTTAAAAGTCTCACAAGGAATATAATGGGCTGTAAGGATAGTTATCAGGGAGCACTCTGTGCCTCCAGCCAAGTTTTAGGAGTGTGTGGCTGAGAAACCTCTAAATGAAAGATTAAAAAGAGGCTTTCTCCCATGGATTTAACACATTTTATTAGCACATGTTATGAAACACATTCTTTGTTGCATCATCTTGAAGCAGGCACTGCCTACTGTCTGGGAGCACCAGACGACTTGCAGGCCACCTCCGTCTTGCAGAACAATCCATAGCCCACAGCAGGTCATACTACTTCCTGCTTCCCTTCCAAAAATTTGAGGCAGCAATTTCAAGGTATTGATATTGAGATTTACACATGAATCTGTAGAAGCATCAGCCCCTTCTGCATACAGCCATCACCACTGGCAGTTAAAAAGCATGGTGATCTCCTCAACGATTGTCCACTAGCATCCCCCACCCAAGTTAGAATCAGACATGAATGTCCTTGTCACAGTACACTGTGTCCTCAATTTAAACCACCAGACACTGTGTAGTAAAATCCATATTTTCTAATAAGGGACAAAGCTGGTACCATTAGTTACATGATAGAGGTCAGACTCCAGTCCACACAGATACCTACACACTACCGCCACCACAAACAACAAAAATGAAGGACCAATACCATACCTTCCATTTCCTCCCCATCCCACCTAGTGGCAGCCCAGTACTACTGCATGGTGCTTAAAACCCAACTGTTCTCAAGAGCTCAGAGAAATAAAAATATATACTATTTATTTACTAATCAATTTAACCCTGTAAATTGATGTCTTAACATCAAAAGTTAAACAGTGGGGGTGGAGGGATGGCTCAGCACTGAAAAGTACCTTCTGCCCTACTGAGTTCATATCCCAGCACCTCACAAATGCCTGTAACACCAGGTCCTGGGAATCCAGTGTCTTCTTTGGCCTCCATGGATAATTATATATGCATGCGACTGTACACACACAATTGTTTTCTTTTTCTTTTTAAAACAATTTTATTTTACATACCAATCCCAGTTCCCTCACTCTCCCATCCAGCTCCCCCGACCTCTTCCCACCCAACCCCTCATCCACTCCTCAGAGAGGGTAAGGACTCTGATTTTTTTTTAATTTAAGGTTAAACATAATTCTTGACAATGGTCTGGAAGGAATCAGAAGATAGTTGTAAAAGACCCTCTGCTCTCTCTGTAGGAAGTTGACACTGGCCTTCTGTTACTCTACTGAAGCATTGCCAAGAAAGGTCACCCAGTATTTTCCAGAAGGAAGGAACTCACACAACATCAGGTAAATCCACCTGTGGAGGTCAGAGAAGGTGCCACCCTAATCATTCATCCTGAGAAGCAGCCTGAGGCCCTATCATTTGTGAGGGGGAGAAAATTAGCCCTGGCTACTCACCAGCTGCCCAAGAGAATCTGTGTAGCAGGCAGCCCTCACACACACTTCCCTGAAGTAAATGCCCACATGACATTTATAGTTTGATCTTTTCAGTTCTCACTGACGAGAAACAAGCAAACAAAATGGACCTTCAGTCTTTACATCACCCTTCCCTCCCTCTCTCTCAGACAGCAAAGCTTAACACACTCCTTTTCATTATCTTTCAGCTCTCTAAAGAGATGGCATCTCCACAGAGATGACACTTTGCCCCTAAGATCTGGAAAGGAACTCCACAATAATTTATCCCATTCTGTTTCATAAGAGTATCAAATTTTCTTAGTCTTCCCCTGGTATCATTTTCATAATGTCAAAAATACCATCATGACAAAATGTATAAAACCTTGGTATAGGAACCAGTGCCTCTTCCTGTAGGAGAAACAAAAGAAAGCTTGAGTTCTCCAGGGTTTCTTTATTTTATTCTTAAACATAGAGATCAACATTTTTAAATGCACAAAATCCTAAAATCCTTTTTCCTAATTCTTTCAACAAAGCTTCTCTGGTTCAATATTCTTTATGTTTGAAGGGAATAATAAGAATAATGAGAAAACAAACAAAGGCAAAGACAGATTATTTAAAAGTTTCTCCATTTCCATAGACACATGGATATGGTAAGATTAACTGCCAGATGCTAGTTGGAAGAACTGAGAATCTCATACAAGGGATTTCTAGCTGAAAAGAGCCACTCTGGATAAATGGGAGTCATTTTCACTCTGCCTTGTAGTAATGGAGCTGCCAAAAGCAAGTGGCCATAAGCAAAAGTGAGGTTTGCTCATTGCCTCCACTGAATTTCAAGAGTGATCAAATGCCCCCGCTTAACTTAGCAAGCGGAAAATTAAAATTGGATTGCTACCTGGCCCTTTGCTGGGCTAAGTAGAACACACCAATCCATCTGCCTTAGGAGCTGCTGATGCACAAGAAACAACGCAAGGGCGTAAACACAAATGAATATCATCCAGTCATCCAAGCCACCTATACTCTGGTCTGAGGATAATGAGCCCTGAGAAGGTCACTCTGTGGTCCCTGAAACCAGACAGGACATATGAAAAGAGAAGAATAACCAGAGGAGGAAAATGCACCATCATCAATACATAGATACCAATACAGATAAACAGAACCTAATTCAAAACATTCAGAGCAGCAGACACAAAGCCCTGAAAACAAAAACTGGACACACGCTTCCTGAGCACCCTGTGCATTTGAGAAATCAGGATGAATAACATATGCAAATCAGCTGACACTATTTAAAAAGCCTTCCAGCATAAATGGCACAAAAAGTGACCTTTGTTGAATAATTAATTTAGAGGGAACTCTTACTCAGAAAGGTAATCATCTATTGTGTTTCACGTTAATATAATTGGGTCAACTTTATACTAAATATCATAGAAATTTCTTACTCAATTATATAATAGCTTAAAGCTTCTTGGGAAGCAACTGAATTCCAGCATCTACTTCTGCAGAAACAGCTACGGAATCCTTTATCAACCACCGTGGGTGGAACACGTGTTCCTGTTTAATGGTGATGTCTTTCCAGATATTATTTTTTAAAAAAAATTAAACAAAGCTACTTTGAAAACGCCCTAATTCAGTGATTAATTCAAGTTCTGCACATGGGGCCCTCTTATCAGCATTATCCTGAATTTGAGAAACAACTATTTTTCACATTCTTGAAGGAACTTTCAATTTGTACCAAAGGACCTTATACCATTTGCCATACTGGAAAATGGGTATACGATGTCCTTATGGCTTTTCATGGTCAGCCTATCACATTTTCACAAAATAATACCATCTGTCTTAACATTAAGACTTTTACACCCCACAAAATCAACTTCAGCAGAAGTACCAACAGTGTGGCCAAAGTGAAGCTGGACAAGGTCAATGCCTAGTCCTTTTTAATAACCTGGTAGACTCTGGTGCAGTAGACAAGTAAACCTCCCATGTTCTCTTCATCTCCCAAACAGTCTTCTCTGTAAAGGAAAGATGAGCTATGAAGACCAGACATGCCTACCTTCGCTGGTGGCCACATTCTTCTGGGCTTTGGTTGGTGTGTGATCTGTACTTGAACTCACGTCGGATGAGATGCTTGAGCTGCCTTTGCCTGGAGCAAAACAAGAAAGAAAAAATAAACAGCTTCTGAGTTTTGTAATCTCAAACTGGACCATGCCTTTTATTCAGTCACACACTAAGCCACTCATTTCCCAGTAAGAGGCTCTAGAGGCTCTAACACAAAAGGTGGGGTTTACCAAAGGGTTTCAAAGGATTTTGACTTATGTATTAAAACATCTTTGGGGAAATGCCTGACCTCTTATAATAGGGCCTAATTAGAAACTCAGACAAGATGATAAGACATAGTAAATGTGCTAATATAAGCTTGTCTTGGAATAAATGTGAGTAAGTACATGTTAGGTATACAACCACTGCATTAACACAATTACACACTTTACATTTCATAGCACTGGAAATAAAGAAATTGAAGAATGTAAGATTACCAGAGCAGCCAGATATTTCTGGCTCTATATGGCTTTGTCATTTTAAGAACACAAATTCCATGGTTTAATATGTCTTTCTGGGAAATAACAGAAAACAAAGTGCATGGGTTTTTGGACCAACAGTGGTCCTCAATCCTGAAAGCATTTCCTCTTTGAGAGGATGCATGTGGATGCTTGGCATCATTTTTGGCTGCTGTAGGCAGGACAGAGGTGCTCCTGGAACCTAGAGGACAGTGGCCAGGGTTGCTGCTAAATGTCTTACAATAGACACAACAATCCTCCACAAGAAAGAATGTTATAGCTTAAATTCCAGTCACAATTCAGTTGATTTTTACCTAATGTTAGATAAAATCTGGTCTACCTGATTTTACCTAAGTCCAGGGCTGAGTTACCACACAGTGGAGGGCCCAAGAGTGGGTGATTTCAAAATGCTCCAAGTTATCCATGTCCTTGCAGATACCCAATACTCCCATTTCCTCCCTGTAATTTAAATCACCTGTAGCACTGTAACTTTTTATCACAATTCACCAAAGTTGAGGTGGCAATGTGACTAAAATCCCTAAGTTAATGTCTTCAACTGAGCAAAAGGAAAACTATCTTATGTAAACCAGACAGAATGAGGTGTTTTGAGAAGGTCTACAGGGAAAGGGACCTCCTGCTGTCCTTGAGTCTCAAGACTCAAGTAAATGTTCAAGTAAGGGTTTGGCTTATCATACACTGCGATGGAATGGATTTGGCCAACATCAACTAAGATGAGAAGACCCCAGATACCCACAAAAGCATGACTCTGGCTAATGGTTTGGTTGCAACTTCATACCACCCTGTGCAAAGGACTCAGATATTGTATACCAGAATCCTAATCCAACTGTGAAATAATACCTGCATCTCACATGTGTTATACTCTGTTATGTCATGTGATTTTTGCAGCAACAGAAAACCCACTAACTATACAAAAGATGCAATTGTTTCATTCCACAAGTTATGATCAAAAGTTTATAGTACACCAAAAAACACTGTTTTCTAATAGTCTTGCAATGATATATTCACTGCATTGGATATTTACTTTCTACCAAATTGTTGGCATCTTAACCCCCAATGAAACAGTATTAAGAGATGAAGGACTTGCTGGTACTTAGATCATTAGACTGTAATTGTCATAAATGAGATCTGTGCCCTTGTGGCAAAGCTCCCTGGCTTCTTCAGCCACATGAGGTAAAATAGAACAGCAGTATGTAAACCAGAGAGCAGGTTGCTAGCATCCCAATCCTAAACTATCAACTTTTAAATGGTAAGGAATAGGTTTTATTGCATATAAACCACCCAGTCTTGGGTATTTCATCACAATAGCCATATGAACTAAACCAGTTTTGATTGAGTAAGCCCATAATCTAATTTCACAGAGTAGAAGAGCATAAAGTCTTAAGATGTAATGAGTTTCAGAATTCTGTCTGCTATGTTGAAAGTAGTGGAAAAATTCAAGTTCATGGATGATATCACCTGAACAAGACAAATGGATGTTTGCCATTACCACTGCCCCTAACTCACTGTGACAGTACTCCAAAACAAGTCTGCTATTTAGATGACATTTCATAAATGCTTCCCTTGGCATTAAGTAACAATATTTGTTTGGGTCTAACTAGGCTTTTGGACTGGTGCCTTTCAAGGTAGAATGAAATAGTGAGCCAATCATCTACTTAGAAGTATGTGAACTTGGTACCTAAGTTCAGTTTACATCTTCCTTGCTTTGTAATCCTGGATGTTCATTCCCTATGGTGTCCTTCTGTGCTGGAAGTTC
Source organism: Cricetiscus sungorus (assembly GCA_030556225.1). Classification (NCBI taxonomy): domain Eukaryota; kingdom Metazoa; phylum Chordata; class Mammalia; order Rodentia; family Cricetidae; genus Cricetiscus; species Cricetiscus sungorus. The sequence continues at coordinate 26,490,774 of JANBXA010000398.1, forward strand.
AGCAACTATATCTGGCAGGGGAGGCATTTAGACTGAAAGGTTCCTGCTGGCTCGAATTGTTAATGACTCTGAGTCCATTAGATTATTCTTCAAAGCCAAGTAACATAAACACTCCCTTTAACAGGTCAAAAATGTTGTACACCACCTAATACATAGACTTAAATTATTTTAATTATGCTATTTCTTAGTGATGTAAAAATGGAAAACTTAAAATAAATTCCATATGTTCTACCTCTGATTCAACAAGAAAAGCAAAACAAAATAATAAATTCAGTACAAAATAATAAAATATGGAATATTAAAGTATAACAGCATATTTAGCATAATATGTAATGCTGTTTCTTTGTTTTCTTTGTTTTGTTTTTTGAGGGTTTTTTTTGTTTGTTTGTTTGTTTGTTTTTTTTGCTGTGATTAACTTGCATTTCAAATCTTAAACTCTGTCTGCTAAAGTCAATATGTGCCTGGATTGAAGAAGTCTCTGCTACTCTGGGATGTATGAGAATTAACTCCACCTGTCCATCACTCCTTACAAAGAACTCAGGGATTCCTTTGATTTTTTTTGTAGAGGGGGTCTTACTATGTAGTTTTGTCTGAAACTTGCCTATGTAGATCAGGATGGCCATGAAATCACAGAGATGTGCCTCCCTCTAGCTCCCAAATGCTGAGATTAAAAATGGCAGTTACCAAAACAGGCAAAGAGTTCTCTCTTACAACAAAACTGACCATCATCAGAGCTTCTTTTGATGGTCAGAGCTTCTTTTGGTCTAGTTTCATCGTTCACATCTTCAGGTTTTTGTTTTTCTACACCATCAGTATAAAATCATTGCCAAAGAGCCCTCCCTTAAGAGATGAACAATTAAAGCAGGGTTCCTCTAATGTGAAGCAAAGATGTCATTCTAAAATCCCACTGCATACAGTAAGTGAGACTTATTTATCCACCTCAATGGACTAATTTGTTGTTTGAATATTTGTACACAATGAGCAATGATTAAATCTCGACACTCAGAGTGTCTATCACCTTAAACAACCATTGCTTTGTGTTGGAAGCATTCATTTTTAAATTGCCATCACATGGAAAGTCCAAAGACAATACATGGCTGAGGAAATTCTCAGTCACAGATGGAAATGTGTGCATACCCTCCCTGTGCTCATGAATGAAGAAACAGAATAAAGGTGAAGTACCAGTTTTATGAAAGGTTCCATATAGAGCTGTCTGTGAGCACCTGGGTTATGAGTGCACCCTCATGCTTTAGATATTAAATATTCACTCTACTCTCAACTGTGCTTCTGAATCTCGGTTTTGCATATCAGAGAAAATGGTAGATTTCTCCATTTGCTAATTATACCCACCAATACCAGCACACAATATCATGGTTATGATGGACAGCTACTTAACAGGGAGAGTATACATCTACTTTATGCACAAGAAGAACAAGGGTTTCTTGCTCAAGAAACACTTTTGTCCCCTGAGGACATGACTGCCTCAATCAGTGTTGTATGTCCTTCAATAAGTAGACATTTTGAAAGCATATTAACATCTAATGCATTAATTAAGGAATGCAAGATAAGAGCTCAAGTCCAGTGGGTTCTCATGGTTTGAGGTAGTTACATTTTAGAATGTCATCACAAATACACAAGCATTGCTCTGGATCGTCATATGAACCTCTGCTCAACAGGTCAATGGAAAACATTGTTTACATGTGTTCCTCTTCAAAGTTAACATGTCGATGTGCTTTTGGCTTATTTATATTGAACTTAAGGCCAACAGCACTACAAATTGAGCCTGGATGAGGATAATCTATATGGGACATCAGAGTCTGTTTTTAGGAACCCTAGAAAGCTTTTAAGAACTATGCCTGGGACATTTTAAATAGCAAATTTACCGGGAGACAGTAATGATAAATAACACACCAATAAACACACCATAAAGCAACACTGGTGATGGCTGAAGGTATGGTGAAGTGATAGATTACTTACCACACAAATACAAAAGACTAGTTTGATCCCATTAATGCAAAGAAAAAAAAAGCAAAATAACAAGAATAACAACACACACAAAAAAAACCAAGAGTGGCATATAGGAGACATATAGCAGAGTGTTCTTGTGTTTAAATTTCTCATGAGAACATACTCATGAGAAGATCAAGTTTTCATTATCTATATGCAGGGCTGTGGCTGATCAAATATGACATAGGCAGATGAATTTGAGAATACAGTATCTATCAATATGAGGGTTGATTACATATCATTATGTATTAAATGTGTTCTGCATCTTCTTGCCAGATTTCATGATGATTACAATGGGTAGTGTGAAGGGTCCAGAGACAAGAAATCTAAGTCTGTATCTGCAGTTGCCACTTCCTAGTCTTGGGAAGACAACTAAACCCTCTCCATCTTATGAAAATCAGATTTTACATTCAATAGTTACTGTGGTCATTAATTAAAAAAAAAAACTCAGATACATTTCAAGGGATAGGAAAAGAAATTCATAAATACCCAGTTTCTTAGTACAATTATAGACATCACCATGGTGTTCTCATCTTTCTTAGCTCTGGCATCATAACCAGTTTCCCAGTGTGTTCAAGAAGAGAAATATGAGAAAGGCCGTGTAGTTGAGAACAGAGTTAGGTATTAAATGATGTCAAATATGGAAGACCCATCCCACTAAAGTTGGTAAGTGTTATATATAACTTAATTTCAAATATCCAATAATTATGACCCTTGCTATAAATACATAAGCTGGTGGATCAAATATTTTGGCTATTTCAGACACATTACTAACCCAGTGATGTGAGAACAACCCCATGCCTGCCTTCACACCATCAAGAACTCCTTACTTAGGCTTTCCCTGATATTTGAAAATGAAGATAATATCCATTCAATGTGATCTCATTAGTGAAGTGTTTAAATTCTTTTCCTTTAAAAATCTGCCTCCATCACTAACAACAGGACAAACACAGGTTTCTTAGAAAACTCAAGATATGAAAAAAAGAAAAGAAAAGAAGTGAGTCATCTGACTTCTTAAGAGTCCAAGAAATGCCTTGATTTACTATAGTAATCCCTGGTTGTGTATGTTGAATTCATCACATGAATTACAGTCATAGACACAAGACACAAAAAGTACCCACGTAAGTTTGTACAGCCACATGGTGGCCTCAGCTATATATCTATCCTGATTTTTCTCTACAGCCTTGCTTCCAAGCTGTTATCAGATCATGAGAGCCTGATTACATATTAAATGTCCATATTAAGTATCCACACCTGGAGGAAGAAAACATTTCAATATCTCAGTATTAAATTTGTGGAGCACTGAGTCATGTCTGTTTACTCAGTTCACTAACACTTCACTTGCCACTATCTTGAGATGGTTTTGATTCTAAATCATCGAACCACTGTCCAAATATCTTAAATCAGGGAATAGCAATAAGAATCACCTCAAAAAACTATTTGCCTTAATCCCTGGCCCAGGTTCTTGATAGATTTTGAAAGAAACTGAAAGCAAATGGTAAGAACATACTAGCTCTTTCAGGACGAGGGAAAGCCATTTAATCGGAGACTTGCTGAGGACCTTCAGGAAGAGGAACAGACTCCCAACCAAGAACTCTGCTATGGTTTTGTGTAAATGAGAATCATCAGCCGGTGCTTCTGTCCTGTGTTCCACAGTGTAACAGTCAGACACAGTGGATTAGAAGGGAGAGGGATTGGCAAAGAACAGAGCTCAAAGAATTGAATGTAGAGAAATGATGCCATAGAATATAGTGCCACCTCAGGTGGAGTAGAATGGCCAGTGCTTTTGGACACAATGGATCCACAGGAAAGAAAGCACAAATTTCTTGGGATCCTTATGCATCTGCTGCAAAGACCTGCACTTGGAGACTAGAGCTGAACCTCCAGGATGCTTGGGGCTTTCTCCCTCTCTCTCCAAGTGGGGACCTATGAGCTTCTCTGTACAGCTTCTGCTTCAGAGATACAGTGAATTTTCTTGGACAGTGTGCTGGTGGAGGATGCTTCCTATTTCACATAGAACCATCAGGGACATGTCAAACCTTGGCTTAAACACTCATGGTTCTAAACAGATATGCAGGATCATTTTTAGTCATGTGAGCTCAGAGGCTGAGAAAGAAAATAAAAACAATGAAACAGAATAATTTTTAGCAAATGAGCAAGCATGGTGTGTCTTAGCACTGCTCATTTTATTACTAGAAGAAGGGTCACTTCAATAAAAATCTCTAAGGTTCCCTTCACTATTCCCAGAAGGTCCAATTACTAATAAAGAAAAGGAGAAAAGGACATGATTTCCACACCACACCCTAAAATACATAGAAGGTCACAACCTGACCAAAGTGTACAGAACTCAAAATGTGCTACCCAAGAGGGAACAGATCTAGGATCAGAATGCTGGCATTAGAATGTTGGCTTAGCTGCATGAGAGCAGGGATGGTCCTTGTTTTCTGAATATTTAAGTTTCTTCACTTAAATAATTAATAGCACACACAGAAAAATCTTGCAGAAATACAATGAGAAATGGTCATTTGGTAAGTAAGATAAGTTGCTTATGATGACATGTAATAAAGAGCAAACATGACATTGGCTTATACTTATTCTCCCCTTTATTCTTAGTCAATAATCCAGCAGACACACACTAAATAGATTTCACACAGCATCATATGATCAGCATTAGAAAAATGAAGACAGACCACATTGCAAGAAATCACATGTACTTGAATATAACCATAAATAGTAGTATGATTGTCTCAAATCTTTTTAGCTGATATTCTGAAATTCTGCTCCAGCTTGTCCAAAGGCAAAGAACACTGCAAACTCACAGATTGCATTTTCTTCTTTACTTTCTAGCACTAATGCAAGCCCCTTACATACCTGTTTTTTTTAAAATAATGATAATCATGACACACTGACTGAAAATCATTTATCTTTTCCAGTTGACTACCAGCTCCACGTGGGCAGGCTCTACTTCTGTTTCCTTCACATCTGTATCTATTGTGTTACTTAGTCTACATGGTGGACATTTGGTACATATATTAAATGGTTTGCATAAGTGGGGGATGAAGTGGAAATTTATACTATTCTGTTAGCACTGGTCCCATGATACTTTCTAAGAAGCATCATCCAAACTCATGCTCACTCAACAAAGTCTATGCAACCATTGTGCTTAGTGTTTGTAAAACCTAACTTCCAAAACACGTACAGATTCCCAGTGGGGACATAGAGTATTACAGTCTGCATTAGTTTCCTGGAAACATCACAATAAATTACCTCTAGCTGGATGACTTAAAATAACAAAACAGTATATTATTTCACAGTTATGAAAGCTACAAGTTTGAAAGCCAGGTGTTGACAAGACCATGTCCCCCTGAAAGGCTCTATGAGAAATCTGATGCAGCCTTCTTGCCTAGCTTCAGCAGGTTGCCCACAACCTTTAAAGTTCCTTGGTTGGTGGCAGCCTAGTTCTCATCTTACCTCAACTCACTTCCTTCCCTGTGTGGCCCCTTTCTCTTGTAGGAAGAGTCATATGCATCGGTGGCAACTCCACTCTAGTGACCCGCATTGTAGCTAACTATAACCACTTCATTCTCAATGCTAGGTCCTATTGGCATGGTCCAGAAAGGATATGACGTGCAGAAAAGAGAAAACACCGTTCACTCCAGTGTAACTCACGCATCACTTTCTGCGAAAGTAAACAGAAAATCCCTTTCCAAACCGCTGTATGGGTACTTGTTCAAGTTTCACAGTGTGGCAGCATTATTGTGGCTGAGAAAGCAAGATGAGCAAGGAAGATTTAGAGTGTCATTGGATTCAAGACGTCTGAGAAAAGGCAGCACTTAGCACCCAGGCTAGATTGTTTAATGGTGAAAAGGTAGACATCTTTCCACTAGTATCATCAGAACCAAGCCCTCTCCCCTTAGTGACACACCCACCTTCTGGCCTACAGGCCATTCACTGAGAGTTAACACAGATGCCAGCTGACACAAAGACAGATGCTGCTGCTGCTGCTGCTGCTGCCACTGACAGATGGTGTTTCACAGCTGGTGTTCTCAGCAGAGTAATGAGAGGATCAGAACCATGGATGGGCTAGAGACTTCATGCATGAGTGCAGAATTTCCATTGTAATGTATGTCACTGAAAAGTCATTCTTATGCTAATAGCATCACTACAATTTATTCCAGTAATTAATTTCCTTACAAACACCCAAGTTCTAATGAGCTACCATGGCTCATGCACCTTAAGAAGCCAGTTTGCAAAGGAAGAGTACACATGCTCACCATGCCTAGGACCACCCCCACTTCACTGTGACCTGAGAGTATCTTCAAAGCCATGCCCTCCTTCCTGGCATTGAGCTGAAGTTTGGATAAGGCCATGATAGCCTCTTCTGATCCACTTACTCATTTCATCCCTGTGTCACACACAATTCCAAGAATCGCACAACCATGCAGTTTTCTTCTACAAAAGAATTTTTTTTACTTTTTTTTATTTATTCAATGTGTCTTTCACACCATGAATCTTGATCCCATTCATTTCCCTGCCTCTTCACATTCACACTCTGTCCCTGCAACCACTTCCTCCAAAAATAAAACAAAATGTAAAAAAAAAAAATCAAGAAAACAATTAAAAATCTCATCATGGAAGCTGTAGTGTCCCACTGCAGTAAACTCCTCTGTCCATACATCTTTACTTGCAAAGGGTCATTGGTCTGGTCCAAGGCCTCTGGTTTCTACTATATCATTGATGCTGGGTCCTCACTAGGGCTCTTCTTGGACAGCCTGTGGTTGCACTGTGTTGTAGAAATCCTGCAGTTTTTGGGTCTCCAGATCAGGCCCCTTCATATGCTTCAGCAGAGCATAGATGGGTGGCTGTTGGGGAGGGCCAACACTGAGGGCTTGAAAGCAGAACTGGCCCCACCCCTTCCTCACTGCTACAGGGGTCAGTTAGCAGGAGCAATACTGGAGAGCTCACCCTGGGGGTGAGGACAGGAGAGAACTGGGTGCTGGCAGCTGCCCAGGCCCAGAATCAGGGTTATGAATTGGTCTTCTGCAGAATTTTGAGGGTAGGGGAATAGTAGAGAAACACACCATGACCTTTCATCAGGGTGCAGTGGACAGTATTTACCTCTGAGTTTGTGGCTGTCTGTGGACTTGTCCCAGGCTACAGTTAGACAGATGTAGATGGTTGGACATTAGTGCTGCTTGCTGACACCAGTTTTTTGCAAGACATCTTCCCATGCATTTTCCTTAATTATCATTGATGATCAATTTAAAACCATGAACATTCTTTACAAAGCTTTCCATCTCCTTTTTGTCTTCCTCTCAGGCATAGCAGCGATCCATAGTGAAAAGGAAAGGAAGAATAGAGTCTTCATATCTACATCCAATGTAAAACACTGAACATCTCATCATTTCCAACCATACATGGGCTAGTCAGTAAAAAAAATGAAAACAAAACACAGGCAATAACCTACCATGAAAATTCTTTTCACAGAAACAAACAATAACAATCCATAAAAGGCAGCCTTGATTTGATAAGAGGTTTATAACACACAGTCTCCTGCCACAGAGATTTGGGAACCAAATCCCCAGCTCAGACACACACTTTCTGACTGAGCAGTGGAAGGTCTGAGTCACCTGTCCAATGCTTCTGACACCCATCTCCCACCTCTAACAGGAGGACAAAGCTGAAGATGACTTGGGGATTCTTCTCAGCTTTCCACTTACATGTTCTTTATAAGCCTCCACTTAAAACTGAATCCACTCTTGAAGAAAACTATAAACTATTTCACCATCAGGAGACAAGCTCCAGAAACAAATGGCATATGCACAAGCATGTACATGTGTGCCCACACACACACACACACACACACACACACACACGCATGCACGCACACACGCACACACACACACATGCACACACACATGCACACACACCTATGCATGCATACCTAAAAAATGTATAAATTTACACATATATAACTATATAACTATACCTTCACAGAACTGACACATACATATTGTATTAGTTGCAATCCTCATTGATATGGCAAACTGCATGAAAAAAATATCCTGGAGGAAATATTAAATGTGGTACATGGTTTCAGAGATTCCATTCCATGGTATCTTAGCAACAAGCATGTGGGCAGAGCTTCATGATAAAGCATGTAGAGAAAGATGCTGATTATCTTATAGCAGACAGGAAACTGAGAGGGAGAAAGGGGCTATACTGAGCTAACATTCAAAGGCAAGCCCTTACAAAGTACCTTCTGCAATATTAGTTTCCACCTCTCACCACTTTCACAACCTCTCTAAATAAAACCACCAGCTGACGATGAAGCCAGAGAGGGAAATACACATGCAAATCATAACATAAATACATATTTCATTTGCAAAATCACAGGTAGAATATTTCAATGTTGTGTCTTTGAACACAACTTTTGAAGTTGCCAACCTAGTAGGACCATCTGAGTCTCCACATTTTCCTGCCGCTTAAGATTATTCTTACTCATCTCCCATCTCCTCCTCTTTCATTGTAAGGGAAAGATTTTCTTCAGGTTTAGAGAGGGGAACTGAAATCCCATTTCAGAGGCGTGGAGGAATCTCTGAGAACCTGCAGGTGAATAGCAGCAAGGGGACACGCCCAAATGACCAGAGCCCTCCCACTGCTGAAACCTCAAGAGAGAGAATGTAACAGGAGTATGCTGCAAGGACTACCTGTCCCACTTGAAGTCTGCTCTGTCCTATAACACCATAGCTGCTACATGTTGCCTCTGGTTTCAGCAGGTAATACAGCTTGTCCTAAGAGATCAATGCAGGCCTATCTTCCAGGCCACATGAAGGAAAAGTAGAGAGACGTTCACTGCTAAAGGATAGGTCTCCTCTCTTTGACTCTCCCTCACCTTTCTGTCTCTCCATATATAAATGTAATTCATACATAATATGTAAATTATAGATAAATAATATATAAATATTATATAGCAACAGCAGCAGGTATCAATAGGATCCATGCTATATCAAAAAGAGCTATGATTTGACGGACTCAAAGATGGAAGCTGGACCTCAAATGTACTGGGATTGGAGATAGACCTAATGAGAGACAACAGGATCATGAGGGCACTGCTTGCTATCATGACAGTAGTTGTTAAAAATTGTGGCCATCCCTCCTGTTTTTCTTTAGTGTGATCTCATTTTCCCTTTCACATCAGCCATGACACAGTACATCAATCACAAATGCCTTCCCCAGACACCAACAAAGTTATAGGGCTAAACTCTCCAGAATCATAAGCTAAATACACTTCTTTTCCATGTGAGTTACTTGGTCTGGATTTTATAGCAACATAAAATTGAGTAAGAGAAAAGGAAGGGTATCTTATTTGCTTGTCTGTCGCTATGGCAAAATGTCCCCCTAAAAGCAACTTAAGAGAGATAGGATGGTTTTGGCTCACAGTTTAAGGCAGCTGATCACATTGCATCTGTAGTCAAGAAGCAGACAGCAATGCATGCTTATACTTGGCTTACTTTGTCCCTTTGACACAGTCTAGCACCAGCTCATGAAATAATGTCACCCACAGAGGGAAAAAAGGTCTTCCCATCCTATTAACTTGATTAAGATTATCTGCCACAGGTACATCTAGACACCTGTCTCCCAGGTGATCTCAACAAGTTGTCAATCAAGACTAAGCATCACAGGGGCCCGATTTCTAATGAAGATAAATGTGGCAAAACAGGAAGGTAGAATGTTATCAGTTGACATGTTATCAGTTGAAATTGCTACTCAACTTCTCCATGGGGAGAAGCAATGAAAGGCAGAAGAGCCTGTCTGCTACAGGAGGTGGTAAATGTTAGAGGTATTTCTTTTAATGAAACTGTATCTTGAATTGGGGAAGAAAAGACAAGTAACATAAACATGTATTTGTGCACTTCTAAACTTCAGATGCTGACACTACAAAAGGCAGAATAAACATAAAGCAATAATGGGAATTTTAATGTCTTAAATAAGAACCACCAAGTTAAAAAAAAAAAAGTAGTATGCTTAGCCAAATGATAAATCCTGATAAATCCAGTATGACTTCCAGACCCTAACAAATAGTCTAATTTTCTCTGTGGAAGAAACAGATGATTCCATAGGTCATTCTTCTCCTAAAAACTTCAATTCAACTTCCATTTATAATCTATGTTGTATTTTTCAAAGCTTTATGCATTAAAAAAATATAACTCTCCCTAAATTTTGCATTTACGGCCCTTTTATCATATAAATTGTGGTCCTAACCTAAGTGGAGGTTTTCAGGGGCCACTGGAGAAAAACAGCTTTCTGTTGTAAAGCAGATACATCAAGCAAAATAAATCTTGCCTGGACCTGTAATGGTTCTCAAACATAGCACTTTGGAACTAATCTCTTCTCTCTTGAAAATACAATAATTTTTCTTTGGCCAGAAGAGATCAAATACCCCAAGGACAGCTGTTGTTTCCTTCCTCTGATGTACTGACTCTTGATTAATAATCATAAAGTTCCCCAACATTCTTTCCCCACACACTTCCAGCACAAAGGCAGCATTTCAGCCATAAAGGTGTCAGGAACATGTGGACTACCCTCCCATCTGAAGGATAAGAAGGAACCATGGTTGAAGCCCAAATATACATGTTAAAGTGACCCTCTGTTCTAGGCCTTCCTCTCTATTGTCTTGTCAAACTCAATATTCTCAAATTAAAATTAAGCTGTATTTGATTAATAAGCTGGGGAACCCAGCTAGAAATTTTAGAGTATGTCTACATATATAATATATACATATATATATATACATATGCATATATATATGTATATATGTGTATATATGTGTGTGTGTGTTCATAAAGATTTGAGTGGAATGTAATTTATAGGGTTAGCTCATTTAAATATAAAGCAAGAATTTCAGGCATCTGAGGTGGTATTTTTCTTCATCAATATGATGGTATCTTGGGAGATGCTTTTAAATATGTAGCTTGAGACAGGCAGAATAATCTTACTGCCTTAAAGATTTATTTATCTTGTATAGATATGGGACAGAATCAAATATAAACAGAAGTATTTTGGCTGGTTTCCCTTCATGCCCTTCTCACTCATTATAACACGTGAGAGATGAGATAGAGCAAAGATAAATGCACTGCAATTTCTGTGTTTTTGTGCACGCTAATCCAAATATAAGACAGCCATCCCTGTGACACCTGATAACCAATGTGAATGGATTAGGGGGTTTTCTCACTAGTAACCAGAAAGCAAGCTATCAGTTCTGTAGCAAGCCATAAAATTCTCCATTTGGGTATCCCTTGTTTCAATATCTGACAAAGTAAGATGAGGGTTTACTTCTCCTGAATAGGGAAGGGTCTGGTTGCCAGAAGAATGAACCATATAATTACAGGATTGGAACATTAGTTACAGGATATGGTTGATATCTCACACAATTCCAATCCCACCCATTTTCCTGAGAAACTAACTACAATCTAGGGACTTCATGATCTCCTCCTTTGGTTGTTTAATTTGCTAGGATGACTCATAGAACTCAAGGGAAGACTTCATTAAGCTAATTGGATTATGTAAAAGATTTTAGAAACAATATAGCAGAAGGGATATGAGGAAAGGTTATTGAACAATTGATTTGGCACCATCTTCCAGAATCTTTTATGTGTTCACTTAGAGAGAAACTCTCCAAATTCTTATCCTTTTCATGCTCTATGAAGGCTTCATTTCATATGTACAATTATCTCTACCCATGGCCACTGATGATTGGTTCAACTTTAAAACCCTTTCCTCTCTGTATATTGAAGGAGGGGTAGAGCCCAAACTTCCATGATATTATGACTTGTTCCCTTGGCAATTGGACCCTTCAGAAACTATCATAGTCAGCAGTCTCACTAGCATATAAAAGATATGCTTGCACCTTTGAATATTGAAGGGTGTTTGAAGCTGAATCTATCAGGAAACTGAACAAGTGTCAAACACTTTCACCACACCCTTTCTCCTGTTTTTAGGATGTCATACATCCAGTACCTATCATGCCACTATCTGTGTTGATAGTCCTAAAAGTTTCCTACTGGATTTTGCCTTAAGCTCAAAAGTCTATTTTGACCTATAAGCCATTGTTGTCTTCCTCTGGGCATACTCTGATGATCTCAAAAGTGGGTTCCTACTATCTGGGTAATAGGAAGGCACCGTGAAAGGTACTTGTTGAATTAACTGAGTAGTAGTTAGTGAAATATACTTTCTGTCTTATACCATTTGAATATGAAGCCTCTGGCAAGCTTGTGCAGTAGGGGTTGGTTTCTGTTGATAGACAACTAGGAAGTAACTGTATCTTGCAGGCAATGAAATAATTCAGAACAATCATTTGATGAATTCATAATACTATGACATCATAGTCAGCCATAGTCAGCATAGTTGGCAGAAATTGCCGGGCTCTGAATAATTACTTGTCTACTGCAAACAAGATATACATCCACACTCTGTATCACTCAAAAGTAAACTTTAACATGAACTTTTTAGTGTACTTTTAAGAGATGGTTTTCTTATTGTTATTTTCAAGGCAAACCTCAGCCCAGTTCTGATATAACTATACATTATGATTTAGCTTAGAGACTGCTGTAGACACAAGAGCTCTTACTTTTACAGACAAGAAGGCTTGATTTTAAACTCTAGTTTGTCATTAACCAAACAAGCCTGATAGTTTTATGCCACAATATTTTCCTTCTACCTCATAGGGGATTAAGTTGGGGGGGCCCCAACTCTAACAACAGGTAACCACAACTCAGCAAGTTTTGTAACCTCTGCTTCACAAAACCCTCAGAGCAAGTTCATGACATAGGGCCAGTACTTCTCTCCTTACTGTCTTCCCAGGGAAGCTGAAATGTTGACTATGTGCCTCCCCTCAGCTTTTAAATAAAAGCATGGACCTCTAATCCCTGGGCTTCTACGTGTTGTCACCCCTTAGGTTCTTACCACTGTCTCTGTGGGGGAGCCCAGATGAAAGTTATTTTTATCCCCCATCTGTTTGTCTGGGGAAGACAACTCTCAGATTCAGAGTTAATACAACACAATACAAAGAGGGGTTGGCCATCTTTTAATTACTTCAGATAATGCAAGACTTCAATAGCTGGTCCAAAGTCAGTGCTCAGAGACTGCTCCAGCAATGATGTTCCAGACTTGAATTGTATTTATTTGTTTACTGATTGATTAATTGACCAATTAATTGATTTAGTGTGTGTATGTGTTCGTGCACACACATATTTGTGGTAGTCAGAAGTTGATGGTGAATGTTTTGTTTAATCTCTGTACTTGATGCTTTGAGATTTTGTCCAAGCCTCCCAAGTGCTGGGATTACAGGTGCCTGCCATCATACTCAGCTTCTCACATTGGTTCTAGAGATTGGAATTCAGATCTTTACTCTTCAAAAGCAAATGCCATCCTATCTGAGCTTTCTCCATCCTTAAGACTGAACAGTAGAATAGAAATGTAGTACCCAAAAATTAAAATTTTGGTAATTACTTTAATTCAAACAAAGGAGTCTAGCATTAAGATTTGTAATCTTAATAATCAGATTGATAAATTTAGACCACCTCGCTAGGTTGTTCAGCCTTGTGTGTCAGCCAGTCTATTCTGCTGGACATGCCCCCAAACTCATCACACACAGCAATGCCCCATGCCCCTGATGTATCTCTTGCTAGAGTACAATAGTGTTTCTTATGAATAAAATTTCATTTCATTTTAAACTCTCTCAAAATGAGCCCCCTTTGGTTTCAGAGACCCTTCCTTACTTGGAGTGTTGGTATCACTTACTGTCATGTGGCATAATCACCGTTGACCTTTACAGCATGCTGGGGAATACACCAATGTGTTCTTACGTGTATTTTCTCACTACATTGCACCCCCTAAGGGGGTTACATTGCATTGCTATCTTCTTACATGCCCTGGGATCACAGACACTGCAGTTGGCAACCACAGACACTGCAGTTGGCAACAGCTACACCATGGAACCCTTGGGAACAGATTATTGCTGAAGACTGCCACGCTCTAAGTATCTGGAGATGACAAAAAAAGAAAGACATAGTAAACCTCATTTTTCACATGGGTATGTCTTTATATTTTTATATTTCATATGTTTTATTTGACTGTCCAAATTCCACACCACTGTACACACATGTGCAGAGAATCATCAGCAAGCAACCCATGTTGGTATAGCAATGGGCAATGAGAATGAGGGGCAGCACTTGTACTGTGATCAAGAATATTTGCAGTATACAAAATAGACCCATCCTGGCACTTTTATCAACAGTAGCTAGGATGTAGTGTCACTACTTTATAAACAGCAGCTAGAATGTCTTTTCACTACTTTGTGAACCATAGCTAAGATGGTATGTCACTAGCCCAGGTTATTATGGGAAAGGTTCTGAAAGAAGGAATTTTGAGACATTTCTAAAGCTATCTGTGAGTCTCAATTTTGGACCCTCCTCCTCTGCAGCATCAAACAGATCATATCCGTGGAATGATAGAACCATATTCAGTTAAATTCTCCCAGCTATCAGGCTCACAGTGTTATTCATTTCCTTCCTTTGTGTAAGCTCAAAAACTCATGTCCCTGTTCTTGCCCTTGAATTTCATACATCAGGAGTTCAGTCTGGTGAGTAGTGAAGGAGTGCTCCCATCATTCCTGCAGAATACAACTCCTCCACTACCAAGTAAGGAATAGAAACACCAGTTCAAAGAGTAATGAGGTTTACTGGCCTGGACCGCCCAGGATTGGGACAGATACACTTTTAACCTTTTCAACTGTTTACTTTCTAAATACCTTACCAAATTCTTGACCTCTTTGACTCACCATATGTTCTCCCTCTGCATGCTATGAAAATCCTGGACAATCAAGGCACCAAATCTCCTGCTTGCTTTCTCAGACTCATTGGAAAGAAAAATATTTTACTTACACTGTAGGGTTTCAAAGCAAAAGCAAATGTTTCAAAAACCTCTCTAATTAGTATCATTCACATTAATGCACAGTGTGTTGACTAATAAATATTTAATGTCCAGAGTCTATAGAACATATTCCTGCCATTCTAGAGAGTAATGTGCTTAAAGAAATAAATTAATAAAATTAATCTTTAATATTATGTGGAACCAAATGAAACTGCCATTTCTGTGGGTAAGATGGGCCAGGATCAGTACCATTACACAGCACAATCTATTGTAAATATTTCCTTTGGGATCAAACTCTGTGGTTGTTAGTCAGTATGAAAATTAAAAAAGAAATCATTAGATAGAGCCATAAATTCTTCTCAGGATACAGTGTCAGAATGAGTTGCTAATGCACATACTTAGAGAAATAATATACATTAAACATTGAGAGAAAATTCTAGGAAAATGGATGAAAAACATGACATAGTAATTAATCAAATAAACAATGACAATGAAACCTACGTGTTTTTATGACTCTTAACATCACTTAACTTCCTTCAAAGCCATGGGGAAAATCGGGTTATTAATTTCTAACCTAAATCTTTGCATTCAAAAACTTATGAAGAATCCCATACTGAGCAGGCAAAGAATAAGAACTACTTACTTTTAAAGAGGAGGCAAAAGGAAGAAAACTTGCAAGGAAGCAAGAGAAAGAAATGGCTTCCAGCTGTAGCCACTGCAGCTCACTATCCTTCTAATCCTGGCCCTTCATTTTAAGGGGCTCTCAGATGGTAAATATTTGCAAAGGAATGTTACTCTACAAAAAAATAAAATGGGTTTACTTGTTCCTCTCAAATACTAGTGGATGGTCCAACCAGTGCATTCAATCACATAGGATCACACTTTCCTTGTGCTTGACTATGCACATCTTATCCTGAAATCGGTTCTTCACCCACCCTGTTTTTCATTTTCAAACACAAACATAATTTTATCTCTAGGCTGAAATTTTATCTCTAAGGTGAGCACAGTCTCACCTGTACTGTACATGTCTCCAAATCCTAAAAAGGATATCTCACTAATAACACTTATATCCTCCATAGAACTGTGCTGAGCTAAATTTCCAAAATACATTTTTCTCTTGTAATCTTTACAGAAAAAAAAAGCTTGGACTAGATGCTCAGATAAATAACCCCTCCTCTTACCAATGACAATGGTCTCCTACTAATTTACTACCAAACACAGAACAGCTGGTGATGTAACGCCTCCATCAAGCTTTTGTGGATGCCTACACATTAGATAGGGTGCCTAACCTTAAATGTCTAAGTAGTAGGGATCTTAAGCATTTTACACATAGAATAAAAGCATAGCTGTGATGGTGTGAAACAGTGTACTAGACACTGAGTAGTCATAACCTCATCTAATCTTCCTAACGACCTGTGGAGTTCAGCCTTATTATCTCAGTGTTCAGGGTAAGATAGGGAATCACAGTTTGTAGCAGAACCCAGTTCACTTAACAGCTTCCCCCTTATGAAGTGTCATCATTAATTAAAACCACATCTGTCCAGTTTGGGGGTAGAGAACACCAAATTTGAACAGAACATGAGCAGATAGAAGACCTAAAATTCAGCTCTAGAATTTTCTAGCTAAGTGACTTCAGTAATATGAGCACCAGTGTATTTAAAACAGACTGAGTTACTATTTGGTAAGCACTTATGAAGACCAAAGATTCCCATACATCTCTAATATGTCTTAAGTATAGCAGTCTTCAGAATGGCACATCTACCACACTAAATAGATTGCTACATAGACCCAACTTTATCCCTCACAAAAGTCAAAACAGACTCGCAGCATAAGATCCAGGGCTGATGTCATTGAACTCATATCCCTAAGAACTAAAAGATATGTACTAAATAGTGCTCAGAGAACCAAGCATATATCAACTCCTAAGCCCTTCAATCATCCCATTCTCCATTGCTCTACACTATAATAAGAAAAATCACTATCATTCTAAAGGTGAAATTTCTAAATTGATACTCTCAGCTCTGTCCCCTGTAAATGTCCCTGCCTTCATGGAGAGCTGCCACAATCTGTCATTTTCCCACAGGTAAAAGGGATGCTATAATTATTAGGCAGAGGGAAATCCCATGCTCCAAAGAGAAGCACATTTGATTTCTTAAAACGCTAAGGGAGTAAGAGAAAGTCTAAGACATGTTATATACAGAACAACAAAATATACCAACTCTCTTAATATAGAATCCTTGTTTCTATGTTAGAAGCCAGAAGACAATAAACAATACAATGTGAGCTCACTAGAAGTATTTCCTCAAGCACAGTTATATGTCTCTAATTTAATCATTGAGTATTGATATGCTTTCTGATAACATGATCAGGTATGAAGAGCCAGAAATCTAACAGTAGTATCACTTCTTCCCTCAAGGCATATGCAGCTAGGATGGGACTAATGTAGAAATGGCCATCACCTCTGTACATCCATACATCCTATTAATAAATGTTAGGTGCTCCCAGTGGGTCTAGCTCAGATGTGGCAAGCAACACTGGGTGTTCTGGAAAATGAGACATTGTCCAACAAGTTGTAGGTGACAACAACTACTGGAAACACTGAACACTGACTAGAAAATGCAGATGAAGGAAGAGAAGGATCTCAGAACTTAGTTAAGTCTTACAGACAATAGCAAGGATCTCTTGGGCTATAATCAGAGAGATGTACAGAAATTTTGGAGGGATTTCCTGTCAGATTGGAGAAAGCTGAGGGTGAAGCGGGTAAGACTTTGAAAACAAAACAAAACAAAATAAAAACAAACAAACAAAAAACATGTTCAAACCAGTCCTAAGACTCAGTAGTTATCTTCCCATGATTGTCCCCTCTTCAACACCTATCTTCATAAGGGAGTTGACTTTTAAGGTCAATGATAGCTAAAAAAGAAAGGTTAAGAGCTCACTCTTCTAAGAAAACATAAAATATAGACAAGGAATAGGAGTAAAATAGAAATCTCCAAAATGTTCTAAAATAGCAAGAATCAAGAATTCACAGCAAGACTATGGAGATGACAGAGAGGCCACTCAAACATGTACATCAAAATCCACGGTGTTCACAGTTGCTTCCTGGCTCTCATCCACATCCTCACACTCTAGACCAAATGGCCGAGTTCACAGCTGGGCTTAAAATTCAACAGAGCACAAAAGCAGCCTCTTATACCACATGTTGCCTGGCTGTACTCAATAAGCTTGATCTAGTTCTGTTTCCTCGAAGGATTTAAAGTACTGGAAAATAAACAATACAATTTATCCAGACTGTTCATTTCACTTGTTTGTTTGTTTGCTGCAATATGGGGATTGAGCCCAGAGGCTCATGGATGCTAAGCAGACCATCACTTCTAAATACAAAACATAGTGTATGTCTCACTGTGCACATTAGTGTCTCTACGGAACGCTACTGATGTCCAAGAATGTTCTTCTCAGAGCTGTGGAGTGTCTTTATGCCTTGTATTTTTATCTTACTTTTACTAAATATATTGTACAAATAATGTTATTGATTATTATAACAAAATATGCCTTAAATTCTCTTAGAAAGAAGTTGTTTTGATTCACACAAACTCATGGATGGGAGAAGCTAGGGGAAGGGGATGAGTAGATTATATGTAAATTTTTTAAAGAAAATGAAGCCATATGGCTTGACAATGTGCCCCACAAGAACCACACATTAACAATATGCCCCATAAGAACCACAGACTAACAAAAATCCCAGTGCCGAGAATGAGAAACCACATTTCCAATGGTTGATCAGAAAAGTGAACGTGAATCCCTTAAACAATGTAGATTATTTATAAAGTCCTGGGTTCCCTTTCAGGGATTGAAGACCTCTATTGGTGAAGACACTACATGCTTAGAACACAAGACTCAGGTGAATTGAGATGGAACAAATCTGAAAGATTTTTTCCTACAATCTAGCTTCCATAGTTCCTGAAAATACTCTGCAAACTCCCAAGAAAGAGGTGCAATCAAACAGCTCTATCCAGCTGAACCAGGACAATGACCAGCATTAGAAGATATCCATAAAAGAGAAATAAGTAGCACATATCAGCAATTACCAACAGCTATCTAATTTGGCTTAAAGCCCACTCAACAGGAGGGAAATGATCTCTAATACTGAAACCCTCTAGTGATGCCATAGACATTAGAAAAGAATCGACTACAGCCACTTTGATGGACCAGTATGATTCCTTAGTATAATCTAAATTTTATCCTTATTTCACAGGCAAGTGTGGCTACCACGCCTCATCAAAGAAGCCTCTCTTTGAAGATGATCACATAAAACCACAACTGAACACAAAAGTGGAGAAACCAATAGATCCCAGCCCCAATAGATGCTTCTATATCCTGTTGCTTACACTGTAACTTAGTATATGTTGAGAAAGGAAGGACAGAAAGATTGTAAGAAACAGAATAACAGGAAGTGAAGAGTGAAGCAGTCTCAACAGTATTGAAACTACAAGACAAGAACAATAGCAATAGCAATAGCTATATTAGCGCAGGATGAGGAAATGTCATGGAGCCCCTTGTCTAGACAAAGACAAGTAAAGGCTGCTGTGAGGAGGATAATTAGCCTCTCCCATGGAGGAAGTCCCATAATCATTGTCAGCTGTGGAGTTGTCAGCTATGAAACAACATACACAAAAACAATAAATTGAATTTAGCATGATGTATTTACATATTGATGCATGACCATATACCATATATAACAATAGTAATCAAAGAAAAGCAGGCTATTAGCTTGAGAGTGGGAAGCATAGGGAGTTGGGCAGAGGGTACCTGGGAGGAAATCAGAGAAAGTAAAGTGATAGAACTCAACTTAAAATAAAACATTTTAAAAAAATAAAATTGACATCTACTTCACAACAAACTAAGTTATATATGCATAAAACAAGGAAAAAAAGAAAGCTGATTAGCAGTAGCTATAGCAACACAAATAACTGAGTTTCATTTTTCTTTTTTAAGAGAGTGAACTAAAATCATTAAATTTAAACAAATTGTTTCAGTCACTGTTCTATTGCTGTCAAGAGACAGCATGACCTTCTGAAGACAGAATCCATCCTTCTGCTGCATGCAAGAAACACATCTAAGCTTCAAAGATTGACATTACCTCAGGGTAAAGGGTTGGGAAAAGCTCTTCTAATCAAATGGACCCAAGAAGAAAGCAGGTATAGCTATCCTAATATCTAACAAGTAAGACTTCAGAACAAAATCAATCAAAACAGATGAAGAAAATCATTTAATATTCACCACAGGAGAAATAGATCAGTACACAGTTTCAATTCTGAACATGTATGCCCCAAATACAAAGACACCCACATTCATAACAGAAAAGCTCAAAAAAAAAATACTCAAAGCTCACATAAAATCTCACACACTCACAGTGGGAGACCTCAATCAACACCCCACTCTCACCACTACACAGGACCACCAGGCAAAAACTTAACAAAGAAACAAAAGAACTAACAGAAATTATGTCCCAATTGGGTTAAACAGACATCTGTAGAACAATCCATCAAAACACAAAAGAATAAAACTTTTTCTCAGTTCTACATGGAACCTTCTCTAAAATAGACCACATACTCGGCAACATACAAACCTTGACAGATTAAAAAAAAAAAAAAAAAAAAAAAAAGGAAAGGGAAAGAAAAGGAATACTCCCCATGCATCTTATCAGACCACCATGCATTAAAGTTGGAATTCAACAACAACACAAATTGCAGAAACCATACAAACTCATGGAAACAACAATGCATAATTACACCATTCCTGGGTCAAAGAAGAAATAAAGAAAGAATTCAAGATTTATTAGAATTCAATTAGAATGATGACACAACATATCCAAACTAATGGGACACTTTGAAAGCAGTGCTATGAGGGAAGTTCATTGCACTAAGTGCCCATATAAAGAAAATGGAGGATAGTCACATTAGAGAAATAACAGCACAAATGAAAACCCTAGAACAAAAGGAAGCAAACTCACCCCAGAGGAATAGATGCCAAGAAATAATAAATTTGAGGGCTGAAATCAATAAAGTAAAAACCAGGAAAACAATACAAAAAAAAATCAATGTAACAGAGTGGGTCCTTTGAGAAAATCAACAATATAGACAAACCTTTATCCAAACTAACCAAAAGGCAGAGAACATGCAAATCAACAAAATCAGAAATGAAAAGGGGGACATAACAAGGAAAACTGAGGAAATCCAGTCATTTTTTCAGGTCATACTTTGAAAACCTGTATTCCACAAAATTTGAAATTCAAAGGAAATGTACAAATTTATGGATAGCTATCACTAACAAAATTAAAATCAAGAACAAATAAGCAATTTAAATAAACCTATAACCCTGAATGAAATAGAAGCAGTTATCAAAAGCCTCTCAACCAAATAAAAGCCTAGGGCCAGATAGCTTCAGTATAGAATTGTACCAGAAATAGAAAGAGATAATACCAATGCTCCTCAAATTATTCCACAAAATAGAAACAGAAGGTTCATTACCAAACTCTTTTTAAGAGGCTACAATTACCTTGGTACCCAAGACACACAAAGACACAAAAAAGAGAACTACAGACCAATATCCCTCATCAACACTGATGCAAAAATACTCAATAAAATAGTGGCAAATCGAATCTAAGAAAATATCAGAGAAATCATCCACCATGACCAAATAGACTTCATCACAGCGATGCAGCGATGGTTCAACATAAAAAAATCTATCAATGTGATCACCATATAAACAAATTGAAAAAAAGAAAAAACATATGATCATCTCACCTGAAAAAGCCTTTGACAAAATCCAACAACTTTTCATGATAAAGGTCTTATGGAGAACATGAACATACCTAAACATAGTAAAAACAATATACAGCCAACATCAAACTTAATGGAGAGATGCTTCAGGCAATTTCTCTAAAATCAGGAACAAGACAAGGATAGCCACTCTGTCCATATCTCTTCAATATTGTACTTGAAATTCTAGCTAAAGCAATAAGACAACAAAAGAAGATCAAGGGGATAGAAATTGGAAAGGAAGAAGTCAAATTGTCTCTATTTACAGATGATATGATAGCTTACATAAGTGAACCGAAAAACTCTACCAGGGAACTCCTACAGCTGATAAACACCTTCAGCAAATTAGCAGGATACAAGATTAACTAAAAAACAAAAATATTGTCCTACTACATACAGGTAATAAAGGGGCTGAGAAAGAATGAGAAAAGAAATCAGAGAAACATCACCCTTTATAATAAATACAAACAACATAAAGATTTTTTTGGTAATGCTAACCAAACAAGTAAAAGACCTATATAGCATAAACTTTGTGTCTTTAAAGAAAGAAATTAAAGAAGATACCAGAAAATGGAAAGATCTCCAATGCTCTTGGATAGGTAAGATAAACATAGTAAAAAATGGCAAGCTGGCCAAAACCAATCTACAGATTCAATGGAATCCCATCAAAATCCCATCACAATTCTTCACAGACCTTGCAAGGATAATAATCAACTTTATACAGAAAAACAAAAGACCCAAGATAGCCAAAACAACACTGTACAATAAAGGAACTTCAGGAGGCCATCCCTGACTTCAAGCTCTACTCTAGAGCTATAGTCCTGAAAACAGCTTGGTATTGGCACAACAAAAGACAGGTAGATGAATGGAAGCTTGGTATTGGCACAACAAAAGACAGGTAGATGAATGGAATCGAATCAAAAATCCTGTTATTAACCCACATACCTACGAACACCTGATTTTTGACAAAACAGCTAAAGGAACATAATGGAAGAAGGAAAGCATCTTCAACACATGGTGCTGGTACAACTGGATGATAGTGTGTTCAAGACTGCAGGTAGACCCATGTCTATCACCATGCACAAAACTTAAGTCCAAATGGATCAAAGACCTCAACAAAAATCCAGGCACAATGAACCTCTTAGAAGTGAAAGTGGGACTTAGGCTTGAAAGAATTGGTACAGGAGTTTGCTTCCTGAACATAACACCAGTAGTACAGACACTGAGATCAAAAATTAATAAATGGGACCTCCTGAAACTGAGAAGCTTCTGTAAGGCAAAGGAACAGTTGACAAGACCAAATGGCAGCCCACTGACTGGGAAAAGATCTTCACCAATCTTACATCTGACAGAGGGCTGATATCCAAAAAATACCATGAACTCAAGAAACTAGTCACCAGAACACCAAATAACCCTATTAAAAAGTGGAGTACAGAACTGAATAGAGAATTCTCAATAGAAGAATCTAAAATGGCTGAAAGACACTTAAGAAAGTGCTCAACATCCTTAGCCATCAGGAAAATGCAAATCAAAACAACTCTGAGATACCATCTTACCCCTGTCAGAATGGCTAAAATTAGAAACACCGATGACAGCTTATTTTGGAGAGAATGTGGAGAAGGGGGAACACTCCTCCACTGCTGGAGGGAGTGCAAACTTGTACAGCCATTTTGGAGATCAGTATGACAGCTCCTTAGGAAAATGGGAATCAGTTTACCACAGAACCTGGCAATTCCACACTATGTTCATAGCAGCATTATTTGTAATAGCAAGAACCTGGAAGCAACCTAGATGTCCCTCAACTGAAGAATGGATAAAGATGTGGTACATTTACACAATGGAATACTACTCAGCGGGGAAAAAAAACAATGGAACCTTGAAATTCACAGGCAAATAGATGGGATTTGAAGAAACCATCCTGAGTGAGGTAACCCAGTCACAAAAAAAGAAACATAGTATATACTCACTCATATATGAATTTAATACATAGAGCAAAGGATCAGCAGCCTATAATTTATACTGTCAGAGAAACTAGGCTACAAGGAGGAACCTAAGAGATTTATACAAGGTCCCTCACAGAAGGGGAAAGGAAAAAGAACTCCTGAGCATATTGGCAGTGGGGGTGTGGGGACAATGAGTGGAGAGGTAGCTAGGAAAAAGAGAAGGGGATGAGAGGGGGAACATGTGGGACCAGGAACATGTGGGACCAGAGCAAAAAATGAGAGATACTATAATAGAGGGAGCCATTATAGGTTTGAAGACAAAAATGACTATAGAGTAATGTCCAGAGACCTACAAGAATGACCCCCACTAACAATCTGAGCTACAGTGGAAAGGCTACCTTAAATGTTCTTCCCTGATATGGCATCATAGAACCCTCATCTAGTAGATGATGGAAACAGAAGCAGATATACACAGCTAAACAGTGAGCCAAACTCCTGGAATACAGTTGCAGAGAAGGAGGAGTGATAAGAAAAGGGGTCAAGACCAGGTTACAAAAACCCACAGAGAGAGCTGAACTGAACAAGAGGGAGCTCATGGACCACCAGACTGATAGCTGGGAATCTACCATTGGACTGACTCAGACCCCTGAACATGGGTCTCAGTTAGAAGGCCTGGGCAGTCTAAGAGACCTCTGACAGTGGAACCAGGATGTATCCCTGGTGCACGAAAGGACTTCGGGAGCATATTACCCATGGAGGGATACTGCCTTAACCTAGAGGCAGGAGGGAGGGCCTAGTCCCTACTCCAAATGACTTGACAGATTTTGATGATCCCTCCTGGAAGGCATTACCATCCCTGTGTGGTGGGTGGGGAATGGGACAGGAGGGGGTACCAGGGGGCATGGGAGGGAGGGAGGAAGAGGGTACTGGGATCAATATGTAAAATTATATATATAGAGAGAAAGCATTTAATGGGGGCTTGCTTAACAATTTTAAAACTTTAGTCCATTACGGTCATGGCAAGGAGCATGGTGAAACACAGGCAGGTACTCCATCAGGAGGAGAAAGGGCTGGAGGAACATCTCCTAATCCTCCTATTCCTATCAAAGAGGTCTACTCCCTGGTGACTAAGCCTTAAGTATATGAGCCTATGGGAGTCTTTCTTATTCAAACCACCACACAAAGCAAATTTCTAAAGTTTCTTCAACTTTTCATATTTTTGTAGTAATCCTATTCCTAGGATTAAATCTTGGTGTGGACAGTGGAATGAGGTACTATCACAAGCAGGAGGAAGAGGAAATTGATATATCCCAGGTGCACATAGCCTGTTAGTAAGAAAGACGATAGCATAAAATCGTGTCTCTTGCCAGCATTCTTTTGGGCAGTGACCAATCACTGATTTACACATCAATACTTCAAATGTGTTGTAATATCAACCTAAAGTACTTTTTAAAGTGATGACTTATTTGGGGAATAACAGAATTCACTTTTAAGATGTAGCCATTCATTTCTGACAGCAAATAAGTCATGCAGCAGTCGCTACCCAAACTACCAACACCGAACAATAAATCTTTGAGTCCAGCCCTACCCCAGGCACAATGTTATAAAATGCAAGTCTAGTTTTAACTCAGTGACCTCAGTCTTGCCTCCTCTGGACACTAAATCTGATGCAAAATGAGCAAATATGGGTGGCTGAGTTTCAACCTGGCATAAAACTGAGGCTTTGTCAATGATCCCAAAATTTAGAATTTTTAAGAACAACAACAACAACAACAGGGAAAAAAAAGAAAGAAAAAAGAAAAGAGGCTGAAAACAAAAACATATGCTGCACAGCTGGAGATGGAGAAATCAAAGGGAGAGCTTTCACCTCAGCTGGAGAACACTTTGGCAACTCCTTTGACTCAACTCATCCTCAAAATTTGGTTTTATTCTCTGAACTCGTTATCTCCAAGGCAGATATTTTGGGTGAATGATGATACATTTACTCTTTCATCCATCCAATTAAAATTCAATCAATGTCTCATCTCTCACTATCTCTGCCATCCTGGGAATTATTTAAGTTTGCCGTAGCTCAATTTCTGAATGTTTGGAACAACCTCTGCACATAACCTATAGGACACTTTAAACATTGTCATTCCAGGCAATACCATACAACATGCTGATGCTGAAGATACAGTGAGCAAAACAAAGGAGATCCTGCCTTCATCATTTCATCATACCCAGAGGGTATGATGAAATGATAGATAGAGTACATGGTCCTACTCAATAAAAGCAGAGCTCCCTAGAGGGAGGTTTCAGGGAAAGCTATGCAGAGCTGGAGACCACTGAGCTCAAGTCTTTGAGGTGCAATAAACCATACAGGAAGAATAGGTTTTGGAACATTAACTTGACACTGAGCCGGACTAGTGAGAACTTTCTTGACCACCAACCCCTGATAAAGTATTCACAAGGAATAATCAATCTCATTTTCAACTTTATACACAGATGTTAAAATTGTCAATGCCAAGGGTTAGAGACATGGGTCTAAGAGCACTTGCCCCTCTTGCAGAGGAACTCAGAATGGTCCTCAGCTGTCATATGGCAAGGCACCCCTGTCTCTAAAGTACAACTCCAGAGGATCTGATGTTCTCTTCTGGCTTCTCTAGATAGCACACAGTTCACATACATCCAGGCAAGATCACCCACTTAAAATAAAGACAAACTTGAAAAATATGGAACTTTTTGTACTTTGCTTCCATTTGATGTTGTCACTTGTTTCTAATTTGGTTACAAAGTATAAAGAACTGAGCTGAGAATTTCATCCCTGCTAACTAGCTTACAAAGAGCCAGAAGGTGCAGTATGCAGGCTGCTGATTAAGAAAAACCATCTGTGGTGTTACCCAGCTATGTACCTTATGAAGCATAATATCAACCTTCCAGGCAAAATGTGTCTACATGGACTACTGGTATAAATGCCATGGGAGTAGCCAAAGGCCCTCTGATAAAACTTGAGGCTCTTTCAGCAGAAGAAAATCCATGTCGGATATTGTAAATTCAGTCAACAACCATGCTTGAGGAGATCACAGGCCTAAGAGGGGAATTTACTATTTTTGCTCAAATAAATTGACTCAGCATCAAATGGTACCCTAAATATTATGTTTATACCCGTAGACAAAGTCTACTCTCTCCCTTAATTAGAGAAGCCTCTTTTTGCAGCAAATGGCAGTAAATCATGGCCACCCAAGATCCCAGGAATAACTAAGAAAATAAGTAAAGGCTAGATGGGGACAAGGGCTAATTCATACCACCTTCTAGGTGGGACACATCCATTGTAAGCATGAACTCGCAGCTGCAGTAACTAGCACAGTGAGCAATGGTAGATGAG
Organism: Cricetiscus sungorus; assembly: GCA_030556225.1. Lineage (NCBI taxonomy): Eukaryota > Metazoa > Chordata > Mammalia > Rodentia > Cricetidae > Cricetiscus > Cricetiscus sungorus. The sequence continues at coordinate 26,517,842 of JANBXA010000398.1, forward strand.
TTAGGGACAGCTCATGGGGCCCAATTCCTTCCAGCTGGATTAATGTCTACTAACAGATTCCGGCAAAGAGGAAGTCATCATCTCCAGTTGTGTAGCCACAGGTGAGCTCACCAAACTAAAAAGTTTCACACAAATGGTCCTGGTTAAACTCAATGGTTGGAGCTACTGTTTCTGTGATTAACACCATGGCCAAAGAAATTCAGAGAGAAAGGGGTTTATTTGGTTTATGCTTCTACATCACTGAAGGAAGTCAAGACAGGAACTCAGAAGGGCAGGAGCAGATGAAGAGGCCATAGAAGAGTGTGGCTTACTGGCTTTCTCCTAGCTTGCTCAGCTTGCTTTCTTAGAAAACCAAGGACAACCAGCTGAGGTGTAGCACCACCCACAATGGCATAGGCCCCCCACATCAATCACTAATTAAGAAAATGCCCAACATTTTTAGCTACAGCCCAATCTTATGGATGCTTTTCTCAATTAATATCCCCTTCTCACTATGGTGTGTGAGCTTGTTGTGTAATGTTATCCAGCATAGGGTCACAAAACAAAGCAGAAAGGAAGAAAAGTGAAAAAGATTTGTAGGGAGGAAGGTAGCTGGCAGGAAGGGGAGGGAGAAAGAGGAGTAATAAGAATAATACATATGAAACTTCTAAATAATGAATTAGAATACTTTAAAGGAAGAAGAGAGATACTGGAAAGCAATGACAGGGAAAGAGAGCAAAAGGGAGAGGGGAGGTGGGGTTCAATTTGTCATCACCCAGAAGTGCTAATGCTGGCTCCGAAACCTCAAACTCAGACTCCCTCATCAATCTTAATACCCCCCAGATTCTATGTAGAGCAACCACAGAAAGAAAAGAAAGTTCTTAGCCAAATATTGGAGTCCAGCTTGGAAAAATGAGCTTTGCAATGACAGCACATATTTTAAGGGCTTATTGGGATCTAACGGAGGAGCCTGGCTCCAAGCCTTGTAGTTTCACATATTTTCTTGATTCCTAAATTAATCATTTTTAAATCATCTGCCTTAAAATCACCCAAAGGGAAGCTTCCTCCAGGAATAGCCACTCATTGGCATCTCACAATTTAAAACTAGATTACATTTTTGGGATGAGCATTGAGTAAGAATTTGATTAAGATTTAATATAATACATGCACATATGTGATACATAGCAAGGAGGCTGAAAAGAAATATTTAATATACAATCCTAACATAAAACTAAATCTGTTTTAAGTACTCATCAGGATTTGTTAACCAGAGCTTAGCAACTTGGTAAAGTTATCCTTAACACCATCTGCGCCTTTGATGGAAGAAAATGATTATAATTTTTCCTCTTCCTATAGACATATCTTAGACATACAACAATGTTCTTCTCCACTAATAAAATTCCAAAGAAAAACAGGATTGCAAGTCTGACCTGTTTATTACATTTACAGTATGGTGAATGAATTACCTAACAATGGCAACTAGTATTTTTAACATTTTTTAACGTTGATCGTTTATTGTTTTTTTCTTTCTGAAATGTATCTCCATACATATGTTTATAAAGTTAAACTGTCCATGTTTTCATCACTTTTATGACTTGCCTTGCTATGACTCACCTAAGTAGTACCATTCTTCTCCATAAGTATGGACAATGCATTAGTCTGTGGCTTGCTTTCTACATACTTTTTCCTATTTCTTTTTATCATACACTTATGAAAATATGTCCTTCCTTACACAATGTTCTAATAGTTCTCCAACATCCTACCTGGTAGTCCTTCTCTTTCTACGCACTGCTAAACTCAAACTTTGCTAGTCTGAGAGAAGGCAGTAATTACAAAACTAATTGAAAGTCACAGAAACCTACTTGATTATCTTCAGAAACTCCACCATAAAATTGCTGAGTAGGATTCCAAAGGAAGCTTAGCTGCACCTCTCTTAGAGACACCACAAAACAAACTTATCACGGTAGCTAAGACATCTTATGTCTTTCAACAGCAAAATTCTTCTCAAGGGCATTAAACATGCTCCCAGGAGCATGATTTTCATCACCTGTTTTATGGATGGACCAGAGTGTGTCTGGTCCATCTCAGATTCATGATCGTGAAAGAGCCAGATCCTCTGATGATCACTCTGTGATTTCCCAAGAAAACAAAGAATGAGGGAGTTCACTACATCAGGTGAACATCCAGATCAGCAATCGTCAATGCCAACAAACAGGGCACAAGCCAGAATACAGCCTTCAAAAAGTGAGTGTATCAAAGTAATACCAGCTGGCACTGGTAGTCTTCACATTCCACTGTCAAGGAGCCCCAAGCCTACAGATCATGGGAACTTCATAGCAATGGCTGTTCCTACACAGAGAACAATCTGAACTTGACTCAAAACTGGAAATGAAAGAACTTTAAACACTCAAGGAATATTTACCTCAGGTTTCTTCTTCACAGACATCTCAGTGGTATCTCAGACCAGTTCATGTCAGTGTATCTTAATACATACATAGGAAACAGTATCTAATACTGAAATAAGTGCAGTGAGAAGACTTCCTATCCACTAATTTATTCAGTAAACATTTAAAAATTTCCATTAAATTTCAGCCACATAATCAGTAAAGGGAGACCTCTATAAGCAAAAGCAGAACCTGTGATAATGTATACTATCCAGTTTACTGAGGAATGGATAAATTAGCCAACAAAATCACAGTAATAAATGTATAATATATAACTAGGGACTTTAAAATATGAATGTAGTTTTCTGTGAGTAAAAGTAAAGGAAGTAGAGAAGGAAGAAAAGAGGGAAAGAAGTAGAAAAAAAGCAGGAAAGGAAGGAGGGAGGGAAGAAGAAAGAGGAGGAAGAGATGGAGGGAGGGAGAGAGTCAGAGAGGGAGAAAGAAGAAAAAGATGGAGGGAGTGTTGTACAGATTGGAAATAAGGGAAGGTAACCTGTGCTGATTAAGTAGTAAGCTGAAAGGCAAGGAGTTTGGAAAAGAGTGACAGGTCACAGAACAGTCCATGTAAAGTCCCAAGCTAGAGCAACCATAATATTAAAGAGAATCATCAAAAATGATCTCGTGGAGAAAGAACAATAAATACATATTAATAAAGTATTAATTATTAGTAACATATCCTATGAAAAAATAAAAGTTATTACTCAATTCTATAGAATAATAATCCCAATTTATAAATTGAAAAAAATAGCAACCTTGGAAGAAAACATGGACATGGTCAACAAGTGAGGGGAAATGGTCTATCTTCATGATAATAATGAAAAACATGACTCTGAAAGGACCTAAAAATGTTATAGGCACCAACACTACCAGAGTGAGGGACTATGGCAACCTGTTGTCACCCATAACATAACTATTGGCCTACAATTGAGAAGGACAATTTGAGAACATCTATTCAATGTGAATACACAGAAAGTTCTCTCAACAAGGATTCTAAAATCAAGCCATGGACATTTATTTACTTGACACTTTACATGAATAGAAAATTTAGAATATCTAATTGGTTAAATAAATTGTCACTGGCTGGGTGTTGGTAAACACATTATAGAAACTTGAGCATTTGGTACATTTATGGACAGGATAATATCTCTATGACACCAGTGAATGAAATGAGGTTGCAGATTGTCATCCAAAATAAGTCACAAGTGGAGACAGGCACACATACTTTTCTCTTTATACAAAAACACAGAATACTTCTCTTTCACCCCTCCCTACACAAGAACACAGAAGATCAAATCCTGTATGACCTCAAGAGATCACATTACTATTAAATGGACTTCCAGGATGCAGAATAGAATGTCCTCCTCATACCCTTTCCATTTTCAGTATGTGAATTTTAATCTTTTGTCTCTGGAATACATTTCAATGTAAGATAAGAGGGAAGAGGCAAGCCTGGCTTCTGTCTGGACTTAGAGATGAGGCCTCAGGGAAGGAGCTTGCTTTCCTGCCATCACCCCTGCTCCTTGGCTCATAAATTCTCACAGACCTCTCAAAGTACATGTGCAAAGAGAGAAAGTAAACAACAGGAAAGGAAGGCAAATACCCAAGCAAAGAGTTTTGAACTTAAAAACTAAATCTGAAAATTTAAGTCACAGCAGGACAAACTGTTGAGTAAATAGCCATAAGTGTTTCCTCAAGAAATGTGTACAAGAACAGAAGGGCCCTGAAAGCTGTCAAAATATCTACATTTTTATGCCCATTCCCAGCATTAGAGTCCTGGCAATTGTTTTCTGTTTCAAATGAAGCATATCAGATGCAACAAAAAGGATTCCTGGAAGCCTCAACCACAACAATATTAACTCCACTGTTGTTTAGTAGGGGCGAAACAAGTCTGGTAAGAACTAGGAGTAGCAGCTAGAGTTGGAGGGTGATGGGCAGGACTAGCTGATAGTTGTTTGAGTTACATCTCTCATGCATCTGCAAAGATGGTAGGGGGCTCACTGGAGAGATGGCTCAGCTGTTAAGAACACTGGGAACTTTTCCAAAGGACTAAGGGTCAAATCCCAGAACCTACAAGGTGGCTCACAAACATCTGTAACTGCAGTTCCATGGTATCTGACTTCTTCTGACCTCCATGAGCACTGAGCACACATGTGGCACAGACATTCATGCGGGCCAAAAACTCATACCCATAAAATAATAAAATTAAAAATTTCAAAGACAATACGGGTTGATTAGAATGAAGTTAATTAATAAGCATTATAGGGATAGCTACTACCCACAGCTGGGGAGGTCAGTGATCCTAATGGGAACCTTATTACCACTGCTTTGTTAAACTGTTATCCTGACAAACTGCCTTTAACACTCTTATTTTTTCCTATAAATCAGCACTGTGCTGACCCTTGATCAAATAAATTTCTTATTGCAGTAGGCAGTTGAATGCTGATACCTGTAACTAGTCAAAGTGCTCAGAATATATGGGGATATAATGCTCAGCCCTAAATGGGACAACTCTATCACCCGTACTATGCCTTAAAGAACAACATAGAACAGAGAACAAAACATAGAACATAGAACAGAGTCTAGAGAGATCAGCAGCAAAAAGATGTCTTCTGGACAGGGCATAGCCATTGCACCCATGGACTCAATGCACCTGTGGTTACCTGCACAAGACTGGGTTATCAGCATTTCATCATGGATAGGGAAGGAGCCCATGAGGTCCAACTCCTCCCTGAGCGACTATTGACAACTAACTATTGGTTGTTAGGGGATGGGAGTCATGTTCTGGTAGTGTGGCTACTGCTAACTTGCCCTTGTTCTAGTAAATAAACTCCTGCTAATGCTCTGACAAAAACTAATTAAACTCAGTAGGGCACACACAGAAAGAATATATGAAAGTATGAAAGATGCTGTTAAGGAAAGGGGTGAGAGACTAAGGCTTTGAGATATACATTCAATGGACCTACAGCGTAATTTTAATAGACCAGCAAACACAATAACCATTTAGGTATAGTTCTGATTTTACTGTTAGGGGGACAAGTGAGCTCTGTTCACCACCCAGTGGCAGCTGCTGTCTTTGGAACCTGGAACTATTCGCTTGTGACTAATGGTTGGTTTACCTTGAAATCCTGGATCTGAGTGATGTCTCTGCTGAGGGATCTTTCCAACTCTGGGTGGAATCAGTGCTACAAGGCTTCTGCCTCATATCTCCTCCCCTGTGCCCTCTTTTCTTTTCCCAATTCAGGGCTTTTCCCAATTCAGCTCCCAGGAAGAGAGCTGTGACTTTCTCTACACCAAAGACTGCTCATCTGGACAACTGAGACATATCATAATCCACCCTGTAGCATGAGCTCACACAGGGTGGTGAGATTCTTCATGGCCATCACAGCCCACTCCTGTTCCAGTGCTCCAGAGCTTCTTGGCCTTGAGGCTGATTATCACATAGGCTTTGTTACGTTTTCCCCAAGAATATACTTCCTGGGAATACACCAGTTATCAAAGAAAGAAAGAAGCAAAGATCTATTTGAACACGTAGATAGCTTCTCTGTGAGTCTATCCAAGAACTGAGATTAAAACTCTGCAAGTAATTGTAAAACTACATGTAAATCATTGCATTTTTCAAAAGTGACAACACACTGTACTGTACTCCACAATGCACCCAACCCTCATCTAATGAAATGAAGACTAACTCTCTTCCCATTGGACTTAACACAACTGTGATTCACTTTTGACCAGTGCTTTGGCTATAACAAAATGCCACAGGCAGGGTGTTTACAAAAACAGGCACAAATTCCCTATGGTTCTGAGGTTTAAAGGCAGAGATCAAGGTACAATCATAGTTCCTAGTGAGGGCCCTCTCCCTGATTCATAAGGCTACCTTCTTTCTTCCAGCTCTATGCTTACAAGGCAGAGAAAGTAGAACTCTGTCCTCTTCACCAGTTTAAAGGGACACCAATCCAGGAATTGGGATTTGTTCTCAGCTCGGTTTCATAAACTAATCCAACCACAATCACCCAACAAAAGATGCTACTCACTAATACCATCCTGTTAGCAGTCATGGCTTCATATAGCATGAAAGAAGAATAGAGACCAACTGGGAAAGGACGATGCCAATGGTAAGGTGATACAGGGAGAAAAAGGAAAATACATGGAGTATGGATGGTGAATAGAATCCAGTTACAACATATGCTTGAATGAAACTCTTATATGGAAAACAACCATATGTACAATGGATACGCCAAATTTTAAAAAGTAAAAGGCAAATGAGCTTGGTTTCAGTGCCTGAAATAGAGAAAACCAAAAAGAATAAACAGTGAATACTGACCAGCAGGACATCAAGAAGATGCTGAATCTTCAGTCATCATACAAACCAGTGAGGCTTCTGCTGAGTCAATGGGACAAACCACTCCTGGATGTTCTCCTGCTGAGTGGCAGTTTGATTGTCCTGAGACTCCCATTCTATCAGGCAGACCTCATGTGGTCCTATGGCCCAGGGAAAGGGAAAGAGGGACTATTGGTTTCTCCTGTCCTGAGTGCCCAGCTCTGTTGCTTCCGATATTCCTGGTTTGGACACTAACTAACCCCAGAACCACCCCAAGTCTTTCTCAGATGCTCTGCCTCATGATCAGTAGAAGACTATAAAACAGTATATATCGCCAAAGGCACTAAGTTTCAAGACATTTTTTTTATGCAGCCACAGGAACTAAAACCTACAGTCAAACAATAATAATAAGGTAGCAGAACTGCTTTATTGTGAAATTGGATTATGTGCACTTTTGTAAAGTCACTTCGTTTGGCTGAGAGATGAAACTGTTTTACAATATTCATGATTTACCTTTCAGACACATTACTTTTCTGGATAAAGAATTATGAAACGTATTCCAAACCCACATTCTACTGGGCAAATTATAGCATGTAAGAGAAGCAGGCTCCTGGGATCCTGTGTCTCTCCAGCCAATTATTCACAGAGCCAACAGCAGAACATCCAAATTCCCCTCCAGGAGTTCACTGTCCACCCTGTATATAAATAAACACTTTCTATCAAAGCAAGTCTGAACCCAAATGTGTTTACAAGGAAAACACAAAATGTATTAGTTATTTTTCTATCGTGATACAACTCCAAGAAAGTGTTTAATTTAGCTTATTGTTTCAGAGGATTAGCACCCATGATGGCAGAGAAAAGGCATAATAGTAGGAACAGCTGAGAGCTCATATCTTGATAATAGAAGTGGAGTCCTGGTAATGGCCAGCCAGAGTCTTTTGAAACCTCAAGGTCACTTCCAGTGACAAACCTCCAACAATAAGGCCACGTCACCTAATTCTTTCCACAACAGTTCTATCAATTGAAGACCAAGTATTCAGTTACATAAGCCTATGGGCATCATTCTCATTCAAGCCACTGTCCAAGGCAAATAGCCTCCTCCCATGTGTTTATGAATGGCAGGACCACCACTACTCTTCTCTCTCACACTGTGAACATCCTACACACTGTGAGGAACCTGCATGTTTAAGAGTATTTAACTGAAAAGATCTGAAACTATGAAAATACCAAAGAGTAGGACACTATTAAATCTCACCAGAATGATGCATCAATCAACCCAAAAGCCATGCATTCTTACAAGAAAAAAAAAACATACATGTATCTATTTGATGACAAACATGGGTTAAACAGAGAAACTGTAAATGACTGAAACATCTGGCTATTTACATCTCAAGAGGATGTTCCATGTAATAATGATAAAGTCATACACAAACATTTGTTGTCTCCATTCTGCTCTTGAGATCACATGTGCATCACTTTTCCCATGAGACAATATGGAAATTGTCCTAAAGTAAAGCAATACAGAAATGTCCATGTGGCAAAGAGAACTAGGTTCCTCGTGTAGCTGGCAGTCTTGCATTTTCATTTCTTGAAGACTTCCAGAGGGCTGATCATAAAAAATTCCTTCTTAAATGAATTTAAGCCCTCTACCACTACCTCTGCATGGGGCATGAACAAGAAAGGGTTAATATTTTGTTTTACAGAATGAGAACATCTGTGTTTATTTCAGATGGGACCAAAATTATGTCAATTTCCTTTTTTAAACATATAGCAAGTGTGTTGCTTCCAACTTGAGTTCTAGAAGTATTTTGGATCTCTTGTACCATCATCATGGGTGGTATGTGTGGACATCTCACCAAAGAGTCAATCGCTATAAACACTGTCTAAGGGAGACAGCTCTCTCCAGACCTTCAGAATGACATCAGAGCTCACTTATTTGCATTAGCCAGGGGATATATTATCTTGAACCCCACTGAGCTTCCACACAAGTATTCACAAGGCCAACAGTAAGATGCACTCATGTTCTCTTTTATTTGGTACCAGGCCAGGAGCAAAACTGTTTTCCATTGAGATCTAGTTTCTTACTACTGGGAAGTACATCTTAATTGTTACTCAAGGGGAATTTTTCCCAATCTATTTTTGTGCTTCATGTCAAGAAATCATCAAAACATATCCTTCATACTCTTCCCTACCTGACATCTTCCTATAATGTGGGAGGAAAGGCAGGACATTCCAGAAATGCCTCTGTTCCCAAAAGAGTATCTCTAGGCACATTCTTCATATAAGAAAGAAGTGTTTTATGTTATGGGTGACAGCCAGTTAAGATCCATGTTTGTCTGGATGAACTACAGTGTTATCAGCCAAGGGAAACACCTGCATAGCTCTGTGTTCCTGCATTACATCCATGACCACACATCCCATAAACAAGGAATTCGAATCCAAAGGACAAAAAACACAGGTGCTGTGGGAAAATAGCTCCATATAAATCTGCTATTGCAACAACCTTTCAAAACAAACAAAACTATTCATGTGTAGCTATAGCTAAGAAACTTAAACATCAACCCCAATAGCTCTAATTATTTGTATATTGTATGGAGCTGGGATTAAACATGACCATAGAGTGAAGCATGAAACAGAGTCCTCAGGAGACAGTAGTTGACAGATGCAACAGACTTTGAACAAGACTTTGCTTTCTATTTTCTGAACAACTTCAGAACAAAAATGTACCACAAAGATTCTTTAGACCCAAGGCCTCCAAACTAATATATCCTTATGTCCATAAAGATCTTAATTGTTACTCAAAGGGAATGAATACACACACACACACACACACACACACACACACACACACACACAACATACATGAAAATTATAATAATAATGTTTCATTGCATGAATAAAAGCATAAACAAAGAGATCTAACCACTTTTATTTATTTAAAAATGGTTGTACCTCAGAACCATCCAGAAGTCTCTATGAAGTGAAAATTCAAGACAGCCAGCAACATAGGGAACCAAGTTCTCTTTGCCACACACATATTTCTATATTGCCTGAATTTCCCTATAAGACAAGGGGTGCGTGTGTGCTCTCAAGCCCATGGAGGGAGACATCAAATACCCCCATGCCACTGAGACAATGGAAGCCAATCTCTGAAGAACCCACATCCTGGCCTATAGGTAATAAATGCTAAATGGATGACATCAACGAAGACCACATTGAGCTGGGGGGTCTAGGGATAGGAAGAAGAGACTTACTGGATACAGAAACAAGCAATTGAGCTATGCCTATCAAACACAGTTTCATGGTAGGCAGAGTAAAATAAATCAAGTTTCCCAGAAGACTGTCATCTAGGATGCTTCTCAAAATATTTCTCATACAATCTCATGATTTTAGAGTGTTATGTTTAATAAAAACCTTTATGGCAAAAAAAAATCACTGATACTATTTGTTTTCAGCTAAGCTCAAATTTAACAAAAATAACTAATGATTTTAATGTTTGCTATATTCATGTTGCTTTGTTTAAGAATTCCCAAAATACAATGATAATCTGTAGATGTCTTCCTACCCTAGGAAAGTTACAAACAACCTGCAAAGATTGATCTAGAAAGACAAACAGTCAAACAGCTCATCAGCATGTCTGACCCGTAATTCTAACTACTGTTGGAGACCCAGATGCACACTTAGGAATCACAATTCAAACTTAGGCCATGGAACTCAAACTGCCAATTCCTTCATCTGAAGTTTGTGGCTGCATGGAGTTATCAGAGACAAGGGAAAAGCAATCTTTCGAAAGGTGTCTTAACAGCAGTGATCCAAACCAGCCACAAAGCTAAACAGGAATTTTAAGTCAACTGTATGTTTGTCTGGGGAATGTGGCCACTACTGAGTGCTGATAATAACATTCTTACTTCTAAAGATGCAGCTTACACTGGTTTATAAAGTCCAGCTACTTAAATATTATCATTCTATTCTGAAACGTTAGCTATCAGGTTCATTCGTCATCATTTCTCATAGTCTGTAAAGTCATAAATTATAAAGCCAATTTGACACAATAAAGAGGTAAGACTAACAATAGTATGCCTGGGCTAAAGAGATGGCTCAGAAGTTTCAAGCACTTGCTGTTATTATAAAGGCCTGGAATTAGATTCCCAGTGCTCACAATGGGCAGCTTGTAACTACTTCTAACCCCCAACTTCAAAAGATCTGACACCTTCTGTCCTCAGCGGTCACCTACATATACACACATATATACACACAGACACGCACATGCCCATAAATAAAAGCATGAATTTTTAAAAAGTAATTGTATTTCTGACATTTAATCACTTATCATTCAGTAGCTTTCACCAAAACCCAGAAATCAAGTGTGTGTGTGTGTGTGTGTGTGTGTGTGTGTGCACACACACACACACACACACACACACACACACACACACCATACTGAAGAGTAAATTAGGGAATGGCAAAATAACATTAAGAGATAAAATATCAATTGCCAATAATTTAATGGCATTTATAGGCCTCTTGTGATTTTCATTTTTTTTTTAAAACTGCAGTCCTTAAACTGGCCTATTAAAGTAAAAAGGAAAAAGGAGCTACAGATTACACCATATTTCCCCAAGGACATAGGCAAGCATTTAATACATTGTATTCTAGTTATGCTATTACATGCCAACTTTAAAATAGTTGAAGTAAGATATAAGAAAAGTATAGAGTTACCAGTCATGTTTCACAGGAAATGAAATGTTCTGCTAAGCAGTCTAAAAAAAAAGGACAAAGAAACAAAAACATTTTTTCAAGTAAAAGGACTACTCTTTTATTACCACAAGCTTAAAATACTAAGCCACCAGACAAAAAAGTCTGGTCTAAAATAATATAGTCAGCCACACATGCCTCTGACACAAAGATTCTGGTGAATATGTGTTTTGTAATCAATCACTATCAACAGAAAGTTATTAGAATAGAACAGAAAAGAGACAAGGAAGTGTTCACATCCTTGTGGTTTTCAAACCTCTATTGGGGGTCATCCAACAATTAAATTCTAGGTTTGTTTCCTACTTAAAGTAAAGAGTAACACATGCAGATAATAACACATTATCAAGTGTGTGAAAGAAGGTAAGTTTATATGTGTCAAAATGTCAGAGAAAATCCTGAACTAGTCCATAATTCAGGCTAAGAGAAACTGAAAAGGGTGACTTCAAGGGACTAGCTCTTTCTAAAATAGTTTTGCAATTTTACTATGATTACACTTGGAGCTAGATAATATGCTATGGTTATGTTGAATGTTTGGCATAATCTGCATGTTCTTCCCTCTACATACTGATAGTACACACTTAATTTTATAGTTATAACAATCAAAAATATGACTTTAGATGAATAAATAAGACACAAACTTGCTCTAGTTGACTACTATTCTAACACAATGATGACAAAGTTAATTCTAATCCGTGGGAAACCAAAATTAGGCAGATGCTTACAAATGACAATAGTCTGAAATATTCAGGTCAATTGGGTGTGTTCTCTGCTTATGAGGCAACAGCAAGATCAATGCAGAGAGCAAAATGTAAATTACTTCCCCAGGCTACCCTAACCAAGGGAGCGATCTTCTCTTTTTCACTTGTAGTTCTCAAAAACAACTATAAGACATGCTAGAGGTACTAAATCTTGATATGTTAAGAAAGAATGTTCTGGATCTGTTCTAGAGTCCTTTAGAGAGAGAGTGAGCAATGCTTCAGATGCAAGAAAGATTGTTTTCTATAATCCCTTCATTGTGGTGCAAGAAGCACTAGTTGTTGAGACATTTCCTGCTTTTGGGCATCCTCAGTGGCAGGCTCATAACACGTTCTAGGCATCTTTCATCCTTTGCTGCATAGTGACGTCACAAATAATCATATGGTGACTGTTTCATAACTTGTTGTATATGAGTAATTTCAGTCTCACTGGGCTCAGGCAAGTTGCTAACTACATTAGTTATCTTTCCATTGCTTTGATAAAATTCCATGACCAAACATATTTAAAGATGAGTTTATACACTTCAAGTTCCTGAGTGTTAGATGTGCATGAAGGAGGAAAAGCATGGCAGCAGGAGCAGTGAGATCACATCTCAACCACACAAAAGCAAGCAGAGAATGAACTGGAAGGGAGTTAATCCTACATACCCTCAAAACCCACCCCTGTTAACACACTTCCTGTAGCTGGGCTCCACATCTGGAAGATTCCATGGTCTTCCCCAACAACAACATACACTGAGCACCAAGTGTTCAAATCCATAGACAAGCAACAGACATTTGTCATTCAGACCATAGCATTGAGTCCCTGTCCTTCCTAGATTCATGGCCATATCATCATGTAAAATGTAACTAATTCAAATTCAAGAGGTCCAAAAATCTTTAACAGTTTCAACACTGTTCAAAAGTCCAAAGTCACTTCTTAGACTCAAGGCAACTTTTAAACTGTGAACCTCTGCAAAGGAAAAAGGAGGAAGGTGAAAGAGAAGGAGGAGGATGAGGAGGAGGAAGAGAAGGAGAAGGTGCTTCAAAAGGACAATGTCATAAAATATACATTTGCATTCCTAAAGGGAAGAATAAGGATGAATGAAAAGCTATGGTACCAAAGCAAGACTGGAGAACAAGTACAGGACCTGCGGCTGAGTCTGGTATGTGGAATTTCTGTTTCAAATGACTTAGGTTGTGCTTCTTTTCATATCTGATGCCTGTATATACATCTTCTCTTTGGCTGATTTCACTCACTGTGGGCAGCTTTCCTTGGCTGATGACCCACAGTACACAGCTCTGGCACCTCTGATATCTTGCAGTCTCCACAGCAATGCAGGCCTCACTTTGAGACCTTTACTCAGTGACCACCACCTACTCCCAATGGCCTTTCCTCAGAGATTCCTGGGCAAATACTGCCTGGCTTCAGTGGTTCTTAGATCCTATTGAGAAGAACCCATGATCCCTTCCCATGGATAATCATCCATCTCATGCCACCAAACCCAGAACCATGTAATCACACAGCCAAGTTTAGCTGCCAATTTATTACTGACCCTGGTAAACATTTACTATATTTGCAACAGGTTTTCTATGCTAATATTTTCTAGAAACAGAAAACTCCTGAGGTCTTGTTCCAGTGCAGAACAGGAAGTCTCTGTTTAATCTCCTCAAAAATTCCTGCCCCTGCTTTATCACATATGTTGGCGGAAACTTAAGTTCCCTAGAGTTCTTTCATGCTCCAAGCTCCATGTGCTGTATTCCTTTCTGTTACTCTTGCTCCTTTTAATTGCAGGCCTGCCTAAGAGTAATGAGTAATAACCATGCTACAGACTCAATGTTATTCTATTTTGGAAATTCTTCCACCAAAGGAATTAGTCCATTATTTTTTTTCATTAAATTACACATATTTCTCAGGCTATAGGAAGAAAACAGCCAGATTCTGTGCCAAAATGACACCTAAATGTCACCTAAATGCCTTCTATCCCAGTTGCCAACCCAGTTCTTGCTTCCTGATAAAAAGTTCTGGAACTCCACAGTCTACAGAACTCTCTGCTATCTTCTAGACCCGCCCCCCCCACACACACAACAGAATTGCCCATTAAGCTCAGTTTACATTATTTGGTAGGTTTTTGTCTGCTTGTTTGTTTGTTTTTGTCCAAACTCCCAAAGTCTTCCACAATCCTCCAAAAACCAACATGGTCAAGTTCTTACAGAAACCATCCCACTTATTGGTCCCAATCTCTGTATTAGTTATTTCTCAGTAATAAAACATCATGATCAAAAGCAACTTAAGGTGGAATTTATTTTAGCTTACAGTTGCAGAGGACAGATGTTCACAATGGAGGATAAAGGTTATTATCACAGCAGCATAGCAGAAAAGTAAGAGATGACTTAAGGAAGACTACATATGTAAAACAATATTTAACAAATATTCAAATGAATACTATCTTTAGTACCTAGAAACAGGAAAAATATAAGGAAGGGAAAATACTTAATAGATAGACATATAAAATAATCAAAAGCTAAAAAACCCAAGTAATGGGAGATTTTAGTAAGATAAATTACTAATGTATTCATACCTATTTTTGTTTTCTACATGTGTACCCTGAGTCTACAGATAAGCATAGTTCTCACCCCTCATTAAAGGTCTCCTTTTTTAAATGAAAGGAATCTTTTCTGAAGCAAAAATGCTCTGGTCTTCAAAACAAATTAAGACTTCTGAACTTGTGATAGTGGTGACTTTACAAGTCCTGGGATGTCCTCAAGAATAAATCATCCCTCTAGGCCCTAAGCAAAGCGCAGTGTTGGTTTATTTGTTTTATATCAGCACTGTCAAGAAAATTTTCCATGGTTGTACCTTTAAATGTTTCTTTCCTAACAAATATATACATTTCCCAAATCTTATGGCTGTGCTAGTTACTACTTGATTCTAAATCTCACTCTAGATTTGGACAAAAGCAGCTGCTTATACTCACGCTGCAAAAGGAGTGCATAGTGCCTAATAAGTCCTTCTGTGTGGTGGAACTAGCTTCTTACCTTTAACCTTGATGATCTAGTACAAAGCAGCACAGCTTAGGAAAGAAATCCGAATTCTATTTTATGTATTAACAAAAGAATGACCCCTAAAGTCTTCTTGATAACAGAAATATGGACAACACTGCCTTACTGCCCACTTTTCTATCAAGATTCTGACATTCTAAGTGTCCACTCAGACTGAAAGCAAAGCTGTGGCAGCTATAGAAGCTAGGACTCTCTCTAATCTGTGCCTCTAAACTTTTTATAGACCAAATTCAAAGGTCTCCATTATACTTGCATTTCTACAACATGAGACATGTTCTGGCCCACAGTTTTGCAAGTTCCAGTTTATCAATGGTGGGCACCATTACTTGGGGCCTGTGAAGAAACAGCAGAGCTAAACCACTCAGCTAAACCACATGACCAGGAAGTCAAAGAGAGCAGATCCCACAATCCATCTTGAAATACACCAACAATGACCTAGGTAGCTACCATGAGGCCTCACCTACTACAGTTCCTCATAACACCTCGGGAGCTAAGCCTTCAACACATAGTCCTATAGAGGACTTTCAACATACACAAGCACTCACAATGTATCGGCTTTACTGGAAATCCTTCTATGGCTTCCCTTTGGTATTAAATACAGAATTCATTGGCAAGATCTGTCATCTCAAAAATGTCACAAACAACTTCATGGCCATTACTGGGGAAGAAGTAACAACATACCAAGGAATTACCAGGTAAGCCACAGACTCATGGCAATACATAAGATAGAAATAGGTTAATAATTAAGACATAGATAGCCAATAAGAAGCTCTAGCCATTGGCTAACTGTTTAATAATTAATATAGCATCTCTGTGTGTGTATTTGGGGCGGCTGTGGAAACAGGCTGGCAGAACCTGGTAGAACAAAAACCACAAACAACATGCTTGATCTCAGCACAAATCCATCATCCTCCTGGAATTCTACCTCTTCTCTCCTTTGATGAGATCTTATACCCTTCAGATTCTTCTCTGATCTTCTATTGTCTACATCTCTTGCAGTATAGGTATATTTCCTTCAAAGCTTTTAAGTTGAATATAGTTGTACATTTGATTGACTTAATACTGGTCAAAGTATGTAATTTATAGTATTCTGCCATTAGTCCTATTACTGCATAGGGCCAGCAGAAATAAGAAATAGAAAATATTGAGGAGGAAATAACATATTCAACAATACTGACACAGATTTGCTCAGTTTAAAAGGAATGAAAAGAATCAAAAATTACTAAAGAGACTCAGATGTCAAAGACTAGGCTCACAACAAAAAAAAAATGACTACAGAGACAATACCTCTGTGTGACTAAGCTACATGAACCATGAGCTCAGGAACCACAGTGCTTAGAATACATTTCTATATAAAACAATGATGTACATATGCAAGGAAAGCTTAGACTTAAATTTGTTCCACACTTAAAAGCACCTTTATGTTTTTACTGGCAAATACTGAGTTGAACCTGAATTATTTTATGGAACCCAGTAAGTTCTTCCTCAATAAGTACTTCTGTTGTCAAAGTCTATTTAATCCCCATGCATTTGTAAAATAAAGGCATTTAATGTAATAAAAAAGAAAATCTGTTTTATTATGATCCATTATAGGGACTGCACAGCTCATATGTTTGCAAAATGTCACTGAATTTTAAAAGATATATATTATAGGGTACTGTATCTAGAAGCATTGCCAAATATTTGCAATTAAAAAAAAACAGTAATGAGAGACAGACAATAAAAAGCTACCAACAGATTTCTGGGGAAATAAATTACATTTAGAAGTCTTCATTTTTTTTCCAGTAAGTCAAGAAATAGTTGGATCATAGATCAATGTTATGTGTGGATGATCCAATGTTTCCTATGTAAGATTTTAGTGGGCATGGAAGAACGAATTGGGAGAATGGCAGAGACATTTGTTAATACTGATCTACATTATGAGGGTATAAATCAAGGACCACAGGCCCAACTATTAATCTGCACTATGTTCTATACCCTCATGGCCTATAAAGACCCAAGGCTTACTCTGTTGTACTGGCCAAATAAGCAGAGCATCAGAAGAAGTAAGCAAACAATCACCAAACAAAAGGCACTGCTTGGTTCTTCTTGGGCAGAAGTCACTGCTGGAACACAACCATTTGTTTTGTGGGAAGGGAAAGACAAAACCAAAAAAGTTCCAGGATATAACAGTGACAGTGTTTTTTAGGGCCCTTTTGCAGCACTAAGAAATGTCCTTTATGAAATCCCTCCTTCATCAGCATCACATTAACTGAAGTCCTGTTATACTGACAAAATTAAAGCCATCACTTCTATGTAAATGTAGTACTCATGCATGAAATTCTCATAGAAACATAAGACTTCCTTTTCTGAGATACCTTGACCATCTAATTAGTGATATCAGGAGCCTCCTTTTAAACTTTCTGTGCAATTCTCCTCACTGTTTATTTCCTATACTTCTCAAGTTGGAGTTAATGGGAATTCATCATAAAAACATGAATATATTTTATATTCTCTAGAGACTCCCAACACATGAAGGACTCACAGACACTCCATGCAATTGAGCAAACATTTATTGAGCTGCTATATTGCTCACTGAGCTTTAAAATTACAAACAAACATTGAACTGTCATTCTGCAAAGATTTCACAATCAACTATGGAAGACAAACATCTTCCCACAGCACCAAAGTGAAATGACAGAGGTGTGCTCAGGGACACATGCTGAGGAAGACAAGACTACTGAGTTTTCCTTATAAATTTAGACTTTAAGGTGCTTTCTCTAGACCCAGGGAGAAGAATTTCTTCACATATATCCCTGATTCTTCCAAAGAAAGAAAATAAATCCATGCTTGCAAGGGAAATATGAGTTACTATAAATCAAGACAAGGTTGTTCTTTAGTGCTAGGACATACCATAGGATGCTGGGACAGGACACAGAGGTGCACTGTAGTGGGTGGGGTACAGGTTAGCTCACACTACTTTGCAATGGGCATCATGGGAGAAGGTGAATTATTGTAGGTGTCAGTATCCATGACTTGTATTTAGACCATTTTTAAACCACCCACTTTATGAGCCAACATACAGCAATAGACAACCAGCATGATCAGGCACAATCTGACTTCCTCAAGGCCCACCACTTAGAGCAATCACCCCAGATTCCTACATTCCTGTGCCTCACCTATCCTTTAAGCAGCTACAGTTTAGATATAATTTACATTTACAGTATCAAAGACAACATTGATGACTAAAAACTTGCTGTCATCTTGCTTCAATTTCAGTAAGTTACTTCAAGTTGCCACCATGGGGTCCACTGTTGGCATGTCTGCTAAAGTTCTTCTCAATATTAGCATGGCATCTTTGCATGACATATCTAAAGGCACCAAGAGAGTTTCCAACTACAAAACATTTACACCTTACTTCTGTGGCCTTCCTTATTGTTAACTAAGAATTATCATTAAAGCTTTAAAAAATAAATAGCAACATAGACAAGAAAAATTACTTTCAGCATGACTAAGTGACCATGTCAAACTTACTCAAATAGATATTACTTAGAACATCCAGGATACCCCCAATATCACTGATATCCAAGTCAAAAGAAAATGGAACATGATAGATAATTTTGAAGTAGCTCAGGGAGTTACTTTTAAACAATTATTTTAAATGGCATAGTCAGAGTATCTGAATAGGAGAGCTCTGCATTCAGCAAGACTCTGCCTCACTAAATACAGTGGATAGCAATTGAGAAAAACACTTAATGTCAATGTCTGATCTCTATAGGCATGCCCATCTGCATGCATCCAAATATGTATGTCCACCTACATGTAAACACTCATGTATACACATTATATACACATATACAAATAAAGAGAGTTAAGTATGTAAAAGCTGAACAACTTATGTGGGATTCAGGTTTCAACAATGTGTTTATACTGGGGCAAGAGAGTACAGTGAGTGAAGGCTGGTTTGCCATGGTCGTTTTCTCTCTATTCCACTTGATATACTCACTTAACTTCTCTCCTGGGTACTTGTACCTCCACCACACTGCTCAACCTTTTCTAATAGGAGTGAGCATAAATCCACAAGTGGAAGAGTGATCTCACACAAAAGGTTTGAGCACTAACCTCAATTGCATGGGGATGACCCCGGGATAATTGCAAACTCGTGCACACCATCTTCACCTGAGAATTATCTGCTCGGCATTAGTTCCTATGGATCTAAACTGTCATGGGAAGAATACTTCTGAGAAAATCCCCTGTCTGTAACCCAGTCAAATCAATACATTTGCAATATATGAGGAGGGAAGAACTATTATATTCAAATCCCATTTTTCGAACCCCATTTTAAAACTATTTTTAATTGGATTATTTGGTATTCTGGTGTCTAGTTTCTTGAGTTCTTTATATATTTTGGAGATCAGCCTTTTTTCAGATGTGGGATTGGTGAAGATCTTTTTCCATTCTGTAGGGATTTATTTTGCCTTATTTGTCTTATTGGCCATATCCTTTGCATTACAGAAGCTTCTCAGTTTCAGAATGTCCCATTCATTGATTGTTGCTCTCAGAGTCTGGTAATGGTCTTATATTTAGGAACAGGTCTCCTGTGCTCATGCATTCCAGGCTACTTCCCACTTTATTTCCTATCAGGTTCAGTGTACCTGGATTTATTTGGCCTTGAATTTTGTTCAAGGGGATATGTTGCTGGTAGGCCTTAATTTTCTACAAAGATAGATATAGTTCTATCTCTTCTACATGTAGACATTCAGTTATGCCAGCACCATTTGTTAAAGATGCTTTCTTTTTTCCATTGTACAATTTTGGCTTTGTCAAAAATCAGATATTCGTAAGTGTGTAGACTAATATCAGGGTTTTCAACTTGATTCCATTGATCCACATGCCTGTTTTTATGCCAATACCAAGCTGTTTTTTTTATTACTATAGCTCTATAGTAGAGCTTGAGTCAGGGATGGTGATGCCTCTATATGATCTTTTTATTATATAGGATTGTTTTGTCTATAAAAAATTCTCAACAGAGGAAACTCAAATGACCAAAAGATATTTAAGGAATTGCTCAACATCCTTAGCCATCAGGAAAATGCAAATCAAAATGATGCTAAGATAAAATCTTACACCTACCAGAATGACTAAGACCAAAAACACTGATGACAGCTTATGCTGGAAAGGATGTGGAGTAAGGGGAACACTCCTCCATTGCTGGTGGAAATGCAAACTTGTACAGCTGCTTTGGAAATCAGTATTGTAGTTTCTCAGAAAATTGGGAATCAACCTAGCTCAAGACCCAGCAGTACCATTCTTGGGCATATATCCAAAAAACGCACAATCACACCATAAGAATGTTTTCTCACCTATGTCCACAGCAGCATTATTTGCAATATCCAGAACCTGGAAACAACCTAAATGCCCCTAAACTGAAGAATAGATAAAGAAAATGTAGTACATTTAAACAATGCAGCATTACTCAGAGGTAAAAAACAATGACACTTTGAAATTTGCAGGCAAATAGATGGAACTAGAAAAAGGGAAAAAGAAAAGAGAAAAAAATCCTGAGTGAGGTAACCAAGACCCAGAAAGACAATGTAAAGCAAAGGATAACCAGGTTATAATCCATAACCTCAGAAAAGTTAGGTAAAAAAGGAGACTCTAAGAGGGATGCACATGGAGAGCCCCAGGAAGGGAAAATAGTTAAGATCTCCTGGTTAAACTGGGAGAGGGGAAAGAAGGTAGGGGATGGGGAATAGAAACACGAGGGACCTAGAAGACAGAGCTGAGGAAGTGAGGGACAGAGAGATCTTGAGGTAGCAATTATGGGGTTATGGAGAAATCTAGTACTAGAGAAAGTCCCAGGATTCTACAAGGATGACCCCAGCTAAGGCTCCTAGCAATACTGGAGAGGGTGCCTGAATGGGTCTTCCCCTTTAATCAGATTAGTGACTACCCTAAATGTCATTATAGAACCTACATTCAGTAACTGATGGAAGCAGACACAGGGAGCCACAGCCAGGCACTGTGCTGAACACCTATTGTTCTTCAGCTGAAGAGAGAGGGGAGGGATCATATGAACAAGGGCAGGGGGTCAAGATCATGATGGGGGAAACCACAGAGACAACTGACTTGAGCTTGTGAAAGCTCATGGACTATGGACTGATGGCTGGGGAACCTGTATGGGACCAAACTAGGCCCTCTGAATGTTATATGGCTTGATCTGTTGCGGGGTGGGGCTAGTAGTGGGACTAGGACCTGTCCAGGGTAAAATGAACTGGATTTTTGGAGCCCATTCCTTATGTTGAGATAACTTGCTTAGTCTTGATAAACGGGGGAGGAGCTCATTATGCCAGAATTTGTTGAATCCCCAAGGAAGGTCTTATCCCTGGTGTGGCAGGCAGGTAGTGTGGGATGGGAGAATGGGAGGGAGGGGGAACTGGGGTTAGTATGTAAAATGAAAAAAAAATTAAAAAGAAAAGAAACTATATTTGAAATCAAATACTCTCAAGTTCTGGCATTCTAAACTCTTGTTTCCTAAGAATCCAGAGATGAAACAGTGAATGTTTAGGGATCTTACAGGTTTCCTCCCCAGGGAAAAAAAAAGTTGCTTCCACTATAACTATTAGTAAAGAAAGGACAGCTAAGTTAAAGACTTCTACCCGGCATTATTTGTAAAGACAAACACGCAAATTATAAAATAAAAAAATGAAGGTTGTTTATTTAAGTGGCAGAATCAAACAGTTAGGTTTTTATATTCCTAGCCTATTTGGTGATTTGAATCTAAGTGTGAAAAACCGATGTTGGGGCCGGAGACCAATGGCATTTTAAAATTGTATTTAAAAGCACAATTACAAATCAGAAGAGCAAAAAGAATTAAACCACAGAGTTACAGTGAGATTCAGGGCAACTGGTAACTCAATTCCAGGCCCAAGTGTTTTGGGGAGCAGCAGACACCAAGAGGCATTTTTTGGGTTATCAAAAACAGTGATGTTGTAGAAGGTGGTAGTTGAAGTTAGTACCCAGAGCAGAGCTGTAGATCTTCCACCTTGTTTATCAGGACTTACATACTCAATGCCCAGCAGAAGAGCATAATTTCAGTAACAGCAGAGAGGCTTAAGGGAATGGCAAAAGGCTCTTATGAAACCATGTGGGCTCTTTAAGAAACGGGCAATGCAAGTTGCCTGCAAAACATCCATGCCTTCTAATTACCAAGTCACGCCAACTCACACCATTTTGCTGGAAAGGAGAATAAAGTCAAGGAAATTCAAATCTTCAAAAAGTATTCAGCATTCCACTATATAGACAGGAGAGACAAATCTGCTTTATATTACTAAATATTTTAATAAATAGAAACATAGAAGTAAGACAGTCATTAATAATCTACAAAATCATAAACCTGAATTGGAAGGAAAGTTGGTGAGTATTGAATTAAACTCATTCATCTTAAGATACTGAGAATCTGAAGCCAGGAAAATTAGGTGGCTTGCCCAAATATAAATGAAAATACATCTAAAAGCATCTATCGGTCTGTAGGAAAGTATGCCCCCAAATGAAGCAGATGAGCTGCTGCAGTAGTCAAAATTAAGTGTGTTGGTGTCCTGCCAGTGCTACTGGCACAAGTATTTGAGTGCAGCAACATCCTAGAAGGCAGCTCATTGGTAGATGCTATCCTTTGATATCACAAAATCATTATTCTCCTAGATTCTGCACAGACACTATGTAACTCACTGACTCTAAGGAAACACAAGATTTAGGAACCAAATCAGTAAGAGCTTTCCTACACGTGTAAATACAACATAATGATCCACAAGGCATCAGAGAGAAGTTAAGAAAGAAGATAGAACACAGGACCTTGTGTTTCACAAGACCCTAGCTAGGACATCTACACCATCTGATCTGAAAAAAGCCAGGCATGATGGCACAAAATTTTAATCCCAGCACTGAGGAGGCAGAAGAATACAGATCTCTGTGAATTCAAGGTCAGCCTGGTCTGTGAAAACAGTACCAAAACAGCCATGGCTACCTGTCTTGAAAGCAAAATAAAAACTTACAAAATGAATCATAACTAGTGTCTTGTTCTCAAAATTCATGTTCCCATTTTTTAAAAAATAGGACTTTCCAACCCAAAATATTTGCCCTGAGTCACAGCTATGTAAGCACACAAGCTCAGAGTAGCACACATGGCAATTATTCAAGACAATGAAACTGAACTAAGCTCCTAAGGATAGTCTTAGGAGAAGCTCTTCAACCCTTGCTTGGCATTCCTAAGTCACTTTTCTAAATCAAATGAGAGACCAGTTCACTTACCACTAAAGTGGAAATCACTTTTATTACAAAGGTTCCCATAAAAAGGAATTGGAACATGGCCCCAGAAAGCCCTACCCAATTAGGTCAAATTCTCATGCAAGCTCAGGTGTACAATAGCGGTACAATCGTTATGGTGGTAACCAGTACTCTCTGGATCCGAGGCCTGTTCCTCAGGGGGAAATCCATTCCTGGTACTATAATCTGACTTTTAAAAAGTCAGATGTCCTGGGTAAGGAACTGGGGAAGGGATAATACTATTGTTCAATAAAATTAACATAACATCAAACTGCCTGAAGAAAGCACCTATCTTTATAAATGGGAACATGAATTTTTGGGATGTCGAGACTGGTTATAACTGGGTAAACTAGCAATTAAACTTATAGTAGGCTGCATAAAGCTAATTGTCCTTGATGATGTGGTTGACCTTCATCCAGGCAGTGAGTTTAGCAGAACAAAAAGAGTGAGCCTCCTATTAATGAGATGCATTTCCTCCTGCCTGAGTGATTGGAGTTGGATATCAGTTCTTTCATGGCTTGAGCTTGAACTGAAATGTGAGGTCTTGAGCCTGCCAGCCATCAAACTGGAACAAAACTATTGGCTCTCCAGGGTCTCCAGTTTGCCAACTACAGATCTAGGGACTTGTCAGCTTCCATAATTATGTGAGCCAACTTCTTATAATAAATCTCTTTGTGTGACTCTACAAAAAAAAAAAATCCTGTTGGTTCTGTTTCTCTGGAGAACCCTGACTAATACAACATGACACGGAGGGGCTCTAACAAAGACCATATTTTCTTTTCTCTCCTTTTACAAATACTTATAACCAAACCATGAGCTAGTGTGGCTGAATAGTGACAAGGGCTTCCTTCCCTCTGAGTATTTCCTTTCTTGGTCTTGCATGCTGACTGTAAAAGCACCGTGTTGTGTTAGAGCAGTTTAGATTTCAATGCACATTTTCTCTATGGACACATGACAAAACTCTTAGAAGAACAGGTTAATCATAGTTTTATGGCATGGAAAAACTATATCAGAAAGACAAGAAACCAGAGCCAACTGTCATTCACTTTAATGAGAAAGATTGCATGCCTTTTTACTCTAAAATGGAAAAAAAATTCTACTGTATTTATTTTAATAGTGACATATTAGAAATTTCTCTAAGTATTTCATCACTTATTTATTACAAAGCTTTATCTTTATTTTAAAAAGAAGATAGAGGATTGGCGATAGCTCAGTGGGTACCGTGCTTGCTGTATACAACCATGAGGAACTAATTTCAATTCCCCAGAACCATATAAAAGCTTGGCATACTTGTTTGTATTTGTAACCCCAAAACCTGGGGTGGGAACAGGCAAATCCTAGGAGTTCATGAAAGGCCCAGCTAGTTGAAATGGCAAGTACCAATTGTGATAAGAGAGACCCTACCTAAACAACCACAGTGGGCAGAAATAGCAAAAGATATCCTGACATCAATTTACGGCCTCAATATAGGCATGCATGTTTGAATGTACCTGTATATATGCATACACTCACCCATTATGAGAAAGAAAGAGAAAGAGAGGAGATGGGGGGGGAGAACATTAATATACTGGAGGATTTGGTATGTTAGGAGATCTTAAATGTTTATATTTTGTAAAGCATGTATAACATTACTGTACCTTTTGAAAAAAACGTGCAGAATCTGAAAAAATAGTTTCCTAATGTTTTAAATGTATTTCAGCCATATTGCTCACCAAATGGTATATCCACACATACAAGTCCAGCTAAACAGATTTGTGTGGGTTGAGTGCTGGAAATGTTTCTTAAAGCCATTTGGCATCCAGGGCATACTGGTTTACAGTCAAACTACAAAAAGACAGTGATATCACAGCTCATAAGCAGCTAGTGTAAATGATGTCAAAAGAGCTTCAATTTTCTTAACTAACTGAAAGTTCAGGGTTTAAGCTTTTTTTTCTTTAATTTCTTGCTTTAGCTGATTGTGGAGGTATGCATCTGTTTATTATGAGTTTATTAAATGGATCATAGGCACATTGACATTTCTTTTCCCCTTATTCTGAAAAAAAATAACAGTGGGGTTTACCATTTCTCTCTCTCTCTCTCTCTCTCTCTCTCTCTCTCTCACACACACACACACACACACACACACACACACACACACACACTTCCCACTGAATTGAGGGTAAAAAATATTCTAGAAAGCTACAACTAAATTTTAGAATGGTTCTTTACTCTCTCCCTCCATCCCTCCTCTTCCCCCACCTGATTCCTCCTGTTCCCATCTCCACACACCCACAATCTCTCCACAAAAATCTATTCTATTCCCCCTTCCTAGGATCTGAGTTGGAGGAAGGATTGTGAGAGCTAAAGGAGTTGAGGACATCAGGAGAATATGGCCCACAGAACGAATTAAGCTGGGCTCACAGAGATTGGACCCTGTATAAATCTAATCTAGGTCTCTGCATATGTTTTATTGTAGGGTAGTTGGTGTTTGTGTGGGACTTCTAACAGTGGGAGAGTGGGATGCCTCTAACTCTTTTACCTACTCTTGGCAAACTTTTTCCTCCTATTGTGTTGCTCTATCCAGCTTTGATATGAGGGTTTGTGCCTGGTCTTAGTGTAACGTTATGCCATGTTCAGTTGATATCCCTAGAATGCCAGCTCTTTCTTTTCCTTCCTTTTTTTTAATGTTTAAGGGACATGGAGGAGGAGTGGTCTGGGAGGAGGGCAAGAATAGACAGAGGGGAATTTGCAATCAGGATGTAATACATGGGAGAAGAATAAAAAGTAATCAAAAGAATGTTTTTTTTTCAATACTAAATTAGAAAAATAACTCATGAACCATGTTGTGTTGTTTTGCATTAGCGATACCATAATGTATATTAGGAGTTCTTATCATAAAGGAAAGAGGGACGTAGACAGAAATCTTGTAAGGTATATTCCAAAAACCCTTGATAGAGAGAATAATGTATTATTCCTGATTTTTCCTTAGGTAACTAAATAGTCCAATGTATCCTCCAAAAGAATGGGACCATAAGAAAAGCCTTTGAATTTCATTTGTTAAATGTGCTGTACAGGAAAGAAACCAATCTTTGGTGAATGCATTTCACAGAGCTTCATAAGGAGTGGACTTATTTCAGATCCTGAAAATGGACATCTTAAGACATGGTGAGATACTCAGACACCAAATGCATAGATATTTCACTTTTTACTAAAATATTCAAAAAAGTAAACACACAAGTCTAAGGTTACACATACTTTTTTGAGTTCAAATAATTCCCCATGAACTATAGATTCCTATTCTGCAAGTAGGGGTGGGTTAGCTTTTAAGTGCAACTCTCCTTGCCAAAACATCAGCCTGACAGAAACATTCTAAGGCACAAGTTCAAGTGGCAACTTCTAAGTCCAGAGGAAAGCTGGAAGGAATGTCCTCTTCGAGCAAGCTGCAGCCTAGAGGGCAGGAGAAAGGAGGGAGGGCATGTTCTAAAGAAAACATGGCTTCCAGCAATAATTCAGAGGGATGAGAAATACTTGACGTAAGCAATGAGAACTGCCTTGCAGCCTCCTCTCACTGTTAAAAGGGCTCAATGACTCCAATTATCTACACAACGAGCAAAAAAAAAAAAAAAAAAAAACTCGGCGAGTGACAAGAGGTAACTGTGAGAGTAATTTAGCAGAGAAAATCAATGAAACCTGGCTTAGGATTTGCATACTTTATCTCTGCATATATCTCAAAGCAGAGTCAAGGGTAGAGTAGGGCCTAAAATATTGGACCCTGCTGGTTTTTGCTTCTGCAGCTGTACATACTCCAATGCCAGCACGACTCTAGGCTAAGTCCTAAAGATGCAAAAGTGAGCAAGTCATTATCGGCAGGTAATTTGAGGGCTTTTTCCCCTAGAAACCTGGTAGTTCTACACCTCAGTGATACTTGTGAAGCTTTCCAACATGACACACAAACAAGTTTACATGGGTTTGAAACTGGGTGTCCATCAGCAGAACAAAAGTAGCCTCTCACCATCCCCTTTAGAAATGGAAAGCAGCCCTGTATGTCAAGTCCATAGCCCCTTCCATGCTGACTCTTCTACACGACAATTGGTAACATCTAATATAGAAATGTTAAAATGACTTCTGTTACTTAACTGTAAGTCCACTGGAATTTAAGGTCTATTTGGGAAAGAACTGTCATTTATTTTATTCACTGATTTGACTATCCAGAGTCTAGAACTAGGTGTAGGTTAAAAGTATTCAATTCAATGGGGAAGGAAGAAACAAAGAAGGGAAAGAAAAAGGGAGGGAGGGAGAGAGAGGAGTAGGGAGGAAGGGAGGAAGAAAGGAACTAGGTTACTTGAGACCCTGATAAATAGAACAACAAACAACAGTAAAAATCTGTAATAATAAAAATAATCTTCACTCAAGTTCTGAGAAAACTGAGAAAGACTGCATGTTCAAAGACATCTTTAAATGAAACTGACACACACATATTCATATATCTTCAATCATATTGATGGTTTGCATTGCTAACCCATGACCCCTTAGTCTTCAAGCAGTTATGGTGTCTATATAAAACTCACAGCCCTGTCAACACAGTCCTGTGAAAATGCCCCATTGGATTAAAATGTATAGAAAATGGAAGATGGGCTTCAATTTTTCTACATGTGTCTCCTCTCTAGAAATTCTACAAAATGTGTTTCATCTTCTTATACCTCTTAAATCCCAAACTTAATCTTCCTGTTTATTCTCCTTTGAAAACATGCATTGCTTTCTAGGCAGACTCTACACAAGCAAACAAATACAAGGCTAATACTGATTGATACAATGCCTACATCAGCTGTGTACTTATTCTCTGCCAAGTACTGACTGGAGTCCTCTTTAACTCACTTAATTCCTATACCATTCAGGAGAAGTCAGTAGCCTTTTAAAACTATCATGGTGTCCATATGGAACACTCAAGATTTCCCTGTTTACATTCACTGGAGAACAAGCTCTTCACTCACTGCTAGATTGCCAGAACTGTGGATACTTTCACATACATCCAAAACTGATTTACATCTGAGGCTCTACAGCATGAAAATAAAATGAATTAAAAAAAAAAAAGAACAACCTTGGTACAAGACAGACAAAAATAATTCCCTCTAAAAGAAATCCAATTTGGATACCATTCAATGTGGGTTTAATTCCAGACCAGACACTCAAATGAATATTTAGGGGGCATTACCTGAACAAAGGTAGCATCTCTTGGATCTTGACAAGCAGCTCTTGTTGATTCAGGAACCTTGGAGTTATTTTTGGAATTCAGAGGCAGAGAACAGGCTATTTCCATATTAAATCCCTGGGGCACAGCAAACTGAGTACTCATAACCACACGTGCCACTTAGAGTGGAATCCGGCCTGGCACCTGTATGATTCCCTTGGCTGGCTCCCTTTGGCCTGGTAGCAATAAATAACAGGGCAAAAGCCAGAATCCGTGCTCTGCATTCTAAGGTTTAACAGAGTAATTGGACTTAAGCAGTGATTCTCTTTGTGTTGCAGAAGTGGGAAGTGGAGATTTATTCTCTTGGAAAGCAGAGAAAAAAACCAACCCAAGTCCCTCTGGCTTCAAGACAGACAGCCAAAGCCTTGTGACAGACTGATGCAAATAATACCATTGTTACAGCAAGGGATCTATATCTGTGAGTTTCTGTTTTATGTATTCTATGCTCGATCTCTCTCTCTCTCTCTCTCTCTCTCTCTCTCTCTCTCTCTCTCTCTCTCTCTCTCTCACACACACACACACACACACACACACACACACACACACACACACACACACAGACACACTAGTTTGCTGAGGTTGTTTTATTTTCTCTTTGACTTGCCGGGGCTTAAACAAAGAGCCTCACATTTGATGAGTATGCACTCTACCACTGGGCTACATGCAAGGCACAATAAAATTTATCATGTTAACCAACTAAAGCCATTAATTATATTTATGTCCCACAATCATCACCTTTATCTGTTTCCAGTGTGCCCTTACCCCAAGTGTACACCGACCATTAACTCACAGTCTCTCTCTTCAGTACTTCTGCTGGAAAGTTTAGTCTTGTCCTCCATGAATTTGCCTATCCTCTACATTTCCTGAAAACACTTATACTTTCTTCAGTCTTCATTGTTGCAGTGTTGTGAGGATTTAAACAGGTCTCTTTGCAGCACAGCTAACTGCAAATGCCATACATTGTATGACCATGAGCAAAGGAACTAGATTCGTCATTGGACACCCAGTGCTACCTGGGAAGTAATTTTACTCCAAGGAGTCTGTGGTTGAATTAGAATGAATCGCCACTTCCCACTGAAATGAAACATTAACAGGACAAGAAAGTAGCCCTTAAAACCTACCTCACTGGCTGAAGGACAGGTTCTCTGGCAAATTTAACTCATTTACCTCTAAAACCTTTACCTTCTATGTCATGGACACAGCCTCCCCAGCCTTCAAGTCCAAGTTCAAGTATGAATTACCCGTGTATAACAAAGACAAGCAGAACATGAATTGTCATTTTTTCTATGTCTGAGTTAACCCAAGTCTTGAGTGATGATCAGGTAATTTTATGTGTGAAAATAAGTGGGTTAGGGTTGCCCATATCATCTAGTTAATGTGATCTATGATAGGAGATGTCATTCTGTATATGTTTCTTCTGTTGGTTAATCAATAAAGCAAGACAGTTGGACAATTGGAAAGCAAGATAGGTGGGACTAGGAGACAAGGAGGATTCAAGGAAGTAGTAGGGAGAAGTTCCAAGATGGAGGATGGAGAGAGCAAAATGCCAGTCCCTCTCTCCGGTAAGATAAGACCACGTGGAAATACTTAGATTAATAGAATGGGTTAATATTTAAGCTGATAAGAAACTAGTAACTGGCCAACAGCCTTATATCAAATTCAGAGTCTCTGGATATTAGTGGGGCTGGCAACATGGTGGGTCAAGACCAGCAGATGGAAGAAGACTGAATTTTTTGAGCTCTTTGTCTGATTGTGTGCAAATCTGTCTGACTTTGGGTGACAAACACATCAATGGGCCTCCTAGCTCTCAGACTTCTGGACTTGGACCACAGGCTCTTAAAGATCTCCAGTTTTCAGACAGTGTGGGAATTTTCTCAGCCTATACAGTAACATGGACAATTCCTCATGATTAATAATTTCTACATATTACATTCTCACACACTAGTTTGTTCTACTTCTAGGGAGTCTCCTGGTGAATGCATCTAGAAAGTGCACCTTCTTTATGTGCCATGTCTGGTACACTGGCTGTCCATCAACCCACTCTTCACAGTTATCTAAGCCTTCCTTTGTCATACAATATGAACGATCCCAGGTCTGTGAACTGTGGCTGGTTCTGAAGAATGTGCTGCAATGAGGGAAGTGCAAAGATATTTCCTTCCTAATAGACGACTCATAGAAATAAATTTCCTTCTTGGGTCTACCTCATGAAGATAACTGTAGGAAAACAACTATAGAGGAAAACCCAAGAAATCTTGGAGAGACTTCCTCATGCCAGCTTTCCCTGTGCTCCTAAACTATTTTCCACATTTACTGAATTGAGGGGTTCCTGGTAAGCTTCCCAATGCATTGAACTTTTCAAGTCCATCTACTGATTTCAGCTGTCACATATCTGTTGTCTGACAACTGTTTCCCACATGGCTCACATCACTGGACATCTGAACTTTGATGATGACCAGGCCAACAACAAGAGTCTTTAACTTCTAAGGAATGCAGAAGGCTTTGGAACCAGGAATGAACATTTTGATTTCCTACATTAACTGAATTTGTGGTGTGTGTGTGTGTGTGTGTGTGTGTGTGTGTGTGTGTGTGTGTGTGTTATGTCAATAACTTTCAAGAATACTGGTAGAAAGTTTATTATAAGTTAATTTAGACAGATATCCACACTTCAATGTCAATATTCCTGAACTCTGTTACTCTCAAAATCAAGAATATGAGATAGTCAAAATGCCTGAATGACTCCATAAGTCTGAATCATAAATTACATAAAAAAGCACATAGGCCTTAGGAGAGGCCCTAATAATATCAATCTGCTAAATGAACACTGTTAAATTTACCTCTAAATTAGTCTTTTTTAAAAGAAAAATTCATTTTATATTAGTGCATCTCTGACCTCTAATTCCCCATCAGAGAAGCTTTTTTTCCACAGTAGATAGCAATTTGCACTGAGGTCCACCCACTCATCAATATGCAGAGAATAAGACATTGTGGAGTGTTCAGCTCTATATCACATCCCTCTCCTTAAGTCTTGGGAATTATCACAGAACAGAGGGCAGGAAGGTTGTAATGGGTGTCTATAGCCAAATAGTGCTTTTTGTACATGACAGCATTTAGACACAGGAGCTCACAGTACCTGTGAATGAATGTATGACACCTAGACCAGATAAAGCCAGAAGAAAAGTTCCACCACGAATTGTTGAGGACTTGTGTATGGTATACCTGAAGACATGCAGGCAAGCACATACTAAAATAAAAATAAACACATTCTTACATAGCTTTCCTATTTTGAGGTAGATGAGACCATAGAGCTAAATTCTCACCACATCTCTCCTTTTGCCAAAGAGTCCTCAGAATGGGAACCAGATGATTCTGACCCACCTACAGTCATGTGAACACACAGGGAATCTTTAAGGATAGGCCAAAACAAGTTGTAGATAAGACCAAGCCAATTCTATTTCCCTCAAAGAAATCCAGTTCAAAACAACCTTTGCTATCCTACACCCTGTGACCACGTGATCAGTGATGACAGTGTAGGCTGTCTGGCCATTTCAATCAAGTAAATAGCAAAGACGAAAAAGCAAAAATGACAATCACACACTGAAAGCTCACAGAAATAACACACAGAAAGGCAGAGCCACACTCCTACCACCGCACAGGGTCCTGAATGGTTTCCCTCCTTGTTTCAAGTTCCTTCAAAAGCTTGGCTAGAATCCCCACCCTTACATCAATGCAATTTCCCTTATCTTTTTTTCTTTTCTTTCTTCTATGGATAAATTGGGAAGTGTTCTGATAGTTAAAACCAGCAATATATGCTTTAAAAATTTGAACAATTAATTAACCTCTTTAAACTTCAATCTTTGATCTATAAAATGGGGATTTATTCATTTCTTCAGCAATAACTACTGCGAGTCCACTGTGTGCCAATCACCAACAAGATACTGTGGTTATCAATGACTAGAAGGTAATATTTTCACAATGGCTAATATAAAGTAGACAACATGACCAGATTAATAAGTCACAATGAGTATGGTACATTTTAGGAAGTAGATCATGTAATGAGAATACATTGGAGGAGCACAGACTGAACAAGAAGTGTATGAAAGAAGTCCAGTAGAGGTTAACAAGGCAGAGAACAAAGCACAAAAGCATTGATGCCTAGAGAGAAGAGGCAAGGACAATATCCACCCCATCTGTATCGGTAGTGCTGACCAAGCCCCTTTGGGAGTGGTCACAGGTGTGGACATGAGGGAGAGTAGTTTTAGGTCTGGGATCAGGGCACAGGTGGTGATTGCTTGGTTCCATTCGCATCATGGAGAGCAGCCTGGGTGTGGATCCTTGGAGCAGGAACTTGCGGGTCATCTGTTTCTTGTGTAAGTGACTTCTCCTCGAGTAAAATTATAATAAGCTCTATTGAACCTAGTCGCGTGTATCTCAATCCTCACATCTATACACAAGTGGGCACAGGTATTGTAGAGAGAAAGGAAACAAAACTGTAACTGAGGGTCTGGACTCAGCAACCCCCTGGCTCACTATGTGGGTGCCAGCTACATCTCTCATTTCAGCATAGAGAAGCTGCTGGAGAAATACAGACCAGAGAAAAAATTTTGTAACTCAGTCAGACCAATCTGAAGTCTTCATAGAGGACAAAATCACCGGTGTGTTTGGCAACAGTAAGAAGAGCATGAAAAGGAGAGTGTGGGAGGCTATGCCATGGTGAGTGGCTGCCTCATACAAAGATGTCTTAGGACACAAAGAAGCAAGAATAAGGGATTGTTGCAACATAGGCTGGGTTTCCCCTGAAACAGAGGGATGCAGCCAATGACATAAATCAAGTGAGAGAACTAAAGAAATTTACCTGAACCTCAGACAAGCCTCTGAGACAAGAGAGGTATTGCATAGTATGCACAGAGGGAAAAATGGTAAATATTAATAGAAGCAGACAGATTCTTGTGGGCATCAAGCTAAACAATTCACATCAGAAAGCACTCAACATAGACCCTCAAAAATGGAAATGGGAACGTTCTTTCTTTTTAATTGGTGACTACCACTCTATCCTGTGCCAAAAGTAAGTTAAAAAGTATGTAAATAAGCAAGTTACCATCAGGAGGAACCTCAATTCCCATCCTGGCATAAACACACACTAGGAGATGCAGCAATGGCTTAACTACTTGAAGCACCAGCCTCCCCTTGTTCTGGCTAAAAATCCCTTCCAAGTCTCAATGAATAATTCTTGTTCCCGATGATATCCAGCACGATGAATACACGATGGACTCCTAGTGTTAGTGCCAGTTGGATAATTATACATCAAAAATGCACTGACCCCATCCTTTGTTGAGAAGACTTTGTAAGAAGCAGGGGCTTTCTGCCTTGAAAGGACAACTATTCCAAGTTGGTGCCCAACAACAGATCAAGAAAAAGGCTTCCATGGCAACATAGATGCTTTAGGTCAAGTACATGTTCTGAGAAAGTAAGCAGCATGCAAATGAGAATATCACCATCGCCCACAGCCTACACAGGCAGTGTTTAGTCTAATCAAGCCCTTGCCCTGTGTTAATGCAGCAATGCCACAGTAGTGCTGAGCACAACACAAACATCATGGAGTGATAAGGAGGGTCTTCCTAGGAAGGGTGTTTCGGCATGATTTTCCCTGTCCTCAAACATGGATGTTCATTTTACTTAAAATTTGAAAATAAAATATATCTCCCACCCTGTTTAATGTGGCCCACAGCCCAGAATTAAATCGTAACATTTGTTCATATGCTACTGTTTAAGTCATGTCTTGAACTGTTTCAGCTGCTTGAAAAAAAGGGGAAGTCAAGATGTTGGATGAGTGAGTGAGTGGGTGGGCAGATGATTTCTAGATTGGGTAGTGCTGATTTGGGATAAGGTGAGAGGCAAAACAGTAAACTAAGAGCACTGTCTGACAGCCATATATTTTCTTCAACACTCAAGAGAATTCAGGTAACCCCAAAGAGATATGAACTTGATCAAAATGTTAAGTTTTTGGACAGACAAATAATAAGGGGGTCATGGGAGGGGATAGAGGAAATAAAGGGAAGGAAGAAAGGTATGTAATTCTATTTCAATTAAAATATATTTAAATGATCATGTAATGTTAAATAAACAAACAAATCAATATTGAATTCAGCAGTTGACTAGGTAGCCTAGCCTACTTGGTAAACTCCAAGCTACTGAGTAATCTAGATTCAAAATACTAGGTAGGGATTAGGGAGGTGGCTCTGTCAGTAAAGCACTCACTAGGTAAGCACAGGGACATGTTTGATTCCCTTGATATAGGTACAAAAGCTCAGCATGCTGTGTGCCTGAAATCCCAGCTCTAGGGAAGCCAAGGCAGGAAATTTCTAGGGCTCACTGAAGGCCATTCACTCTGTCCAAATCAGTTTCAATTGGAGACCCTCTCTCAAAACTAAACTAAAGAGTGACTGAAAAAGACACATGACTTTGTCTTATGGCATTCACGTGCACACATGTACACATGCAGGTACTCTTGCAAGCGTGTGCGTGCCTGCGTGTGGGTGTGTATGTGCGTGCGGTGCGTGTGTGTGTGTGTGTGTGTGTGTGTGTGTGTGTGTGTGTGTGTGTAATAAAACAAGCATATTTGTAAAGACCCTGCACCTGACTCTGGGCACTCAGTTGCCTGGCTCTACTGGGATTTTCTAAGTCTCCATCTGAATCTGACACAAAAGAGAATGTCAGACCCTAAAGTTCTTTGGAACCCTCTTAAGCTACAATACCAAGTGCCAGGACATCACCTTACAGCAGTATGTGGTGTTATCTCACTTGCACAAATTAAGCCGATCTGAAGATCACAGAATGATGCATGCCACTAGCTAACCATAGAGGTCTGGAGGTCTGTTCAGACAGGAAGTGAAATGACTTGGCGGAGAGAGGATATAAGCAGGAAGAAACGGGAACTCACTCTCTTGTCTGCTGAGAGGCTAGGAGGTAAGTTGTGGCTGTGGCAAGCTCCATTCTCTGTCTGATCTTCAGACAGGCGTTATTTGTATGAGCAAGATATCATTTGGTCTCATTTCCTTGGAAAAGCCCAGAATCACCATGACTCCCTGTCCCAATCCCAATATCTCAGTTACCAGCATCAATTATACACCAAAAGCCACTTGCTAACATGATCTTCATTCCATCTTCCAATCAGTTAGTGACATTACTCGGATTTCCAAGCTTCTGTAAAGGAAAAATAAAATTGCTCAAAGCTGTTTTTGAAAAGTTTGGCCAAGCTTCCAGGCTTACATGTTTTGAGGACATTTTTTTAGAGTATCTGAGATGTGGAAAGGAAAGTATAATCATGTAGAAGCTTCTTATTTCAAAAAAAAATTAGACAATAGTTTCAAAAAGAAGAAACTGCTGGGAACCTATTTTCTGAGGCCTTTTGCACAGAAGCTGCTGAGCTCCATCTCTTGCCAAACTCTCCACAGGTAGTTGCCAGCAGTGGTCCAAAGCTACTCAAAACCCTGCCTCTGTAAGCATCTCCCCACTTCCATTGACAACTCAGCTAATGTCTATACCCTTTATATACACTTTACAATGAATACACTCCTGGCCCTTCCCCAGTGGAACCACCCCAATGTCTAATGGAAATGGAGAATGTGTAAGCATTGATAGACTCAGAATCCTTGTGTCATGTTGATCCTTACACAACAAAAGAGAAAAGGCATCACGGTTTTTATTCATGAAGTCCAAAATACTACAAATGTTTGTAATGAGATGTTTTGTGTGTTGTGTGTTGTGTGTGTGTGTGTGTGTGTGTGTGTGTGTGTGTGTGTGTGTGAGAGAGAGAGAGAGAAAGAGACTTTTCTCTGATTGCAGTTGAAGTTTACTGTTTGCTAGCATTAATTTTGAGGATTACAATATGCATCTCTCTCAAACATTCTTGGCTATTAAGCTTGAGAAAAGAAGATGAAGGGCAGGATCTGGATGCAAATAGCTAACTAACATGGTGTGGTGCAAAACTCTGATGAGTTGGGACTCTGGCTAAAATGACTTGAATGTAGACTCTACAACCAGCCCTCCAGTTTCAGATTTCACTTCCGTGTGAATTTTCCTCTTCTGATGACAGTTCCACTATATGCTAGAATTTCATACTTTGTGATTCATGTATATTATCTTAGTGGGTGATCAAAGAACTCTTACAAAATAGCTGTCGTTTTTCTGACTCATGTCATAGAAAAGTCAGTGGCAGAGTAAATCTCTTACGGTGTCATGTCAA
The DNA here is from genome assembly GCA_030556225.1 of Cricetiscus sungorus. Classification (NCBI taxonomy): domain Eukaryota; kingdom Metazoa; phylum Chordata; class Mammalia; order Rodentia; family Cricetidae; genus Cricetiscus; species Cricetiscus sungorus. The sequence goes on from JANBXA010000398.1 coordinate 26,554,905, forward strand.
AATACAGAAAGATGCACAAGGACCCTGTACCTATGTACTATATGTGATGGACATTGGCTGTTTATGTTTTTCCTCTTCTTAATCAATTAGGATAGGTTTTCCATGTGGTTCAGAGCACGGGCAACAAAATGTGTTATGTCCTTCAAATTTCACCTCAGTGTGCATACATATCCCAAATTGTGCAACATTGTTCTCAGATTCTTTAGAATTCCACAGTTTACTAACTTGGTGACAAGCTTTCTTTTTCCTTACTCCATTGCCCCAATTTTGTCTCTAAATTATAAGCAGATACATCAGTTAATAAAGTAGTAGATAATCTCCTAAAGCAGGCTGTTTTTGGCATTTAAAAAAAAAAGAGTGGTTTGCATCTTTTCACAATAGACAGGAAACTAAAAGCACTGATGCATGAAACTTCCCAGTTCATCAGAACCTGTTCCGCTGGCCTCTCCATCTGCAATCACTGCTTCTCCCATAACCCTGCAGCACTGGGCAGCCAGGAGCCAACTGTGAGTTCAGGTGGGTCAGCTCACTGTTTCACTTCAGGACTCCTGGATCAACACAGGTTCTCCAAGAAGCCTGAAGCTACCCAGTTTTCTTGCATCTCTCCTTCCTTATCTGTGGTAGCCGTGGGATGAGCCGTGGGAATATGGCACATTGAGATAAGAAGCCAGACATCCCTGGCTCTTTTAGAATTAGGATGATGTTCCACATTTTAGTTCAATGACTTGTGGTGTGAACCTAGGATAGGCTGCCTTCTGGGTTCCTTAGAACGATACCAAGGGGGTACACACAGTTTAGACTCCCTCCAGCCCAGACCACCTTTCTTGAGTATTAGGGGAAGAGCTCATACTGTATCCTGGGATTCAGTCATCCCTCACTGGCTATCAATAAGTCATAATCCAGAAGCCTCACATGTGGATCCAAGGTTTCTAAAAAGCACACTGTAAAATGTTACAAAGCAAAATAAATTTTGATATATTTTATTTAATGCAATATAGCTTTAATGTTATAATTAAAATATATAATCAAGATAAACTACCAAGGCAATATCTTAGATTACCTTTTTGTGCAGTTTTCAAATGCAGTTTAGATACTCAAAATCCATCTTTGTCAGGGTACATGAAGATGTCCCAGCTTCATGTTGACTCAGAGTCAGAGAGTTCAAAATTGTCCTTCATAAGTCACAAAACCTAAAGGTCTAAGGTGTGGCTACAGTAAGATGTGTGATCTTGGCCTTGGGTGTCCTACTTAAATAATAACAGACTTGGTCTGAGGTGTGGTTACTCTTGACCTACAATGCCAGATAAAAAGAAATTAAGTCTAAGGTGTGGTTACCAAATGCTTGGAGAATTAAGGAAGAAAGTCTGTTTACACATGATACCATATTCCCTTTTTTGGCTGGGGTACTTAAGAATGGTGAAGAATAAACTTGGCATGTTCAGTATCACTGGGTTGCCCTCTTGACTCTATCCTGTGTCTCTGTCTTTTTCTTAAGCATCTTTACCTGCTATTTCTCAATTCATACTCCCCTTCTCGGGTATGAACTGGGCAAGTCTGTTGGATCCAGATGAAGCCCTACAAAGATGGGTTACTACAGATTGGTGCCGTAACATGGGGTACTACAGAGGGTGACAACACACCTTGATTTAAGGTAGGGGTATTTGGCTGAGGATTTAGCTCAAAGGTAGTGTAGCTAGTTACCATGAAAAAGGCTCTGCATTTAAACTAGTGAAAAAAATGAGTATATTTCAAGTGCTCAATAGCCAGATGTGTACAGCAGCTGGCATGCTAAGTAATCTAAATTCTACCCAATATTCAGAGTTAGGCTTAACATCTTCCACTATCCATGAAGATCCCTCTGGTTTCTTTAATTTCTTTAGTTGTTATATATTTTCCTCTCTTTTAATTGCTATTCCACACCAACTTTGAACCGTCAACCAACTTTGATAAACTTCCTGGCTGTTAAATTTATCTTTATAGCTTTACACCAAAAATAAAAAGCATGACAGGGGGTACAATTCAGTCATATTGTTTACAATCCAGTCATTAATACTCAGTAATTTATCTGCTGCAGACTAATAAAGTATATGTAAGTAGTAAAGAAATGAGAAATTAATGGTTAAATCATCAATAACTGGCACAAGCAAAAGTAGCTGGCATTCAGGTGAAGAAAATAACAACCCATGTGAAAATGTATTAATAGTTGTTACACTTTCCATGTTGATATGGCTCTATTTAATATGTATTTGTGTGTATATAAGCTTCAAATGCTGGCATACTTTTTAAAGCATCTATAATATTTACTAAATATTAGAAAATAACTCTGGCTGTAAATTTCACAACAAAACAAAATAAGAGTCATTCACCAGACCCCTATCACAGTGGTTTGGTGGTTTCTTGGTGACTTAATAAAGCTGCCCTGGTACACCAGGCTATCTTAATCACATTGACCTCATAGCTCATGAGCCAATCAGTCTCAGTATTCCACTGCATCTCTTTTCACATCTTAAGTTATATATGAACAAATCAGGCACTAAAATCTTAGAACGTGTTATAAGATAATCTTGTATTAACTCAGACAAGAAAGAGCCAGGGAGTGACACATGAACTTCAATGCTGAGAAGAGGACAGCCTGTGGATTAGGGCATAGAGAACCAGTGTGAGAACACAGGATGAAGTTAGAAGTGAACTTAGGCCTTCCCACTAATCAGAAGTAATGAAACAAAGAAATATCACCATGACCTCTGGAGAATATGCAGATTTGGATAGCTGTATCTTCAGGAAGACTTCTTTCTTTGAAAGTAAACAATTGCAAGAATCTTTTGAAATAAATGATGAGTTACCTTACCTTAGCAGACTGAAAGAGACATACAATGATGGCCAAAGAGGGAGGAAAAAATTCAGCAAGTAAGAGAGGCTTTTACAAAATGAGGTCAGATGAAGGCACTGTTCACATGACTTACAGAGAAAGCCAAAGTCTGCTAAACATTTATTATTCAGTATGTTCTTAAGTAGTAAAGAGACATATGAATACTTTTAGGCTAGAAGTGACTTCCAGTAGGCCATTTAATTTCCATTCTCATAAGCAAATTTTTGTCTCCATCCTACTGTGATATGAATTATGAGAATTTAAATCCAAACCCTAAAATATGTAAATGCAGTATCTCTTTCCTCCTTTTCTGCGTAGCTCTGGTGGCATTTAAGATATGTGTCTATGCACTGTACTTAACAGCCAGGCCAAAAGTGTTTGGATTAGCATTTACACATCTGAATGACATCAGAAAGAACTGGAGAACAAAAGATAATAACTGTCAAGATGGCCTTATGGGATAACTAGAGGGACAGTAAAAAATTAGTGAAAGATGTTTTTAGAGGTCACATATGATGGCTAAAAGAATGTGATTGCATTGCTAGTGAGGGCTCACTTGAAGTTCTCTTTACCTTACAACAGTGGGTGGACGGATGGATGGATGGATGGATGGATGGATGGATGGATGGATGGATGGATGGATGGGCCTGTGAGTATAGACAGACTGTGAGAAGCAGCCAGAGAAAACGCAAATTTAGAAGAGCTGCTACATTCATTCCCTGAGCCTACTGAAGAACAACAATGATTTCACAGCAATTGGAAGATTTTGAAGGAAATCTCTACCACATCTACATTTCAATGCAGAACAACCATGAAGATCACATGACCTTTCTTCTGACAAGACCTTCCCAACAAAGTCATCTTAATTTTTTGCTTTTTGTATCTTCTTTATACATGACTGACAAGACTCAGACTTGACAAATTCTAGTTACCCACCAGCCATTTCACCCTACATGCTTCCAGTTTCATGAAAATACAACTCTCAGTGATTTAGCTCTTCTGACTTCTTCACAACAGAAGGAAGTGTGATGTATTCTATCTACAAAGCCCAGATAGAAGCCTGTCATATATTAAACACAGTGTAAATGATAATCAAGTTGGAATGGCTGATTTTCTTTTGGAAGGCCTGGAAGCAAATGACTCCTTCCCAAGAGCAACTCTCCCCTGTATTACCCACAAGTAGATATTCACTGAACCTGTATTTAGGTGTCATCACTCTGAAAACAGAGAATCACTTGCTGTAAGGAAGTGCAGCTGGTAGAAAACCCAACCATACCAGATCCCTACACTGTTCTCAGCTCAGGAAAATGAGCCCTTTCATGCTCAAAAAAGAGAGTACAACTCCTCTTTGGAAAAGAGACATAAAAGTAACAGGGACGTTAACACAGAACAGAATAACCTTGTGTGTGTTTTAGAGTGCCTTATGATTCAAAAAGCCAAAAGGAAAATGGCATCTTGGAACGTTTTAGAATAGTCTCAATCAAAACATGTGAAGTGCTCAGTGGATTCTGAAGTTTATCACTCTGTCCCAGGTCGACAAAGGGTTGACTGTGATTCAAGAAGTGAAAAACTACTTTACACTGTTGAACTTGTGCCAAAGGAAAATAATGATCAATGCAGTTTCAAAAGGGGCAAGATATACGATGATATGCCCCATGGAAGACGTGCACTGATCATATCGGGAAAACATTAAATGATGGAGTATGCAACCATATGTGACTAAAACACATCCATCACTGAAGAGCTATAGAAGTATGTGCATAGGAAGGCTTGATGGGCAATGGCAGAAACATTTCCTGTACTTATGTTCAAAGGATGGAGGTTTGCATATATTCACATGCATCATACAGGGAGTTATATGAAGAGCAAAAGATTTCAAGCCAATTAGGCCATGGCTCAGAAATACTAATATCATGTTGTCTCTCATCTGTGGTTCCTATATTTTAAATGCTAATTCATTAAAGCACCAATGTATCTATGACATGAAAGTACAAGTACAAGTGCCCAGGAGGGCAAAGGGAACAGTGGGGCAGAGTGACAAAAGAGGACATGGGATAATTAGAGCTGTCAGCTTGACAAAATCTATAGTCACCTATGAGGTGGGCCTCTAGACATACACAGGGGTGTTATCTTGATTAGGTCAACTGAGGAGGGAAGACCCACCAACTGTGAGTGGAACCATTTCCTGCACAGCAATCCTAAACTGTGTAAAATGGACAAGGTGAGAGAAGCAGCAGATTGCATCCATCCCTCTCTACTTCCTGTTTGTGGATGGGATGTGACTTAGTACTTCAAGCCCCTGTTGTCTTAACTTCTCTCATCATGGTGGAATCAACCCCTGGATGACGAAACAAAATCTTTAAGTTCATTTTTGCTCATGGTATTTGTATTACAGAAACAGGAAAAGAAACTAAGGGCAATATGGTCAACATGCAGTATAAATTTATGCAAAATCTCTATAAAAATTAAGAGCTGGAGAAACAGTTCAGCAGTTATAACTGTGTACTTTCTCTTGCTATAGACCATTCATTTCCTAATACCCACAAACGTAACTCATAACTGCCTGTACCTCCAACTCCAGGGACCCAATGCCCTCTTCTGGTCTCTGCAGGCTCCTGTACCCATGTGTATATTCTCACAAATAAACACACATAATTCAAAAATAAAATCTCACACAAAAACTTAAAAACATAAATCATAAAAATGTATTTTATACTTTAAAACATATACTTTATAAACAGAAAAAGTAAATGGCTATGGTAGTACAATTTAAATCTGTGTATAAATTTTAAAAATTGAACAGTTAAAACAATCTACTTGAAAGTTATTTAGAACTGTGCAAAAACCCAAACTACTATAGCATTAACAGCAGAGAGGCATTTTAATGAATTTGTATGTTCTTTCTAATGTTTTCACTGAAGTTGGATTACTGGCACAAAGTATAATATGTGTCAATTTAAGTGTATGATTCAATTACATGATTTCTTGAAGTAAATTATCTGTCAAATGGGCCAACTTTTAGAAAAACTACTCTAAAACCTAATAATGACTCCTAGGATATGGTATTAAACGAAGAATAAAAGGCAATCCTGCTCTTAAAGATTAGTAATACCCTTAAAAAGATAATGCTGCCCTTTGTTTAAGAAAGGATAGACCACACTCAGGTCTCTATTGAGGAAGCAGAGAAAATAATGAAGAAAAAAATGAAGGAAAAGAAGTGAAAGTAACTCAGGGACTCATAAAAATGGCTACATAAGAGATACAAATCAGTCTTCTTCAATGTGCTTAGTGGTGCTAGCAGAGATACCTGGTTTTGTAAGAAAATGTCTTGATTCTTAAGATAGACATGCTGGAGAATTAAGGAGTGAGATGCTATTATAATGGCAACTGCAAAATGTGTGTGTCTGTGTGTGTGTGTGTGTGTGTGTGTGTGTGTGTGTGTGTGTGTGTGTGTGTGCGCGCGCACATGCATGCACACACACACATGCATTCATATCCACCCTACCAGTACACATATATGAAAGAGGGGAAAGGAAAGATAAAATTACTGAGACGCAAATTTTAAACTTTAATGAGCTCAGGTATGATGAACTGAACATTTGTGCCCCCTGAAATACCTATGTTGAAATTCTGTTGACCTCAGGTTGTGATATCGGGAAATGGCAGAGGGTTAGGTCATAAGCGTACAACTCTTGTGATTGAGATAACTTCTCTCATGAAAGTGACTACCTTTCAAAAACCACTCTGTCCTCTTTTCATATACAATGACACATAAGACAATAACAATCCACAGCTCAGCCCCAAAGACAGGTCCCTACCCTTGCATCTACCATAGGAACCTGACCTTAGAATTCTAGTCTCCAGGAAAAGCAAAACTATCTTCTCGTTTTTATCAGCTACTGGGCTGTGAGACTTTATGGTAGCAACCTACATGGCTTAAAATACCAAGTGAAGGTTGTGGAAAATCCTTAGTGTTCCTTCTTCCTCTGCTTTAACCCTGTACCTAGGAGATTCCTAGAGCCAGATACCCTCTTTGGTGTACACTGGGAAGGTGACTGGGTCGTCCAAAAGTGGTAAAAACTTCAAATAGCAAGAAGCATAAAAACTTGAAAGAGTATCCATGCAGATCAAATTGCTGTTAAAAGGGCTTAGTAAAAGTCATGGGAGGGGAAAAGACCTTGGTCAACATATATGCAAATAATTCAATTTTTTTAAAAAAAAACTGCATTTATGATAGCGTCTTCACAATGAAATTGATGGCTACCTCGTCCAGTAACTGATGAAAGCAGAAGCAGAGACCCACAGCTAAGCACTGAGCCGAATTCCTGGAATCCAGTTGTAGACAGGGAGGAATGTTGAGCAAAAGAGTCAAGACCATGCTGAGGAAACATACAGAAACAGCTAATTTGAACAAGGGGGAGCTCATGGACCCCAGACTGACAGCTTGAAACCAGCATAGGATGGAACCAGGACCCCTGAATGTCAGTTAGGACTGGGAAGTCTATGTGGCATCTGATAGTGGAACAGCATTTATGCCTAATGTACAAATGAGCATTGGGAGTCCATTCCCCCTAGAGGGATACTCTCTCAGCCTAGACACATGGGGGAGGGCTTAGGCCCTTCACGAAATGATGTGACAGACTTTGATGATCCTCCATGGAAAGCCTCACCCTTTCTATGCAACAGAAGAAGGATGGGGTGGGGGTTGGTGGGGGGCATGAGAGAATGGGAAGGAGAGGGAAATGGGATTGATATATAACTAAATTTTAAAAATAGAAAAAAAGAAAAACAAATTTTGTAAAATGCATGCAGCTACAAAATCATAGCTAATGATGGCAGAAGAGATTACACAATTAATTAGTAAAATGTACTCTCACCGTTTTATTTTAAAATGATTTCCTCTCTCCTGTGTAAAATACGTGTCAGTGAACGTCCAGGAGAGGAAGATTGCACTGACCCTGACTCATGAGCTCATTTAGTTCATTTTAGTCTATTAAAGTGGAGAGTTGTACTCTGCCCTTCCCTCCCCTGAGCCTGTTCTTCTAGAGTGTCCTCTAGGGGCTACTACTGAATCAAGCAGAATTCATTACTGGCATCTTGACATCTGTCAGATGTATGATGAAGTCTTCCTGACTGAGTAGTGGATTTGAAAACATCATAAATATGACTTGAAATTAGATTCTCTCCTGGCTCTGCATGACTGGAAAAGATACAAAGGTAAGAAAACCACCAAAGGTATATTACCTTTCTTTTTCTTTTTTTTTCTTTTTTTTAAGTTTGTTTTTTAAAGAGAATGGCCTTGGTTATAGGAAGAATGCCACTGCTTTACAAAATAATTTAAATGTTATTGCACTGTGTTCATTGACTAGCAAAGGGACACATTGGAGAATCTGTTGAGAATGGATCCTGTCACAAATGCATTCTTGAAGAGGAACATCAAGGTATCACCACTGGGAGGAAGTCCCACACAACCCTCATAAAATAAATTACAAACTACCTAGCAAAATCTCTCTTCCAGGAGACTGCACAGTATATCTCAATAGAAGTGTCTATATACAATGAGGAACATCACATCCCAAGGATTAACCTCAGAGCTGACTCACAGCCTCATCCATAAACTAAGTGCTCTAAACAAAGGGAATGACTTAGTCAATAAACACCTCATGTGAAAAAGAAGGCATCCCCCAGCCAGATCTGCCTATCCATGTGGGAACATTCTGAGTCCCTGCCTGCAGGATCCTTAACCACCATCACTGGGCCTCTGCTAGAGAGGGTGGATCCAACAATCCTGCCACCTTTGGGTTATTTCATGGAGCTGCTCTGAACACACTAGACCTGCCTATCCATGCAGGACCACCCTGGATCCCTTCCTGCCTAATCTCTGACCCTCACCACTGCTCTTCTGCTGGAGAGTTCCCAGCACCTCCCAGAGAATCATCCTGTATCCCTGCCTGCTGGATCTTTGACACCCATCACTGAGACTCTGCTGGAGCCTGACCTTTAACCCCATAGCCAGGCCCCTGCCTGAAGAAAGACCTCCTAGAGAGATTGGACCACCCAGAGCTAGAGACATTGAATTTCTGATCCATCTCAGCCCACCAAGGGAGTACAGAATGAGAGAGACAGAGAGAGAGAGAGAGAGAGAGAAAGAGAGAGAGAGAGAGAGAGACCCCACCTGCACCTACTGGAAGAAGCAATGGGAAGACAGCAATACAAGAAAACACCTAATAATAGAAAGACAAGCATGACACCATGAGAATCTAGGGACTCAACACCAACTAGACCTGAACACCCCAAAGCAGATATAGCAGAAGAGAATGACTTAAAAACATCTTCATAAAAATGATAGACACCGTCAAAGACGATGTAAGAAAATCCCTTAAGTAAATGGGAGAAAAACCAAACAAATACTTGGAAGAAATGAACAAATCTCTTAGAGAAAGTATGGAAAGCCAAGAAAAAAACAATTAAACAGGTGAAGGAATCAGTTCTGGGTTTGAAAACTTAAATAGAGATAATAAAGAAAACACAAACTGAAGGAATGCTAGAAATATAAAAACTGGGCAAACCATCAGAAACTATAGACACAGCATAACCAACAGAATACAAGAGATGGAAGACAGAATCTCAGGCGCTGAAAACTAGAGGAAATAGATTCATCAACCAAAGAAAATCATAAATCCAACAAATCCTTAACACAAAATATCCAGGAAATGAGGGACACCATGAAAAGGCCAAACCTAAGAATAATAGGTATAGAGGAAGGCAAAGAAGCCCAGCTCAAAGGTGCAGAGAACATATTCAACAAGATGATTGAAGAAAACTTTCCCAATCTGAAGAAGGACATGCCCATGGAAGGACAAGAAGCATAAGGAACACCAAATAGACTGGACCAAAGAAAAAAAGACCCCTCGACACATAACAATCAAAACACCTAACACATAGAATAAAGAAAGAAAATTAAGAGAAGCGAAGAAAAAAAGGCCAGGTAATTTATAAAGGCAGACCTATCAAAATTACACCTGACTTCTCCATGGAAATTCTCAAGGCCAGAAGGTCCTGCATAGATGTTCTATAAGTACTAAAAGTCCACAGATGCCAGCCAAGGCTACTATACCCAGCAAAACTCTCAATCACTATAGACCATGAAAACAATATATTTAATGACAAAGCCAGATTTTCACAATATGAAATCTACAAATCCAGCCTCACAGAAAGCTCTGGAAGGAAAACTCCAACCCAAGGAATTTAAATATGCTCACAAAGACATATGCAATAGATAATCCCACTTCACAAGAACCCAAGGGTAAATCAGGGCAAATATATTCAAAATACCACTGCCAACAACAAATCTAAAACAAACAAGAATTAACAATCAATGGTCCTCACTCTCCCTCAACATTAATGGTCTTAACTCACCTATAAAAAGACACAGGCTAACAGAATGGATACAAAGACAGAATCCATCCTTTTGCTGCATAGAAGAAACACATCTAAGCTTCAAAGACAAACATTACCTCTTTAGAGTTGGGAAAAATCTTCCAATCAAATGGACCCAAGAAGCAAACAGGTGTGGCTATCCTAATAGCTAACAAGTTAGACTTCAAACCAAAATCAATCAATTGAAATGAAGACAGTCATTTCATAAGCATCACAGAAGAAATCCATCAGCACAAAGTCTCAATTCTGAACATCTATGCCCCAAATACAAAGGCACCCACATTCGTAAAAGAACTAAAACTCAAAGCTCACATAAAACCTCACACACTCATAGAGGGAGACTTCAACACCCCTCTCTCATCACTAGATGGGACCACCAGTCAGAAACTTAACAAAAAAACAAAAGAACTAACAGAAATTATGTCTCAATTGGGTTTAACAGACATCTATAGAACATTCCATCCAAACACAAAAAACTATACCTTCTTCACTGCTCCACATGGAACCTCCTCTAAAATCGACCACATACTAGGCAACATAACAAACTTCAACAGATAAAAAAAAAAATGGAATCAAATCAAAAATCCTGATATTAACCCACAAACAAAAAACACCTGATTTTTGAAAAACAGCCAAAAGTATACAATGTTGAAGAAAGCATCTTCAACAAATGGTGCTGGCACAACTGGATGATGGTGTGTAGAAGACTGCAGATAGACCCATATCTATTGCCATGCACAAAACTCAAGTCCAAATGGATCAAAGACCTCAACATAAATCCAGGCACACTGAACCTCTTAGAAGAGAAAGTGGGAGGTACCCTTGAACAAATTGGTACAGGAGACCTCTTCCTGAACATAACTCCAGTAGCACAGACAATGAGAGCGACAATTAATAAATGGGACCTCCTCAAACTTAGAAGCTTCTGTAAAGCAAAGGACTCAGTTGACACAACCAAAGGCAGCCTACAGACTGGGAAGATTTTTACCAATCCTACATCTGACAGGGTGCTGATCTCCAAAATATACAAAGGACTCAAGACACTAGTCAACAAAACACCAAATAACCCTATTAAAAAAATGAGGTACAGAACTGAATGGAGAACTCTCAATAGAGGCAATGAAAAAGGCTTAAAGACAGTTAAGAAAGTGCTCAACATCCTTAGCTATAAGGAAAATATAAATCAAAACATCTTTTGAAATACCATCCTACTCCTGCCAGAATGGCTAAAATTAGAAACATCAATGACAACTTATGCTGGAGTGGATATGGAGAATAGGGAACACTCCTCGTCTGCTGGTGGAAGTGCAAACTTGTACAGCCATTTTGGAGATTAGTATGGCAGTTCTTCAGGAAAATGGGAATCAGTCTACCACAGGACCTGGCAATCCCCCTCATAGGCATATACCCAAATGATCCACATCCATGCAACAAAGACATGTGCTCAACTATGTTCATAGCAGCATTATTTGAAATAGCAAGAACCTGGAAGCAACCTAGATGCCCCTCAACTGAAGAATGGATAAAGAAGATGTGGCACATCTACACAATAGAATACTATTCTGCGGAAAAAGCAATGGAATCTTGAAATTCACAGGCAAGTGGAGGGAACTTGAAGAAACCATCCTGAATGAGGTAACCCAGTCACAAAAAGAGGAACATGGTATGTACTAGCTCATATATGGATTTTAAACAAAGAACAAAGGATCACCAGCCTATAATTCACACCACCAGAGGAACTTGGATACTAGGTTGATTCTAAGAGATTCATATAAGGTCTCTCACAGAAGGGGGAAGGGACAAATTCTCCAGAGCACATGGGGGGGTAGTGAGTGGAGTGAGAACTAGGAGAAAGAGAAGGGGAGGAGAGGAAAGCACGTAGAACTAGGAAGATAGAGTCAGGGGAAGTTTAGACAAGAGAGAGGAAGAGAGAGAGAGAACAGAAGCAAACACCCACAACTAAACACTGAGAGGAACTAGAATCCAGATGCAGAGAGGGAGGACAAGACCAGGCTGCAGAAATACATAGAGACAGCTTAACCTGAACAAGGAGGAAATAATGGGCCCCCAGACTGATAGCTGGGCTGACTCAGACCCCCTGAACATGTGTCTCAGCTAGAAGGTCTGAGCAGTCTAAGTGTCCTCATACAGTGGAACCAATATGCATTCCTTGTGCACAAAAGGACTTTGGGGTATCCCTCCCCCATGGAGGGATACTCCCTTAACCTAGAGACAGAAGAGAAGTCCTAGTCCCTACTTCAAAAGACTTGACAGATTTAGTTAACCCTCCTGAAGGGTATTACCCTACATGTGGAGTGGGGGTGGAATGGGAGGCAAGGGTGGTCAGGAGTCAGGAGATGGTGGGAGAGAGGGAAAGAAGAAGGAAGGGAGGGAGGGAGAGGGAACTGGGATCGATACATATATCGATCGAAGCATCCTACCATACTTGGTCTGTGGGTAGGTAAGTAGAAACTGGAAGACTTGAAAAGGTGTGCTACTTTTCTATGGACTCTGTTTACATTGGTTTCTACTAGCCAGCAGCTGGTTAGAGGTGGCTGCCATCAGTCATCAGAACTTAGCTCTGCATACCCCGAGGAGATGCCACAAAAGTCATTTGTTGTTGTGTGTAATGAGATGGTGTTGTTGCCGTAGGGTTTTTTGGTTTTTTTTTTTGTTTTTTGTTTTTTGTTTTTGTTTTTTGTCTGCCATTGGAATAAATTGTTCACTGGGGAAGGACGCTTTGCCATTAAAATAAGTGAGGGGGTGGGGGGGAAAGCCCATGTATAGAAGTATATTTTATGTGAGTCCTTCAGCCAACCACCTGCAAATGGGTTTAGTTCCTTAAGCTAATAAAAATGCATGTGCCTTTGCCTCCTGTTTATCCTCTAGAAGTTTGTCTTCTGTCTACCCCCTACAATAATACATTTTTTAAATTCCCTCCTCCACCAACCTTTTCCCACCAGCTCTTTTCTAACCTACACCATCTCTCACGCTGTACTGAAAAATTCCCCAAATATGCTTTTTGATTTTATGTAAGCCCTGGAACAAGCAAATACACTGATTTCCCCTGTGCTTGCACTGGAATTAAATCAACACAGTATCTATGACCCACTGCTCCTGACCAGTTTCTCCAAGTGCACACTGGTCTGGTTGGGGTCTTTATAATGAGAATGGATACATTTAAATAGATTTAAATAGAAGGCTTTGCCAGATGCATGAAGAGAGAGTATCAGGTTCCCGGGATACATTTGCCATTAATATTCTGAGCATCTGAATGCCAGTAATTTCTTGAGAACTTGACTTTGGATGTCAACTTGAATCTGCTGATTTCTCTCCAATATTTTAAGGGAAAAAAAGAACCAGAAAAGAAAATTGGGGGTGGGGGATGATCCTACTTTCTCCAATCCTACCAATACAATCATATAGTACAAAGTACAGGGTTAGGGTTAATGGGCCTCCTCTGAAGCATCCCTTTCTCTGCAAACTCACTCCTTAGTACATGACTTCTTTTATGAAGAAAAATAAAACCACAATCCTATCATCGCTCCTATTTCAGGGGGTATATTAGTTTGTCCTGCTGTAGACTTTTCCACATCTATGATCTAGATAATGGTCTATACAACACCAACAGCTGTAGACATCCATTTTTACAATTTTTCTTTTCAGTTTTAATAACCTGAATGATGTTTGGCCTCTGCAATGAAACCCTTAAAGGTTTTTAAACTGTTTTTTTTTTTTAATTTCAATTTCATTTGGAGCTTGTTGTGTGTCATAACTGCTGCACTTTGTGTCTCAGTCAAAACTTATAGCTTAACATCTTGTAAAAACTTTTGCTTCTAAAAAATAAGATATTTGAATAGAAGATAATTATATAGAAAAATTACCCCTGGGAAATATACACCTACTAGAGTCATGCAAAAGCCTCAAAACTGACAGTATCAAATGCTGCATGGATATGGAAACACAAAATTAAAGCTTTCATTATTGGTGAAGATGAAAAATAGTATGTTGGTATGTGTGAATTTGTGTGCATGAAGTCCATGTGTGTGCATGTGAGGCTTGAGTGTGTGTGAATGTGTGTGAGCATGTGTAAGAGAGTGTGTGCTTGCAAAACAGTCTGGAGGCTTCTTACATGTCTAATCACTCTTGCAATAGAGCAAATGTGCTCCTTGGTCTTTATCCCAAGGAGTTGAAAACTTGTATGTGCTAGAAATATGTGCATGGATCTTAAAGCAATTTTATAGATAAAAGCAAGAAGATGACTGGAGAATAAACTAATGCACATTCAGGTACTGAAATATTACTCAAAGTTATAAGAATATGATCTGTAACTGAGATAAACTTAGAGGATAAAAAAAATGCAAGTTACTAAGTGAATGATTGTCTCAGCATGATCACATTCCAACCAGATGACATTATGGAAAAAAGCAAATTGGAATAGACACAGTAAAAGAATCAGCAGCTATCAGTGGCTAGAAAGGACAAAGAAATGACTATCCAGTCTACAGTAGATTTGTAGGGAAGTGAAATTGTCTATGTGATTCTATACAGGTGGATTCTATACAGTGTGTCATTTCCAAAGCTGCAGAATACACCACAAGAATGACTCCTGGTATAAACCATGGGTTCTGAGAGGTGATGCTGTGTCAGTGTGCATATAGCAAAAGCTCCTTTCTGGTGATAGATGGGACAGTCTGATGGGAGGTGTTATTCTGTAAATATGTATCTCACACTGGTTAATTAATAAAGTACTGTTGGCCAATAGGAAAGCACGATAGGTGGGGCTAGGAGACTAGGAGGAAAGAGGAAGGAGTAAGGAGGAATCACCATGGAGAGCTGAAAGAGAACAGCATGCTGGCCGGCTGGCCAGTAAGATGACCATGTGGAAATACTTAGATTAGTAGAAATGGATTAATCATTAAGACAGAGCTAGCCAATAAGGAATTAGGAACTGGCCAACAGCATTATATCAAATACAGAGTCTCAGTGTGTTAATTTGGGACTGGCCAGGCAGTGGGACCAGACAGGTGGCCGGCGGGAAAAACATACTCGCTACATATGGCACCCAACGTGGCTACTAAGAACTTTCACTTAAAACTAAGAAAAGCTTAAGAAATAAATGTTTTAGAAACAAAGGAACAAAGACAAACAAGACTTCTTGGTAGCAACATTTTTCTGGGTTGGACTCTGTTTTGTGAGAGACAAAACTTGCATGGCTCCTTTAACAGAGGTTTCCAAAATTATCATAAGCGACATGAAACCACATGGCTTTTAAACCTCTAAAGATTTACGTTGTGTTTTAAAATATACATTGGCTTGGGAGAGAAAAAAAACAGGATAATGGTTTAAAAAATAAATAGGGCAACTAGGTGTGGTGGCATACGCCTTTAATCCCAGCACTCGGGAGGCAGAGGCAAACAGATCTCTGTGACTTCAAAGTAAACCTGGTATGCAGAATGAATTCCAGGAAATAATAAAAGAAATGTTGCTGAATTAATGCAATTTATATATTTTAAAAATTCTTTGACTCCAAAATTTAAGTCCAAGTACAAGTTACTGGGGAAAAGGATTTCTAATTTTGTTTTCACAGAAAATGAAAAGCTGTGGATTCCTTCCAGACAAATGTGGTTTGATCATGCAAGTCCCCATGAAGCAATGTCAATGAGACAATGCAGCCTTGTAGACCACTACAGCCAGGATTTCTGCATCTTCTTAGGAACCCCCATGACAGCGTCTCCTACCAGCAGGAAGCAGTTTGGAAAGAACAACACCCAAATTCCCAAATATTGTTTATAAATGTTTGTTTTCATTTAAATGGGCTGGGTTTTAAATGGTTGATGACCACAAGCAATCTTTTTAAAGGTTAAAAGGGAAATTATGGTATAGATATGAATGCTTTGTTTTGGAATAGATTTTCATTTATTGGTACAAATTTAAGGTCAATTTTGTGATGTATATATTTCTCCTGTTGTTTAGGTATTGTGTTTATATAGTTCATTAAAAATGTAATGTGTAATTTAGTACAGATTATAGAGAGTTACCTATGATAGACAAAACTTGGAGTTAAATTAGTTAGGATTTCTAGATATGCAGAGATGTATTTAAGATGAATAGACATTCTTCAAACTTTTCAAAGACCTACAGAATATGGCATTTAAAATGGTTTAGGGTTTTTCTTGACAGTGAGACATAACTGTTCCTGGCAACACCACCTGCATCAGAAAGGAAGATGGACCTTGAAGAAACGCGTTATGGAGTTTGGTTTCAATATGGCAAGACTAGCCATTTGGGCAAGATACTGCTCTTGTCTGGACTGTTTGACTTTATGCTGTATAAACTGGACCCACAGAAAAGTGACTGCTGAAACAAGATGGACAGTGCTACAGGATTCCTGTTTCATGGAAGAGGCTGCCAGACAGTCTATAGGGCACAAAGAAAAATGACTGACACACTGCCAATACAGATGGACAGTTTTCTGCTTTGCTGAGGAGTCTGCCAGACACACTATGGCCTATGGGCTGAAGATGGAACATAACAGAAGAACTTCAGGTGACTGACCAGGCACTGAGTTGTCTCTGTCATTTCTAGAGTTTATATATTATCCTTCTGTGGCCTTTGATGAAGTTGAAGACAGATAGTTATGGTTATAGTTTTCCTTAGTTAGGATTAAAGATAAGTTACATATAGGACTTTAGACTCACAAAGATGGGATAGATGATAGAATATCTTCTTTAAGTCTTACTAAATGTTAATGAAAAAATATGGTAAACTGTGATTCTTATTTGTTAACTGTTGTATGGTATATTTTTCTATGTTAAGGTTAAAACCCTTCTTTTTATTTTAGACAGAAAAGAGGAGATGATGGGAAATGTTATTCTGTAAATATTTTTCTCATACTGGTTAATGAATAAAGCACTGTGGGCCAATAGGAAAGCAAGATAAGCAGGGCTTGGAGACTAGGAGGAAAGAGGAAGAAGTAAGGAGGAGTCACTATGGAGAGCTGAAAGAGAACAGCATGCTGGCCCATTGCTCCCTGGTAAGATGACCATGTGGAAATACTTAGAATGGTAGAAATGGATTAATCATTAAGAAAGAGCTAGTCGATAAGAAACTAGTACCTGGCCAACAGCCTTATATCAAATACAGAGTCTCAGCATGTTATTTGGAGCAGACATGGCATTGGGACTAGGCGGCCAGCAGGAAAAATCTACTTGTAACAACAGTCAGGATGATAGACAGCATTCAGGAACTACAGAACACCTTCTGTTCATTTTTTTCCACAAGGTTAAAAATTGGTCTATAAATAGAGTATATTTAAAGGAAAACAAAAGAAAATGTGTTGTTCTTTCTTTTGATTCACATTCTAAAAAGTGTCTTCTTTGCCTCTCTGTCTACAATAGTGAATCCTCTAATAAGAAGTTACCAGAGCTATTCTGCCTCCATTCTTTATCATTCCACAATTACACACAATTACACAATTATGAAGAAGTAATTGCATGTTAATTCTGTCATGCTAAACTATGAAACTCCTGACCCCTGGTTCCTCTCATGTGACACCATCTCAAGGAAGATGACCAGAGGAGCCTGTGGTCCTGCAGTGACAAGGTGATTTTTTTTTGGCACTCTCTGTTGTCCATGTAATGGGATCCTAGCCCATGGTGTGACAGTGTGGGCATGCTGAAAGCTTTAAAGAATTGGCTCTGAGATATCTCAGTGGTAGGGAACAGCAGCAAAGAAAAATGGGTGCCAGTGGAATGTGGTTAAGTCACTGTGAGTGCTGCCCTTGACAAAGGTTATTGTTGTTCTCCTAGGAGCCTGATTAGTTCCCATAAAAGTCAACTGCTATAACAAGAACAAGTTGAGGGCCTTAGCCTCTTCTGCCTCCTGGAACTCCTACTCAAGACCTCCCTGTAACAGCACTTTAGGCTGTATCACCTAGCATATTCAAAGGGTGTGCTGCACCTACCCTCGCCAGCAAGGAAGACGCGACTCCGGAAGATCTTCTTCATGCAGTTTTAATCAGGATCCTTGAAACATGTTCTTCTGACCCGTGCGAGCCCGGGAGAGCCCTGCACAGGCTTAAATACCCTTGCGCTAACCAAACCCAGTGAGCTACATGGACCCTGCAGATAGGCTACTCTAACGCGGAAGCAGACAGGCTGAACAGACTTAACCAAATAAGGGCTTATTTACGCCAGAGAGCACTCACCCTTAGGGAGGTGGAAGGTAGAAGCCAGCGCCATCTTTAAGGTGTGGCACTTTGCAGCTCTCTACAGAAGGGCCCTTACCCAAGGGCCTTAACCAGTCAAGTTTAACTGGTTACATACTGAATTCTTTCATAAGTCATTAACTTCTGCCCATGACAAATTGCCATCCACTGAGTAGTTCGTTATACTAACAGAAAAAGGATTAATTCAAAGATGTGTCCAGCCACATAACGCTGAACAGAGGGCCACCAAGTGAATTCAGTCACACATGGTTTGAGCTTAATGACAATAAGAAATGGTTTATGTAGCACTGAACATGTACCAAGCACTGACCTAACATTTTATACACAGAAGGTGACATCATCAAGGATTCATATAATATTCTTACTAAAATTACTGCCATTTTAGAAAGACATTAAAGTTTAATGTAACCAAAGATCAAACTTTAACTTGTACCCACAGTACCAACAAAACCTTTCTTCCAAAGTAATACCATATTGTAGAGAAACAGAATGAAAATTCATATGAATTAAATCTGATAAGAGTTGATGTTCTGAAAAGTGGGGTTGGGAAATATGATAATTTACAATGGCTAATTTAATGCTAGGTACTCAGCAAGCTTAGTTAAACTGTGACTAAATTAAATGTATAATCAAAAAAATTGGTTAAATGAGGTAAAATCTTGAGTGCAATATTTTCAAAATTGAAATGAAAATTACAAGAAAACACTCAGAATAAATAAAATTCATTCACACATGACCACTTATGCTTCCCACAAGCCCTCATCTGGCCCTGTACAATCTTCCTCCATTCCAGCTAATCATTCTCACACCACAGCTCCAAACAGTTCCTTCCCAATACAGTCAACTTCCCTACCATGGTTCCACAAGGGAATGTTTGAGTTGTATTTCATGTCAATGTAAATTCTGATTATCACCCTAAATTATACTGGATATTTTTATCATGAATTATTTATTTTCGTGATTGGGGGGGGATTGAGGCATGGTTTCTCTGTATTGCTTTGGAGTCTGTCCTGGAACTTGCTCTGTAGACCAGGCTGATTTCAAACTCACAGAGATCCTCCTGCCTCTGCCTTGAGAGTGCTGGGATTAAAGGTGTGTGCCACCAACACCCAGCTACTTTCATGATTTTTATGAATTATAAAAAGTGTAATTGAAACTCATCACACAGATGGCCATGGTTAAACTCATTAAGTCTGAAAACAAAACAACACTAGATGAATACAGAAATTAGACTTTTGGGGAGAAGAGTGGATTGATAATACTAGGAAATAGACAAGGTAGGGTAAAGGTTGACAGCACCCGGAACTCAATGTACATATGCGTGAAAATGTCAATAACATATGTAGTTAAAAAGTGTAATTGCCAAAGTATACATCTCATACCTCTAAATTTAGGGATTTCTCCTAATAGATGTAGTTTCTTTTTAAAAAATTCATGCTTTGGGTTATTTTCTATGCATTTACTATATTTTCTGTATTCACTAAAAAAAATGTGTCTGCTTTCTGAGTAGCTGCCAGAAGAACATCTAAGAGTTCAGTATGGTCTCCCTAATAAGAAAAGTGTTATACAGGGATGGGAAGAAGTCTCAGAGGTTTGAGCCTTGTCATGCAAGCAGCAAACCAGAGTTCAGATCCTCAGAATCCACATAAACCACAAAGAGCAGACTGATTAGCTAAACTGGCTAACACTGAGTTCACCTGGGAGATCATTCCTCAATGTATAAAGCAGAAAGCAATCGAGGGCCACTATTTCTGTACCATGTTGTACTGGTTGGTTTTGTATACCAACATGACACAAGTTAGAGTCTTCGGGGGAAGGAATCTCAGCTAAGGAAAGGGCTCCTTTAGATCCTTTAGATGTATGGCATTTTCTCATTTACTGACCATGGTGGGTGGTGCCATCCCTGGGGTGGGTGGTGCTATCCCTGGGCTGCAGGTCCTGGTTTCTATAAGTAGGTGGGCCAAGCCATGAGGAGCAAGTTAGTAAGCTACTTCCCTCCACGGCCTCTGCCTCAGCTCCTGCCTCTGGGAGCCTTCCCTGTTTGAGTTCCTGTCCTACCTTCCTTCAAAGATAACAGCAATGCTGGTGTAAGCCAAATAAACCCTTTCCTCCCCCTTCCCAATGTGCTTTTTGGCCATGGTGTCCCATCCCAACAGTAGAAACCCTAACTAAGACAAATTGGTACCAGAATAGTGGGGTATTGCTGTGACAGACCTAACCATGTTTTGGGAAGGATTGTAGAAGGGCTTGAACTTTGATCTAGAAAAACCAATAATGTTGAGATGTCAGTGGGATGTTCTGTGGGAACTTGGAAGATAAGAACATTGAGAGAAGTGCAGAATATAGAGGCCTGCCTTACAAAGGTTCAGAGGAATTTTAAAGACTATCAGGACCATTTGTTATACTAAATTAAGATCATGTGGTTCTGGTTATCTGAGGCTCAAGAATCAGCTGTGATCAACAAGATACCAGAACTACTATAGTGAAAAACTTTACATTACTGGGACAACTGATGCTTGTCAACTGAAGCTAAGAAATTATTGGTGATTAAGAGACCTGCACACTGAGGTGAAATCTTCTGGAAATTGTAAAATCTTCTGGGAAGAGTTTCCTGAGAGCACAGAGAATCTGTGTTCCAGAGGTAGCCAAGGTTGTACCTAGTGGTCACAACCAGACTTGGTAATGTGTAAGCACCACCCTGGTGGTACTGATTTTGAAAGAATCAACTGGTCATGGAGAACAGCTGAAGCTTGGCACTATAAGAGGCCAGGAAAGATCATGGTGAAGGCGTAGCCTCAGTGGCAGCTGAAGGCTCAGGACTGAAGGGGTCATGCAAAGAAGCTGAGGCTTGGCACCATGAGGAGAGCCTATGTAGGTTATTGGTGAAAATGCAGTCCAGTTGCAGCAGAAGACCCCTGAGTTTTGTAGATGCTGGGCCCATACGATGACCACCAAGAACAGTAGCAACAGTGGAATGGAGCCAGCCAGAGCCTATAAGACAGTTGTATGTGCTGCAAAGGGCAGAGCCAGGGAAGTGACCCAAGCCCTTTGGAAGAGTCCAGATGATAGTAAGTGGATCCCAGATACTGGACTGTTAAAATTGTTTTGCTTTGATTTGATTGTGACCATGCCTTGATTTTTCCCTCTTGGAGTAAGGAAATATTTTACTGAAGCCCACAGTTGAATTTTAAAAGATTTTGGATTTTTAAAGATAGTGACCATTTTAAAGGAATAGCACTTTTAGTGTGTTTGAATTTGTTAAAATTATTTAAGATCATGGGCTTAAAAGGAAGGGTTGTGACTAAATAATGATATGTTTGTGTGACAAGTTGACAAGGGTTCAATTGTATTAGTTGGTATTGTGTCAAGTTGACATAGGCTATAGAGTCATCAGAAGAAGGAGCCTTATGTGAGGAAATTCCTCCTTGAGATCCAGCTGTAAGATGTTTAGTCATTTACAGATCAATGGGGAAGGGACCAGCCTACTATGGGTGGTGCCATCCCCAGGCTGCTGGTCCTGGTTTCTATAAGAAGGTGGGCTGAGCAAGTCAATAAACAGCTCCCTTCCACAGCCTCTGTCTCCAGGATCCTGCCCTGTTTGAATTACTGTCCTTACTTCCTTCAGTGATGAACAGTAATGCTGGTGTAAGCCAAATAAACCCTGTCCTCCCCTTCCCCAATTTGCTTTTTGGTCACAATGTTTTTAAGACACATGTATATACACACACACACACACACACACACACACACACACACACACACACACAGTAAAAGAACATTGCTATCTGCTGAATACAAGTTATAGGCTTGAAATCTTCAGCTTTATAACTTCAATATAATCAGGTAAGTTCATTGTAATAATCACATTTATGTATAATTTATGTGTTTGCTTTACTTTGGAAGTGCCAATACTTGACCTGAGGGATGTGGGTGTCATATTCCTTTATGACTGACTCCATTAACAGGTTTAGAGGCACTTCATCAGCCTACCACAGCCTAGGTGGCTTTCTCTAGTTGTCTGCACACTATATGTCATCATACACAACACTGAATAAAACTGAAACATAACCCTACAACACCAGCCTCAGCCCCCCCAAAAAATGCATACCCTATTCACCTGTATATTTTCTCATTTGCATTCTATAACCTTTCTTTATAGAGAAACTTGACCATGAGAATAATATCTTTTCCAAGACCTGGGAGTCTTGCTGTATCACCACACCTGAACATTATTTTACAGATTTCTGAGAGCATTACTGATCAGAGAAACCTGGAAGTCCTAGTCAGTGAAGATGTAATATTAACTAAATAAAAATGTGCAATGAAAAAAATCCTGCATCTACTAATGAGTACGTGAGGTTTGTTTATGAATCCATTCACCAACTACTTATCGAGTCTCAGTGGGTGCCAGGCAATAAGAGATTCTATAATTTCATGTTTTATTTATCTTTCCATACCAAGATAAACATTAGCAATATAGAGTTTGTAGAGAGTAAGGTAAATAGGATAGTTGATGGTTTCATACTCCACCTGTATCTGGTAGAATATACAGAAAAATGTCATTGAAAATGACTTCAACTGATACATATTCATTTTCTTGCTGTAAGAGTAGAGACGAGGACTTGATGACATTTGTTCAAGGTTATTCTATTCTATTCTACCTTCTGAAATGTATTGGGTTTCATCAACAGGACATTATATAACCAAGCTGTCAGCTATGACTCCAGCATTGAAAGTCCAGCTCAGCTCTGTCAGAACCCCAAGAGACAGCAATATGCAATTTCTCAACCAGGGCAGACATGAGAGTCTGGCAAACTGTTTTGCTTGGCGGCTTACCATACTGCTTTGAGATTCTACTAGCAAGATGGTAGAAAGATGGCTGGTATAGGCATCCCACAATATGCTATCCAATCTGTGTTGTGGATAATTTAACATACTGATGAAATTAAGAAAGGGGAATCTGAGGATAAAGAAGAAAGACAACAAGAAAATGAAGAAAGCAATTCCTTTTTAAAATTTAAAAAAAAAATAAAATCAATCAAGTAAAAACATCCAGACACTTAAATTTCATTACTCTCAGGAGCCAAGATATATAATCAACTGCTGTTCACTGATGAATGGATTTTAAAAAGGTATGTTTGCATCTGTGAATGTGCCTGTGTGTGTGAGAGAGAGAGAGAGAGAAGAAGAGAGTGGGAGAGGAAAAGAGAGGGTAGGAGGGAGGAAGGGAGGGAGGGAGGAAGGGAGAGAGGGAGGGAGGAGGGACTTCTGTCTTTTAAAAGAGTAGAGTTTTGCTGTTTTGACAGCATAGATGACATATGTTAAAGGAAATGAGCACAGTGCAGAAAGAAAAGGCTCCACAGGCCTCACTTATACATGGAATCTAAGAAAGTGGAAGTCATAGGAAAAACATGGAACAGCTAAGGAGGCAGAGGTGGGGAAGATGTGCAGACACCACTCCAAGGACAGACATACTCAGTACACTAGTGCTCTCAAGAGGCCAATTGTATGGCACAGTAGCTGCCGATAATGACAACATGTTATCCACTTGCTGAGAGGGTATATTTCAATGCTGGCCCCCAAACTGTATGATAATGTCCATATTTATCAGCTTCGTTTTGTCATTCTGTTACATATTGGTATTTTTAAACATCATGGCATACATTACTAATACATGCAATTTAACTGCCCAAATAAATACAATGAATAGCTGTAAAAGAAACCCCCAGCCTTCAGATTCCAACCCTTTGTGTGGGAGATCTAATAATATACCAGGAGGAGAAACACATCAGATCATGGGTCATAAGACTTGCACCAGATTCCATCAAATGGATACTAAAGAGTCTCTAGGCAATGAGTGTCCTGAGAATTGGGCAAAAAATAAACTCTTGGGTCTTTAAAGGTGTTTCTCCCATAGATGACCAAGGTAGAGTAAGACAAGTGTATAATGTTCCTACCAATGTCTGCCATGCACCTGTGTTCACAAATGAAACAGGAGAAATATGAGAGCCTCCATCATACTACACATATATCAGTGATGCACAATGATCATGTTACATGTATACTAGTGATGTACCAACGGTACTATTCTTTTAGGTATGGGATGGGTGGTGTTCTCATGGGTAATAGATTGAATATGACAAGTTGCAGTTCCTTGCAATGCCAAAATTATATGGTGATTCTTTCTATTATATTCCAGAAACCCTTGCATTATAAACCTTATAATTGGAAGATAATGGATTAAAGTAGTCACAGTGATAACCATGGAATGGAGAAATTATTCAGATTGTAATTTTATCCTTTTGCATATCCATGCTCCCACCACAAAATGTTTGGTTCTGATTTAAAAACAAATGTGTAAGAGTGTAAGTACCTGTGTTTATTTGTGTAAGGTTAGTGTGTGCTTGCTAGGTGCCTGCAGAGGCCAGGAAAGGGCACTGGACTTCCTGGAACTGGGGTTACAGGTGGTTGCGCTGGGAACCAAACTCAGGTCCTATGTAAAATCAAGTGCTCTTAACCACCAGCCCAATTTTCTAGCTTTGACAATGAATAGTTCTGAGTCTTCAGTAAAAATAAAACTCTTTAAAGTAGAGGGAGAAATTTCTTCTACTCATACTCCAGAAGTTTCCAGTAGATAATTCTGTTGTCTTTAAAAGCACATTGGCATTCTATTTTTAAAATTGCTAAGGCATTTCAATATTTAGAGAGGAATTCCTGGCCTCTGTTAACTTAGAGAAAATGTTTTGAATCATTCGTTTCAATGATAGTACAAAATTTACCATGGATGATGAATTTTCTCCCTGCTTTGATTTCTTGAGCAGTTTTAAGCTAATTTAGACATTGTAGCATTAGAAAATAATAATAAAAATGTAGGCCAGTGAAGATACCTAATAGTCCTATTATATATTACATTTCTGATGACTGCTTATTTCCCAAGAATTTCACCTTGCTTTCTACTTAAGCTCAAAACCATTTAAAAACAAAAACTGAAGAATGAAGAGAAGCAAAACTTTTTTACTCATACATTATTTTTTTACTCAAACTAAGGACAGTCTGAATGTATAAATCCCAAGGATGAAGGTCAAGAAACTAACTGAACCACTGTGATGGAAAGAGCTGCCAAGCTTAAGCCTTGCTCCAGCCAATCTTAAAAAGAACATTCCTCATGAAATAAGTGACAAAATTCTGGTGAGAACCCAGCATCTTAAGCACTTCAGAAGTTTACAACAGCCTGGAGGACTTTCTAGGAAGGTTAAAATCCTTCCTCAGGATGGGCAATCCTCTGAGGGCACCAGAGTGCAACTTGCTGTATTCAAAACAATGAGAGATGGAGTACGACTTTTATGCCCTGTTCTCTCATCAAGATTTGATTATGAAGTTTCCCATTCTCTTCATTTGGTTGGAGTTTGAATTTATGCAGGAATGCTCCTCTTCTGTTTATGGATTTTATTTTTTTAAAGCAGGCTTCTTCTAGTGAAAAACAAGCTCTTGCCTCGTTCCTTTGAGTGTCCAGATCTGTTTTGAATAAAGCCCATAATTGGTCTGAAATTCTGACATGAGATACTGATTGTTTCACACTGATCAAGGGTCATCTTGTTTATTCCTCTAAGGACTAGATGTCTGCCACAACTTGAGAGGCAACCAAAAGATGACTCTGGGATTCTTGTTCTCACAAACAGGACTGTTTTTCTCCCAAGACAAAGTGTGTGTGAACAGAGTGCACAATGTGGGTCCTCGGGACAAGTTTTACATGTTAAAAGGGGTGATATCTGTGTGGACTCTCTTGTACTCCACACCCTGGAGAACAGTGCCAGCTCATTAATCTTGCCATTCCCTGCATGTGAAACTTGCTCAGATCTGCCTTCCTCACCACCCACTCTCTGTAGGTGAGAAATGCTGCCCATCTTCTCTAGTGAACAAATCCCTTTGACCCTACACAGTGACTCAAGGCCTGCTATCCCCCAGAAATCTCCCTTTCACCACACTATCGCAGATGATGTCATTCCCTCTTCCAGCTTTCTTCCCACAATGCTCAGCATGCAAATGGAATGCTATTTTACTTCTTCGAGGCAATGTCACATACTTGATTCACATGTTTGCTTATGTCTCTGTGCGTGTTCTTCTCCACAAAACTGTGAGTTCTTAAACAATAGGGAATGTGTAATCTAAGGCCTTATGAGTCAAGTCATCTCTAAAAAAGAAGAGACTGTTCATTTTAAAGGCAAATTGAGGGTGCTAGAAGGCTGGAATCTCTAAAATGGAACACAGGTTGCCAAAACTGAAACAGTTCAAACATTTCCTTCTACGGTGTTCTGTGGACTCCAGTATCTGAATTCATTATTTTTTTGTTCCCTCTTCATTCTACTATACATTAGAGCTTTAGGTGACTGATGCATGTACCTAGGCTTTTGTACATGTATATATGCACACACACACACACACACACACACACACACACACACGGTGACACAAATGAAAACCACCATCCTGTGAAGCAAGAGAACTGGGCTAAGATACAGCCAGCAATGTAGCACTGGCCCTGTGTGTGAGTGAATTACCCCTCAAGCTTTCTAGCTTAGGATAACTCTACTGTAAACTGCGTTATGTCTTCATCCTAGGACTAGATATGTAGGTCGTTTTGTTCTCAATTTTCCTTTTCTTAGAGCACACTTGTTATTCACTGTTTTGTATATTTTTGTATCAAACCCAAATCTTTTCTTTAGACTAAAAGGGGAATTGTAGCGAGATATTCACCTTGTCTGCACCTGTGGCTTAGGCCATGCCCATTGGGGAGAGGGTCGGGCCGCCCCTTTTGGGTGGAGGACGCTGGAAGGCTCAGGATCTGCTGGAACCCGCCGCGTGCATCTGCCTATGTTGTGAGTTATTTCTCCCTTAATAAACTTCTGTTCGGCCTAATTGTTTATCCTGATTCTTATTAAATCACAATACCCCTCCAGCTTCTGGATCCTAATGTGCAAACAGAAGCACAGTACTGGGGCACTGTGGACAGGGCATTATCTGGTTCTTGATCACCAAGATGAAATAAAGGAGTTTGCTAGATAATTTTAAGGAGACACGGTGAGACATCATATGTACCTACCTACCTCCTCAGATTCCCCTAGTCTAGTCCACTCTATTGCTGTGATAGCACACTCTGATGTAAAGCAACTTAAAGAAAGGCTTCATTTGAGCAGAATCCACCATGGGGTGCATTCATAGCTGGAACTCAAGGCAGGAACAGAATGCAGAAACTCCAAAGGAATGCTACTTTTTGGTTCCTCTGACATGTTCTCTGGCTTGTTTCTTGGCTCACATTTGCCTGATTTTCCTGTATCACCCAGGGTGACTCAACTGGGAACAGTACTGCCTGCTCATAGCCACCATCAATTAGCAGTGCAAAAGATGCCCCATAGACACACCCACAGGTCAATCCAATTTAGGAAATTCTTCAATTGAGATTTCTTCTTCCAAGGTGCCACTAGGTTATGTTAAGTGAGGACAGAAAGTGAGAGAGAATCTTTGCTAGCTATACAAGCAAACAAAGAATTAATATCCATAATATATAAAGAACTCAATATGTAAAGAGTCAAGAAAAAAAAAGAACCCAATTAAGAATGGTCTCAGCATGTCAACAGTGAGTTCTCAAAAGAAAATGATCAGGGGCTAAGAAATAGCTCAAAAAGTATTCATCATGCACTTAGGGAAATTCAAGTTAAAAATATTTGTGATTTCATCATCTCCCAGTCAAAGTGGCAAATAAGTAAGTAAGTAAGTAAGTAAATAAATAAATAAATAAATAAATAAATAAATAAATAACTGAGAACAATTTCTGGAGAGGATGTGGGGAAAGTGCAACCCTCATTCTATGTTGATGGGATTTCAAGATGGTATAGACACTAACGAAACCAGCAAAACCAAAAACAGATCTCCTGTCTGACCCAGCTATACCACTCCTTGGCATATTCCCAAAAGACCCATCATTTTATTCCATAGACTTGGTCAGCCACGTTCATTACCACTCCATTCACAAAATAGACCTAAACACATAAGGGCAACACTAAATGATCTCAAGTCGCATGTATATACATAACAACAACAGTTAGAAAGTACAGACAGTTAATTTGAAAAGATATGGAAAAGACACAGGAGGAATTGGAGGGGGGAACAGAGAGTGATGAAAATACAGTATTCACACATGAAATTCTCAATGTAATTTTTTTATAAAATATGACTATATACTAGACACTCTAACATTTTAAAAATGAGGAAACTAAATCAAAAAGAGGTTCTTTTTCTGGCTCAAGGTCACACAGTTTATAAAAGCCAGAGTCCCAATTCAGACTCTGCAATGATTGGAACATTTATGGAAAAGAGTTTCTGTGAACACCCTGAGGATAAAACATGATGTTGAAGATGAGTTACAGGCTCTGGTTTCTGGATAGGACACCAGCATGAATCCCTGGCTGGTCTCATGGAGCTGAGATGTTCTTGCCTCTTCTACATGAGGCATAAAATACATTACAAAGTACATTTGGGATAGATGGATTCATGTAGGCAAGTTGTTGGTTGTATAGTATACTACTATACTATACTATACTTCAGTCTCCTATGATGACTGCATATAGTCTAATAAACCTTTTGAAAAGACATGAAATTCATGAGTAACAATAAGAATAAGGAGGAAATTACTGACCCAGAGCAGTTAATGTAACTGTGTGACTTAACTGCTCTAAGGTATCATCAAGGGATAATATCATTAGCTCCACCAAACATACCCCAGCACTTCCTAATTTGGCTAAGTTTGTATTAAGAAAAACAAAGGCAGCAGCAGCATGTAGCCAGGAAATTACACACATGCAGATACCCAGACACTTACCATGTTGATGCAAAAGAGAAAAAGCAGCGTTACATATAATTGTGCTAATTTGAAAAAGAGTGTCCTAAGTTTCTCAAGGAGAGATTTATCTGTTCATTACAAAAATGAGCCCTTCAGCTCCCTCCCAAGAAGAACGTGCCATTTACTCCCACAAATGGACCATAAAATCCTCTCTGTTAACTGTATTTGGCTGTCTTCATCAGGCTGATTTCTTAGAGTAGCAAGAATGCCAATGTTTTCAATCCTCAAATAGATCTAATGCCAGAAAGCAATCAGGAGTCATAGCCCATGGCTCTGCGGGAGAACAAGATGAAGGGCTCTACACACAAAGGCTGTTTAGTGATCTGAAGAGCAGACCAGGTCTATAAAGAAGTATACAATTGTTCATTGGAGCTTTACAACCCAGTATACTTACATCACAACATAAAAATAAAACCTGTGAGCAAGGCACTCCCTAAATTAACCCCCCTAATTTAATTGTGTTCCTCTAACTTGTCACCTAGAATAGCATTAAACATCAGCTTATTTGTGACAACACTTGTTGGAATCTCCCCATATTCATGCTCTCATTCTCTCACAAGAATACTATAAGCTATAGGGGTCACCATGTAAAGGGCCACATTTCTCAGCACCAATTACAGCTGGGTCTGAACATGGGACTCTATTTGGGGCAAAAGGATGCACATAGAAGCAATGTCTATATCTGGGTCATGTTTGTCCTTATTGTAAACTGGAACACAGATGTGTGGTGACATCATGGGGGACAATGGACCAAAAAGAAAAGAACCAGTGCCTGTGTATTCTACATTAAGAATCACCCAGGAAAACTGATGTCCTGCTCCTATTCAGTATCTGCACTTTTACAATGTCTTCTTTAAAAAAACTTTCATTTGTCCTAATTAATAAACATGAAACCTACTGGATGATGTCATTTACTCCAACTTCAATAATAATTTCTTGGTGGTGAACGTGTGCTTCTTAGTCGAACAGTCATTTAAGGAGCTGGTGCCTCTGGACAGGTGTTCGAATGTCTGAGAACCAAGTTTTAATTTCATTTACTTACAGCTAATGCACATTTAAAAGAAATATGTTTCAAGTTGATTTTTTTATCAAATAGTTTAGTGTCTTGAATATCTAACATTAATGTATAACAAATAGGAAGATCCATTATCATCACAGACTGACATATGTTTCAAAGTTTAACTCTTTGCCATCATGTTCCAGGATAATAGAAAGTCTCACACCAAAACTTTCTCCAAGTAGGTACCGGGCTGAAATTCAGCAGAAAGTATTTAAAGATATAATGGTGTTTAATTTTTAAATAAATTATTTTTCCCCATGTGTCTGAGTGTTTTTCCAGTATGTATGTGCACCTTGTGTGTGTCTGTGGATGCCTATGGATGTCAAAAGACGGTATTAGATCTCCGGGAATTAATGTTATGGATGGCTGAGTCACCACATGTGTTCTGGAAATCAGGGGCCTCTTTAAGGGCAACGAGAACTCTTAACTGATCTTGCAGCTTCAGAGCTGCCATTTTAAAGGTGACCAAAGCTGCCTTTGAACAGGTAGGACACATGAAATTCTTTTGTAACACCATCAATACATTGTCTTCCATAAAGCAAATCTCAGATGATTATTTTTACTTAAAAAGAGAAATTCAACATAACCAGCAACAACTGATCTAAACGAAAAGTTACTATTTAATTCCACGGAACAGAGATCTGGAATAAGCAAAGCCTACTGAAGGGTATATAAAGCACTTTCTAAACTATTTGGGCACAGGTCATATACGATTCCACTTTGGAGGGGTTGTTTGTGTTTCTGTATGAAAACACTATAACATTCCTGGAAATCAGGGGTGTTAGGAAGGAGAGCAATGCCTTTCAAAACAGCTCTGAGAATCATGTAACTGAGTTCTCCATGTAATTATAAGAAGCAAATAATCCAAGCTGGGAAGAATGCCCAGAAATCAGAGTCAGAGGCAAACTTCAGAGTGAGACTGAAAAACAGAAAAATAAAGGGGTGGACATGCTTGGATGAGAGGGGAATAAGACATAAGTGAAGGGGAACTCCAGAGGGTGATGGGGAAGGGCACAAGAAGGTAGCAAAGGCAGGAAGGTAGTCAGCAGGAATAAAGGAGTAAACAGACAATGCCCAGTATCATAAATACATTCACAAATGCCCTCATTTAAGAATTCCCATGAGGAACTGGCAAAGACACATAAAATTTACAGGGTTTTTAATCCCAAAGTGAGTTTATTAATGACCTCAACTTGTACAATGTAATCTCCACTTCTGGGAGGACTTTAATGTCAACAAAAAGCAGTGTTTTATAGTTCATATTCAAAGCTCCACATTGGTCTAAATAGTAATATCAAGGAAGTTCCATTATTTGCATGGTTAATATTCATCGTGAACAGCAACAAGGATGAGGACAGCTGTGGAGCACTGCCGTCTCCCATGTGCTTCCAGTGTGGACAGAAGAGCTGCCTCTCTGCAGGGCATGTGGGACTTGCTTTATCCTCCTGCTTCTCACAACAGAAGCACCACAAGTTACTGATGTTTTCAAAACATAGAGCCATAGAACATAATTGTTTAAAAGATTTTGAGTGAGAAGCTAATGATCCAAAAAGGGACAAACCTTTTGTTCTCACAATACAGAGGTTATGTTGCTAGTTCCAAAAGTGACGCTGCAGTCTCTAGAAAACACTCAGACTCACCACAATGGACCAAGCACTGGAGCACAAGCTGCAGCATCTCCTTCAATTGTGCTAAAAGTCAGCTACAAAATGCTAGCTACTGAGAACAGCATCATATTGAACTTATCCTGCCCTACCCTATCTTAAGGTGCCGATAAAGATGTAATCAGGATCCTAAATCAGGATGCCGATAACAGCAGTGTTTACCCTTTTAATACCTTCATTTTCGATCAGTATAATCACTAAGTTACGGTTACACACTACTTGTGTGAAACCTTCCACTTGTATCTCTAAGGTGCAGAAACCAGCAGCATTATTTGGGCATAGTGGTAGACATGTGTACCCCCAACCCTCAGGAGGCTGAGGCAGGAGGATAATGATTTCAGGTCATGCTGACCTACATAGTGAAAATCTCTTTCACAACAAAAGCTTTCTTAAGCAGCAACATTAAAATAAGCAAGTAAGTAAATAAATAGCAATACCATTGGCATAGCTTCAGCTTGATAAAATGCATGTGCTGGTAGTGTTCACTATGTGTCAGGGTTTATATATTTACTGCTTCAACAAACCAAAGCCATTCTAAGTAAATATGCACATGGCATGTAATTCAATCCTATGGCTACTGAAATAGAAACAATGGATGGACCTGTTCCATATAATCAAGACATAATAGCATATCCCATTGACATGAGGATTCTCATGAGGGCAGGATTTTCCTCGCTAATTTCAGAACTACTAAACAGTCCAATAATATAACTTCAAAAGCATGTAGAAAACTACCAGGCAGAATCCCACTCCCAGAGCATGGCTGTATCTTCAAATCACACCAATCCTGCACCCCTCTGCCCTCCAAGGATATCTAGACATGCCATCATAAATGGGTAGCTTGGACTGTTTCTCAAACTTCTCATGTCATCAAGTGCTAGCAAAGGAAACCCTGTTGAAACAAACTGCATTCTACCTTCCCTTCAATCAAAACCAACCCGAGGGGGTTCTCCCTAAGAGGCAGAACTAGATGGTAACTCAGGCTCAAGTGTCTGCTGTGGGTGCAAATTTCTTCTTTCAAAATTGAATTCCAACAACTCTTTTGTTTCCTCTCTGACTCTTCCAAGATGCCCAAGATTCCGGCATAAAGTGTTCAGGGCCCATACACTAACTAACTGAAAAAAGCAGGAGAAATTTCAGGTATTACAAGAGGAGCATCTGAGAATGGTTTTGAGCTACATCTCTACAAACATGAGCCCTGATGAGGCTGCCTGCAGCAGTGTCTAGATTCAAACCCAAGCTCTTTGGCTCCTCAGCTATTTAAGCAGCAGCACTTTTGGCCAAGTGTGTCCTTCTCTAGTGTCCTTAGTAGACTAGGGGTTCCTAAAGGACATGTTAATATCTCATTCCTTGTAACTTGAATGGATGTAATAAAAAGTGCTGACCCATGGAAGGAGCTTAATAAATACCAACTAATTAACTGGGAATTAGTTACTTAGATAAACTTAGATAGATGTCCAGTGCTTCAATGCTTGACAAATGCTTTCTCCCACAGGAGATACAAAAGCCTGGGTAATTATCATTCTCTCAACATTCAACTCAAGGAAAGTCTGGGGCAATCAGAAATGAAGAAAGCTGTGAGAGCTGCAGAAGTGCCCTGCCCTCCAAAGCCTGCTGGAGTCTTCCATGTGTTCCTTCCCTTTAGCCAACTAGTCACTACTTCTTACAGGCCTCCATGACCCAAGACTCTCTTGCCTTTCTAACTCTGCCCTAGGCTCTCACCTTGCTGCTCTCCCCAGCTGCCCCTGTAAATCATGGAAGGGCTTGTTTGTCCTTGATTTCCATTTCTGCCTCCCATGCAGATTCAGAAAAAGGATAACAGTAAAAGTATCAGTTGGAGAGGAAAATAAAACTTCAGGTTATTATGATTTCAAGAGAAAGATGATGATATTGAGGCTACAGTAAAGTGGCTAATAAAGACCCTGGCATCAGGCACTAGGGGCCAATGATATCCCACAATGGACAGAAGTATTTCCTAAGGATAGTTCCCCCCTAAAAAGATGAAGTTGAAATGTTGACCTCATTCCTCCCAAAGTCACCAATCAGGTAAGAACTCCAAGCTGGGAATTAAATTAATGATGTTTTGGGTTTTTTTTCCATGTGGAAGGAAATACAAGCAGTGGAGATAAGTCCACCATAAAACCTGTAATCTGCATGTTTCTCTTGTAATCTTTATAAGCTATACAAAGCAGTCCTTATTAAACACTGCCATTCACCTTAATGGTCTTAATGTTGTTTTTGATCACATGAATCTGTCGAATCCTCCAAGTGTGAGACTCACCTCATATTACCTTCCCTTTCCCTTGTAGCCCACACACTGACCCCTGCTTTGTTGCTGGGCCTGATGTTTTCCCTTATGCCCTTCTCAGTCATGCCTTGCTCAACTTCCACCATCATTTCATAGCCACATCAAATAGCAGAGTTCTTGTGAACATCCACAGCTTGTAGTCTCACAGTCAAGTTTGAGTCTTCCATGATGTGTACCCATTCTATACAAATGAAACATCATGGTGGCTCAGAGGGCAGAAACAGAAAATGCAGAGGGAAGTGCCTAACATGCTTCCTCAAAGCAAGAGGTCAAATATCACAAACAACTGCTAAGCGACTTTAAGGAAGATCTCATTTCAAAATGGACACTTCATTGAGTCCAATGTGACCAGGTTGCAATGAATAATCACGTGGGAAGTACTGCCTGACAGAAGCAGGGTCTAGGAAAACGAGATAAGTGTATAGTGTACACTATTTTCCTTGCTTGGCCAGGAAATTGTGTGTGTGGGGGAAAGGCTTCCAAAAGAATACTCAAAGAACAATTCAGATGACACACAACAACTGAAGGGATCTGACACTTCTGGCACCAATACCAGCCCACACTCCCATACACAGACATACATACTCACATAATTGAGAATAAAGTAAGTTCTATTTTTAAAAAAATAAAAGAATACTCAAAGAACCAATCAGGCTACAGGATACAATACATGAAGCCTTGAGTTCCAGGCTAAAAAAAAAGTATTTAAGTTATGGACAACAAGAGCTCAGGAATATCTCTAAAAGCTTTGGAAATTGTATAAAGTAAGGATCTTTGTAATAGTGATACTAACAAACTAATGATTTCTTTATTTTTCAATTAATTCTAAATTCCTCCGAATCATAATGACTCTGAGTACAAAATAATTTGATAATCTCCGTGGGACATTATTTGAGCATAATAAAATGACTAATGGACTAGAATGATCATGAGACTAAATATTAATTTATAGAATTTAGAAAAATAGAATATATTTCATCTTGCTTAGGCTTTAAGCCCTGCATGTGTCATCTGCCTAATGAAACTGTATTTGCCACTAGTCTCTCATGTAACAAGTATTAAAAAATTCCCAAATTCTCCTAATGACCAGAAATGCAGAATATGGATTTCAGGCAACAACAACCTTGGCCATCTGCTTCTTCACTAGGCCTCCATAACTAGTCTACTACCAACTCTGGTGTGGTCCACACATTAGCCTTCGGAGTGCATTACCAGCAAAATAGAGCCACCCAGAAGTTCCTGAGCTGTCTGACTTCAGTGCCCAAGTGGAACAATTGGATGAGACAGACAATGGCCTCTGGTCCCATCTGCAGTTGGTTCTGAGATACAGCAGGAAGTGAAGTCTACTCAGAGTCTAAGAAGCCCCCCCACCCCTGACACCCCAGCCACTCTGCTATGGTCACTGGTCAAGCTACCTTAGTGTACAGAGCTTAAAGAAAGAGAAATATAAACCCGAGAAGAAAGCCAGGGCATGGGTCTTAACTATCAGCTAAAGATGCCTTTATAAGGAAGGCTGGAATTCCTAGGAATTAGTTACACCATGCTAGCACCTGGCTGAGGCCATCCCTGGAACACCCTATTTCACATTGTATTTTTTCATAATTATTAAATTTGGAGATTATAATATAAATACATCATTTCTTCCTTCCATTCATTCCTACAACCCCTTCCATATCTCTCTCTATATCTCTATCTCCATCTTTATCTCTATCTCACATACACACACACACACACACATGCTCTCTTTCAAATGCATGACCTATTTTTCTTAAATTATTGCTACACATGTATATGTACAGATATAATCATAGGTACGTAAATATATATTTCTAGATATATAAATGCAATATGCTCAGTCTGTAAAACATTATTCATATGCATGCCATAGGAGGTATCTTTGCTATCTTGTGTTGAGTCATCAGTAAACAGCTTCCAAGGTGACTAGAGTGCAGGTTAATTGGGAAGTACCTTGACAAATGGCAGGCAAGAGGAAAAGGCAGATTAGGCAAAGAAAGGAGTAGGCATTTGATACAGCCAGGAGGTAGGATTTGGCCACTTCTATGAAGAAACGTGAACCCCAAATTGCCTCCCAGGGTTGTCCGAAACAGTAGCCCTACTTCAGGCAGTCAATGACTATGGCTTTGAGCTACTGCAGACCATACTCTGTGAGAGTGGATAACCATGCCAGTTCTGAGGGAAATGTATGGAGAACTAGGGAAAGCACTATTAATCCCAAAACCAATAAAAAAGGACAGAGTGGGAGCGTGGTGAGGAAGAGAGAAGCATATGAGACAGAAGTGGCTGGGCTTGAAATATTTATTTATCTCAGCATGCTGAGTTCTGACCATCTGTGTGACCATGGCATGGCTGTTTGGTGTCCTTGGAATGCAACTCTTTGGTGTTACATGCTCTGACTTGCTGTCACTCCAGAGATACCCAGGAGCCTTACATATTTCATTTGCAATCATTGTCTGAGACTCTCCAATCACCTACCCCATGGCCTTCATACACCCAGAAAGTAGAGGACATGGGAAATCCCCTGTGGCACTTGAAATCCACCTTCATTAAGTACACAGGCCCAGTTTTCACAAAAGAAAATTCTCATCTCCATACTGAAGTGGTTGCTTACCAACCCCATGATTAAATGAGATTTGCAAGCAGCAACATGGGGACTTCAACATTTACAATGAACACAATTATTCACTTAGTTGTATCTTTATTACCCATGCTCCCCCTTGTGAGGCAATTTTCCTTATTGGAAGTAAAGCAATCTCAACCAAAGCACTTAAAAATTATCCTTTTCCTGCTTTTATTAGCTGGTATCAAAGAAATAACTATTTGAGGCACAACCAACAGGAGGGAATTGGTTTTTTATTGCTCAGTTCACATTGTTATAGCTTTGGGAGTGGAGAAAAGACTCCCCAAGGAAATACTGTCCCTCAGAACACACTTTCTGGGTAATCAACAGGAAAAGTCTTTCAAAGGGAAGGAAACAGAGAAAAATATCAAAACATAATTAAATAAGCAAAGTACAAGGAAAATAAAACTCGAAAAAGAAGCTGTTCAAGACAGAAACAACATTGCTTAAAATTAATTGCAGAATAAAATGCAGAATATACATTATCCCAAGGGGGCTATCCCATTCTTTCTGATCAATTTTAACAGCTGCTAATCTTTAAAATAAAAACCCAAGGGGTGAGTGAGCTCAGTGGGTAAAGGTGCTTGCTGCCAAGCCTAAAACATATCTGAGTTTGATCCCCAGAACCCATGTGGCAGGAAAAGAAAATAAATTTCAACAGGTTGTTTACCTCCACATACACAAGGTAGCGCACGTGCGCGCGCACGCGCACACACACACACACACACACACACACACACACACACACACACAAATAAATAAATAAATGTAAAAATAATTTTAATTAAAACCTGGTAGGAGAGTAGGAAGATGGCTTAGTGGGTAAAGTTTTGTTCTGCAAGTCTAAAGACCAGAGCTCAGATCCCCAGCTCACACATAAATGCGAGAGAAGCTTAATGCCCCATCTATAATTACAGACAGAGCATAGCAGACAAGAACTTAGAAAAAGCTGGCTCAATAAACCAGCAAGATAGATGGGCTCTGAGTTCAAGTGATAGTTCCTGCCTCAATGCATACGGTGGAGAGCTTCTAAAGGACATGCCAAAGTGAACTTTTAGCTTCCAGGTGTATACATAGGAACATACCTACACACATGGGCACCCATACACATGTAAACAAACATTCACAAATGCACATATAAACATTTGCAAAAGATAAAATGCAATGAAATGGAGAACTGTAGTGAGCATTCAACAAC
Organism: Cricetiscus sungorus; assembly: GCA_030556225.1. Taxonomy (NCBI): domain Eukaryota; kingdom Metazoa; phylum Chordata; class Mammalia; order Rodentia; family Cricetidae; genus Cricetiscus; species Cricetiscus sungorus. The sequence goes on from JANBXA010000398.1 coordinate 26,593,209, forward strand.
TCCCTATGAATATAAATGTATGTATATATCAGCACTTCAAATCAAATGTCAGCCATGAAGAATAAACCCCCCACCTTAGTACTGAGATATTATATGCTGTTCAACATTCAGTAAACAAACAAATCACACTGGTCAGAGTAGATGTCTGGCCTCCACAGCACAGGAAACTGTCCTAATGTAACAATATATATACTTCACCCCAGGTAAACCTCATGTACTGAGCCATTTCATTATTCTTTAATATTGCTTTTAATGGCTTGGCAGACATTCTTCTAATAGATGCTATATCATTAAAAAAATAAATATAAATAAATGGCAACTTTAATTATAGTTCTCAAATTCCTTGTAGTAGAATAGTGTTTCTATTGACAAAAAAATGGATTTTGCATAATTTATAGGAAAGAAATATGCACATACAGCTTTATGAATATGTGCACAGCCATACATATCGTAGGTCAATACCATCACCAATTTTTTCCTCATATTAACACTTAGCAGTATCAACAGCAAGAAGTGACTTTAGAAGCCATCCTGATAAAGACCCAGAACCCCAAGATGCATTAGACCCTTTAATGCAAGGAGAGACCATAGCCATCAGAAATGGCTTATTTATTTAAAAGTCTAGTTCATAAGATGCTCCATTATTTATTCAGATCACTGTGTAAATGAAATTCCCAAATTAATTGAAATAAATATAAAAATTATATAATTCCCTATAAAAAATGTACATAATATTATTCTACACAGAGTAATCATTAAACATGGTTAGTACTACAAATTGGTGAGGTTGAAATCATCAGCAGTTGCCTTTAACAGTGCTTAAATTACATATTTAAGCATATTTTTTCTAAGATCATATTTGGGTTATTTTCCCCATAAGAATATATAAATGCATTATTAAAACATGAAGTTCTTATTAGATTTATGGCTCACTCCATGAGATTGAATCCATAAGAGACACTGGTAGAGCTGCCAAGAAGCTAAGACTAGCTAAGTCACAGGCCTAAGGGAAAACCTATTACTATTATTTTGTTAAAGGAACATAGCAGTAAATGACTCCTAATGACACTGATCCTCATGGATCACAGCATTGTTCAAGCCTCATCAGAGGAGCTTCTTTATGCAGCCCCTGCTAATTTATGCTGTGACTTGTGTAACTGGGCAATGTGCAAAGTGAAAGACTTAGGAACACTCAGCCTTAAAGGAGAAGCATTTGTCAAAGCCCTCCTTTCAAAGCTCAAGACTGTGGATGACTCCAAGGAAACAGTGTCTTCCTGACTCAAAAGCATGTGTATGTGTGCATGGGTATGTGCACACTCACGGGCGCGCACACACACACACACACACACACACACACACACATTCACAGTCACTGTGACAACACACACATGACCTGCATAAGTGCACATCAGACAAAATCCCAGCACAAAGAGGTGGCCACAAAGTCCTACCCTAACCAAGAAAGTGATTGGTCAGTACAAAACAAACAAATACCATGGGTATTTTTTTTCCCTTTGGCTGGTTGGTTAGTTTGCTGGTTTGCTGGCTTATTGGTGTTTTTTGGTTTGTTTTGACCCTGTTTGTGTGAATTTTGAGAGACAGAGACAGACAGAGAGAGAGAGAGAGAGAGAGAGAGAGAGAGAGAGAGAGAGAGAGAGAGAGAGAGGGAGAGAGGGAGAGAGAGAGAGAGAGAGAGAGGGAGAGAGAGAGAGAGAGAGAGAGAGAGAGAGAGAGAGAGAGAGAGAGAGAGAGAGAGAGAGAGAGAGAGAGAGAGAGAGAGAACATTTAAGTTAAATGGATAGGATATGATGGGAAAATATGGTCAAACTATAGATCATACATAAAAATTTTAGTGAATTTTTAACATCAGGAGAACATGGCCTACCAAATCAACTAAGCAGAGCCCATATGGACTAGCACCACTGGGCCTGCATGGGCCTGCACCAGGTCCTCTATATATATATTGCAGCTGTTAGCTGGGTGTTTCTGTGGCTGCTAAAAGTATGAGCAGTTATACCTCTGACTCTTTTGACCACTCTTAAGACCCTTTTGCTCCTATCTGGTTTCCTTGTCCAGCTTTGATGTGAGGCTTTCTCCTTGCCTTACTGTATCTGGCTTGTCCAACTTGGCTGCAGTCTCTTGGGGGTTTGCTCTTTCCTGAAGAGAAAATAGAGGGGGAGTTGATCTGGGGGAGAGGGAAGACGGGAGGGAGATAGGAGGAGTGGAGGGAGGGGAAACTGTGGTTGGGATGTGTTGTATGAGAGAAGAATCTATTTTCAATTAAAAAGTAAAGTTCCAAACTATAATGTAGATGTTATATAATATCTTCTATCTTCAAAGGAAGGTGTTATGCTGAAAGGAACACTTTTTTTGTATGTGTTGCACAAGGCATTGAACTGGGAGCTTCACATATACTAGGCAAAGGTTACACTGCCAAACTACTTCTTACTTACTTACTTGCGGCTTACTTCTTAAGATAAAAATGTCCAAGGTAAAGAAAATTTCCCTAAAATGTGACAGCACTGTTCATAGAGTTTTTGGAGCCAATGCAGACAGACTATTGCTCTAGACTTATCCTCATTTATTCACTGAACAATCTATAAAGAAGACCTTCTTTTTGAGTAGGGCTATGTTCACCTGTGATTAAGGGCAGGGTAGGATGAACAATGGATAGACTTCAGACCAAAAAACAAAAACAAAGCAAACAAACAAACAAACAAACAAACAAAACCATGAAAACAGAGTTTAAGCTAGAAAACAGTGAGGCAGTAAATCTCTGGTATGGTTACAGCCTTTTTTGCCTATAGCAACTAAAGGAGTGCAGTGGTATAAAGAACAGTATACTAAATTTAGCATCAGAATGACCCCATTTAATCTTCATTGTCAAATGAAGACAAAGTACTTAATCTACTAAGGCCTTAGTTTCCTTGCCTGCAACCTCGAGATAATGGTAGACACAGTGCCTGTGATGCAAAGTGGTACCAACTTCTGAAATCCTCTATAGTTTACAAAGGAATTTCACAGAGGTAATGATGAAGAAGTCTCCCAGGGCTGGCAAGACAGAAGGGCAAGCTCTCCAATATATGTCAGGATAAATCCCCATATTAAATGCTGCTTAGGGTCTGTAGCTTTTAAGCTGGAAGGAAATACAATAGATGGATTCTGAAGTATTTACAGAGGAAAGAAAAATGTGCACATTTCTTAGTCTTCTGTTGGCTGTTATTTTATAAGCAGATACAAAGGCCATCCCAAGTAAAGGGCTATCTCAGAACAAAGATCAAATTAAAAATTAATCATGCTCCAGGGAAGCAGAAGACAGCCTCTCTGCTTTACACTCTGCAGGCCCCAAGGAACATGCTAATTGTTTTATATGCTAACATTATTAGATACTAGATAGCCTGCTAATTTGTCAGCAGATTGTTACCTAATGAGCAGTTAATCTGCCCTTTGGAGAGCCACACGAAGTTGGATAAATGCATCCTTCAGAATGTGTCTTTCATTTCTGATCAGCTACTCCACGAAACCATCATTTTTTCCTCCCACTCAGCTATCTCTTAGTCAGTGAGTCTTTGAAACAATAAGTAAAACAAAGCCTCAGAAGGGTGTTGGCTGACGCCCAAATGGCAAGACCATGAGCACAGTGAAGTAAACAGGGGTTCTTGAACAGCCATGGGTTTCAGGCATGGAGCCACCAATCCATCACCTGCTGTGTGCCCCAGACAGACAACTTCCAAGACTGTATGTTGCAACTATGAAGTAGGAATATGAATATCTACTCGGCTGTCCTGAGAACTAAAGAATGGTTGTATAATGTGTAACACAAAAAATAAAACCCAGGGACAGATATTGGGGTTCAGGAGCAAGATCAAAGAAGCAAAGCAGCCAGCCACTAGCTTTTACCTCTACCTCAGATTGAAAGGGTGATCCTGGCTCCATGGGTCCTCAGCGTGGCTAGAAACTAACTGCCAGCTCTGAGACCCTGTTGCTGTCTTGTATAGCTCTCTAGTGCTTAGATTAAAAAGATGTGAGTTCTGCTTCTCCTTTAGACTGATTCAGTCTCATGCAACCTTGGGTGTCTTTGAACTCACAGAGAACCACCTGCCTCTGTCTCCTGAGTCCTGGGACTAAAGGTGTATGCAACCACTGCCCAGCTGCTATGGCTAACTAGTGTGGCTACTGGGAGTGAGGGTGTGTAATACCAGTGCCTAGCATCTATGGCTATGGCTAGCTTTGCATTCTGATCTCCAGGTAAGCTTTATCAGATCATAAACATATCAGCACAATGATGTGCTTAGGGAAGGCCATGGTGGCTATTAATTATTTATTTATTTACTTACTTATCTTTTTTTTTTTTTTAGAAAGGATCTTATTCCATAATCAGTACTAGCCTGGAATTTACCATGGAGCCCGGGCTAGCCTTGAACTCATGTCAATTCTTCTGCTTAACCTTCTCAAGGCTCAGGATTACAAGTAGACAACACCATGTTCGGATTTTAAATACTATTAATACAGTGATGGAAACTATAATAAACTTAGCAATGCCCAAACCCACCAAATGTTTATTAGTAATCATTTTGTTCTATAAATTGTTTTCTAAAATAAACTGAGTACAAATTATATCGTCAACATTAGAAGAAAATAATGTTCTGCTTCCTCAATCTTGTTTTACTATCTTCTTCACTCATTTTTAAGTGTTTTTAAGTACTTTTTTTCTCTTCTACATATTTTTTTTCTCTTTCCATCAGCTATGAACACAGCTGACAGTTGGGATGGATAAGATTTTTCCTTGATCATGGACTTTGCCAAGCTGTTCCTCAGATATGACCCAAGAATACAGCTAAACTAAGGCTCAAGTACACATGTAAGCCAACTTTCCTGACTTTACCACCTTGCCAAAAAGTGGCTTACATGCAACAAAAAGGTCAATCCACAAGTATAAGCGAAATGCTTGAGATTTTTTTTTTCTACATTTGCTCGGAAAATGCAGCACAGGAATTTACCACAGAAATGGTAGCAAACAAAAAAAAAAAAAAAAAAAAAAAAAAAACTTGTTTTAATAACATTTCTACACATTGCTCAAGGCTTCTAAGGTTACAATTATGAGTTCATGCAGTGTGAAACAACTGTTTCTCATTTGTTACTGGTTAAAGAATTTAAATAGGAATTGATAGAATGAGCCCAACAAATGCACAACCTCACAGAGATTTACAGCTCCAGGAACAGTCCACAATACTTCAACCGTGTAGCAGACAAAATATTGACCATGTGCTTATATTTCATGACTGAGGAAAATTCAGAGATGGTTCGTGCTTATTCATGTCAAGAGTTTTACAGCTATACCACTTTGGGGTATTAACTGGTGTATTTTGAAAGTCTCTACTCAAGGCTTCTCTGAGCCTTTCTTGCAGGGCTTGGAAAGCTCCCAGGCTGGCCAGGCATCTCTGCCCCTTCACTGAAGCATATCAAGATTCTCACTTATCTGGAACCCAAAGGAACACTGACTGTGAACTAACTCATTTGAAAAGAGGAACAAGAAGAGTTGGGGGGTGGGAGATCGATGTTCAAGAAAGAAAGTTGCTCTTTCGGAGAACTCAAGTTTAGTTCTCGACACCCATGTGAGGTGTCTCAAAACTGCCAGTATCTCCAGCTCCAGTAGATCTGATGCCCTGCTCGGGTGTCCAGGGCCACTGTATGTATACACACGCGTGTGTGTGCGCGCACACACACACACACACACACACACACACACACACACTTTTCATTAAAAAAACAAAACTTACTTTTGAAACCATAAAGAACCACAAAGCAAACAGTTTTGTTTTGACATTCAATTTTAGAAAACATACATATCTTCAGCATTTCAGGGGTTGCAGACACACGTAAAGGCTGTCATAATTAAAAGAATAACTTGATTCTTAAGTGTACATTCAACTTACCACTTACATCTGGTGTATTTGAAAGATGAAGTTCTTCTGTGAATCTGCCCTTGCCCTCCTGTCTGACTACTAGTTTAGACAACATCAAATGTATTGCATCCCCTGGAGGTTCCATGTGTTGAAATGTAGTCCTCATTACTAGATATTAAGAGAGTAGAAGCTTAATCTGGCTATGTTATTTAAAAATTGACCACAATGAGAACAGACTGGTTCTATGGTCCCCTATAATTAAGTCTTGGAGGCTTTCTGAGAAAGACATAAGCATGTTCTCACACCACATCACTTCTTGATGTGGGGCACTTTGCAAAAGGATCGCCATTTCATTTAATAGCCAAATGTGAGCCCAAAAACTGACCCCTGTGACTACCTTCTCCATTGGAATACAAACTTTCTTGGATCAAGTCTTATCCCACTGAGAGATCAGTAAGATCAGCAAGAGGTCGGAATTTCTAAGCTAAATAAGAAAAAAATCAAGCTACACTCCAGGGCAGTTCAACTGATGCTGATTTTACTACTATGTAGGAGGAAGAAGGGCTGCCCTGATGTCTCTCAGAAGTCACGAGGATGAAACTTCTCACAGCTTCTGGAAGAGAATGCCTTCTGTATCATTCTAGTCAGTTGGTAGCTTCTGACTAAAGTCTAGCGATTGATAATGTTATCTTTAAAGTCACACATACAAGGGCAAACACTGACTGGATATGTTCAACATGAATACAATCAAAAGGCATGGGTTACATTTAGAAGTTCCCTGTGTCCTATAATAATAAAAAAATAACAGTAACACAATAAGGAGAAGGAGTCAGGATCCATGATTACCCTGAGAATAAGAAGTCATTTATCAAACCCGATTTTCATGTAGGTTAGACTGAGAAGGCACAAAAATAATATCAATAAATTGGTATGTATATATTTTGACACACTTATTGGTTTTTATATATGTTAGTATCACACACACACACACACACACACACAGGTGATACACACTAGAGGAGGGTGAAAATGTACCCAGAAAATGTGAAAGGAATGCTTTTATAAAAGTATATTAATTGATATAGAATGATAACACTTTTCCCTACAGCCTCTCCCACATAGTCCTCTCATGCCCCCTGTTAATATTCTTTATTATTATTATTATTATTATTATTATATACATATATATGCACAATGTATAATTATAGCCTATAAGTCAATTTGTGTTGTTTGTGTGACTATAGTTTCAGAGCTAACCACTCTATACTGAACAATCAATAAGGTAGTTCATGCTGCACCCAGATCCATCGGACATAAACACATGCATGTGTCAGAATTTTTGCTAGAGAACAGATTCAAAACTCTCTGTACTACACCCTTCACTGTGATAACTTTGCAAGGTGAGGATCCTCCAGCTTTCTGGGCAGATCAGCTTCAACTATTACAGGGGGTTTCTTCCATCATAGCCAAACCTAACTTCCTGCAACAACAAACAATGTGAACACTCTGGAAGCTCTTCAAACATAATGTTTAAGGTGTGAGGATTCTAAGATACATTTACTCCTCTTTTCTTTCATTGGGAGAATTTATTCACCAGAGACTTTATTCTAGTCCTGTGACTACTACAGTGGTAAACCACACCATGAAGTTTTCATTACACAATCGCCAACCTAAACCCAGTGATAACAGCACATATGGGATAAAGGCAGAGCAATTTTTTTATTATTACATCTTTTTATTTTAAAAAATTATTTTTCATTTTACATACCAACCCAAGTTCTCTCTCCCTTCTCCCACATCTCTCCCTCTCCCACTCCCCATCCAATCCTCCATCCACTCCTCAGAGGGGATAAGGCCTTCCTTAGGGAATCAACAAAGTCTGGCATACCAAGTTGAGGCAGGACCACACCCCTGTAACAAGGATGAGCAAGGTATCCCACCATAGGGAATGGGCTCCAAAAAGCCAGTTCTTGCACCTGGGTTAGGTTCTGTTCCCACCGCCAGCCTTCCCCCCAACAGGTCAAGTCACATAACTGTCACCCATACTCAGAGGGCCTACTTCAGTCCCATGAAGGTTTCTCAGCCCTCAGTCTGTGGTGCATGAGCTCCCACTAGCTGGCAATTCTTAATTACTCAAAACCAGTTGAAAATTCATTCTGCTCAAGAGGCAGTAAGACTTAAAACAGATTAAAACAAAACTAAGACTTGATTCCCAGCATGGAAAGAAAGCCACCTCTCTTCTCCGTGCCCTTATTTTAAATGAAAAAAAAAAAAAGATCTTCAACTCTCTGAAATTACTGCTCACCATCAGACCAAACATGGTATTGTCAGCAGCACAGTACAGATGCTTTTATTTTAACCAAACACTGGAACACTATCCTTTATCTTCTGATTTGCATCACGATGGAATTATTTGCTTCGGGCAAAAGATGAAAACCTGCTTCTATCTCAGAGTTATGGTGATATTTACAGTATTCCAGGCCAAACGTTCTCAATTCTGATATGCAACAAAAAAAATGACAGAACTTTTGAGGAATGCACACAAATAGATGAAACCTATTAAGCCACGAATCTACTATAGAAGACTGACAATGTTGTACTCGCACTAAAATATGCTGACACCAACAGACCCCCAAAATATATATGTTGAAACTTTAATTGCAATATGTTAGTATTAGGAAGTAAATCCAGTGTGTAAGAGGTCAGATAGCTAGCTAAGCCTGTTTCCTCAATAACCTTGCCAGGATACAGGTGGAAGCCAACATCTACAGCCTAGACAAGTGTTTCTCTCCTGGAGCTAAAGTGTGCAGGCATGTGGTTGCTCTCTGACTTACATGCTCTAAAATTTCGCGAAATAACTTCCTACAGCTTATAATCCACCCAGGATATGATGTTTGTGAAGTCAGTTGACAGAGGCAAGGCAGCAATTTTAAAGAGGAATAGTCTAACTGGATCCACCAAAGCTCCACACCCAACTTCCTGCCAGTCTTGGTATAAATTCCAACTTTTCAATGAGGCCACATGGTGACTTACTAAAACTATCTGTTACCTTAGCCTACCATATATCTCACAGGAGATTTTAGCTTCTTACAGCATATCATGAGGTTTCTCTGTTACTGTCTTTCTTCATGTCCTTTGCGGCAACAACAACAACAACAACAACAAACACACACACACACACACACACACACACACACACACACACAGGGTCAACAACAACAACACACACAAGGTCATAAGAGTTCCTAACAAACAGAGGCAAGTAAAATATCCATTATCTGACAAAATCAATGACTCTGGAATTGGCAGTATTACTGTAGGAAAGAGACTACCTTCCTTTGCCCTGAGTTTCTTTGTTGGTAAAACAAGGCACACAGGAGATCATGACCTGTAGGATTGCTTTGTATATAAAGCGAGTCAGTGCATGACAGGTGCTTAAAATCATGAGCACATACAGTAAACTCTGGCAAGTTTTAATTTCCATTGTTGTTATTACAAGATTTCCCAGGTGGTGATGGATTTGGGATGACTTACACTCTCAAGCAACCAGCTCCCCTCATCTGGGATGGTGAAAGGGCCCTAATAGACCCCAAAGCTACCAGGGGTCAAACCCCATTTCTGTGGCCTCTCTAGCTCCAATTCAACAAGACCCAGGGCTTTGCAAAGGAGCTATTAACAGGGTGAGTGCTACTGCCTCTGACCTGTATGGGTAGAATAAACATAACACTGAAGCCTTAAAAGGCAGAGACAGCAGCTCCCCTCTTCCTACTTGAAGCTAGATTTGTTTATTTGGCTTAACTGAAGTCATAGCTAATGGTTCTAATGCCTTTGAATCCCCCAACTCATTCTTCATATTTCTTTGCATGGGCTGTAATTTATACTTTCTGAAACCAGATAAAGACAAAAAATAATGGTCTCTCATGAAAGAATTTACCAGAGCATACTAATCATTTAGACATTGGCTTATGTTTCTAGAAAGCTAAAGATTAAGAATGTAAGTTTTTCCCCCTGGAGCAAAATCCAAGGCCAGCCTAAAGGCAGAGTATTAATCTGAACATTCATTAAGAATTTAGGGGAATAAGACACCCTGAAATCATTCATTAGGGATTCACGGATATCTTTGATCTCAAGAAGAAAAGATAGAGGTGCCAGAATTGGGAAGACAAGTGGGAATGAGTGAACAAAATATTGGAGAAAGGGGGTTGATATTTATTGATTTCTTAGCTGTTAAGTCTTCATTCGCCTATTAATTGAAACAGGTCTTCACAAGGCTAACATTCTCCAAGTGGTCCATTAAAATAGGCATTGACAAAGCAAAACGAAGTGAATGGCCACTCAGTTAGCAGAGAGATAATGGCAAATCCTGTCATGGAAAGCCTATCTCTTCACTTTGGAAAAGGAAGACTCCAGGAGGTGAAGTTCCAAATTCCAAAGTGGATACTCGATTTCCTCAGAAGATCTAAAAGCTGTAATGCTAGCAATATATGATGAGTGTGTAACTCCAGGAGGAACCCCAAACTCCAGTTTCTGACAGTCTTCCAGGCAGTGTAAATCCATCCTGTCCTCAGATCACATAGCCAGGTGGAAGGTGCTGCCCCACTGCACTTGTTAAGGTGGTCTCACGAAGACCTTTTAATGTATAATGTATTTCCCAAGAGAAAGTAAGATTATCTATAAAATACTCCCAGTTAAAAGTTTTAATAATTCAATGATATTTACAATATCCAGAGGTTGTCCACATATTGTCAACTGCCAGGAATTATAGAAATATATACTTGTAGTTTTGAAGCATACACAAACACCACTGATACATTTGAACAAACCTGACATGGCCTGTATGTAAACACTCATTGATAAGCCTCTCTTTAATGTTTGATATATACTATGCATAAATTACACTCAATTCAGAAAACTACTTGATTCTGAGTCCTCTTTGCTTAACAGATAAAACTAGTAGGAACAGCTTTGACTTTCCTTTGAATTTGTTACTTTGGATAAGATATATGTCACCTCATAGTATATGAGGCAATTCTATGAGGATTTATATCAGACCACGGCTTTATTTACTATTTGCAATCATATATAAAACCTTATTTAGAAAAGGTTACATTATAACGGAGAGGAAGAGAAAGGAGGGGGAAGTCTGAGGTCATGTTACTTGAGTTTCTCTATTTTCTTTCTCATCTATCACAGAAGAATCTTGACTCATCTGAAATGACTTGATGAAAACTAAACACAGTGTGGCTCTCCAGCCAAAACTCACAAACATTGCCATTGGTCTCCTCAGATCAGCTGAGCACAAGAGGGCTTTTCTTTTTCTGGTGGGGGGGGGGGGGTTTACTTTTCTCCTATAAGAAGTCTACAGTGTATCTAAATCTGATCCCAGTAAAATTTGACTTGAACCGAAGTGAAAACACAGAGGTAGCATTTACGTGTAACAGCTGGAGAACATTAGTTCCCTGTCTATCCCTTTTTCTCCCAAGGGTTGAAAATTCTGCTATTCAGACAGGAAGTCGTCGTATACCACGCACTGTACTATACAATACGATGCAGAGAGGCAAGAGACATTGCAGAGGGTTAGGAGAACCCTGCAATGGTTTAGTTGGAGAAGCAGGGTAAGGGACTCTACCTCTGAGGTCATGCTCCCTCCTCCCATGTCAAAGCCAGCACTGACAGGTACCCTGACAGTTACTGAACACTTTTTGACGACTCAAAGTTAAGAGACTTTATTGTTCATCTCTCCACACCTTTTAAAAGCATTAACTTGAATACCTTTGAAGAGTGAGTGGCCAAGATTATCCAATAATCTTTTCTGGCACACTTTCATACTTGCTATCTAAATAAGACTAACTTTTTTTTTTCAAAATATTTCTCTTACATATCTGCCCAGAACAAGAATGAATATATATATATATATATATATATATATATATATATATATATATATATATACACATACACACATACATACATATATATGTTAATTTTTTCCATCGTGTGGAATTTTTTAGGGCTTGCTTTTAGTATGATTTAGCAGAGTTGTTCAGAAATGAACACAGATACAGAGACCCTAAGTTCTGAACAGGCTGATAAGGGGTTCCTTAACACCACATTCCTACCAGTCTGCTAGGGCTGGCCCCTCCTTTGTAAGCGCCTTGCTCTGGGGGAAGGCTCTAAGACCAACCCAGTCTCTCCACTCTGTCCAACCAGATTCACTAGATACAGACCTTAACTCTTGAACTGCAGAAAAGGTCTTTGCTGTGTGCCTATCAAGGAAATGCTGTTAATCACTGGAGTTAAAACACTACCGGTATTATGCAAAGCGGGGGAGGCGGGACTGAGAAGGCAACCCAGACATCCATCATCCCTTTAGGAGTAGGCGGAGTTTAAAGTTTCCCCAACTTCCAAGCTCTCACTTGACAGGCAATATTTCTGTGCAATTTCCAGCCCCGAGTAACAGATGGTGCTCTGCCTGTCTTGAGCCTCGGGAGAGCCTAGACAAAGCTCCCAGCCACTCCGTGCCTCGCGGGACCCATAGGTGGTTAGTTTCACGGAGCTGTCAGACCAGGGCGGTTAGCAAAGAATGGAAGCTTAACTTCTTCCAGAAGTTTTTATCCTGGTACGAGGAAGTCCAGAGGACTGAAGCACAAAAGCCTGGGAAAGTTTCACTGCTTCAATTCTCTGCCAAACCGTCACCTACACCAAGGTACGCAGGGAAGGAAAGCTGAGGCACACGTGTTCAGAGAGAAACACAGCAGAAACGCAACTTGAGCAGTCCTAAAGACAACCTGGAAAATTGCTCAAGAGACCCCCGGTGGTGGAAAGGCATCCTCGAGGTACCAGTGATTGTTCACGCAGAGCCCAAAGGGAAGACGACAACCCCAACCGCACCAAAGTAGGGTGCCTGAGCTATGACCGAGAGGAAAGGGAGGGGGCGCGATCTTGGAGTCGGGGACGTTCGGCCCACTCACCCTCACTGCCGTACTGTTTGCCATTGTTCGCGCCCATCCTGTCGCCGTCATGCCCGTCGTCTCCCTGGACACTGCATAGCTGGGGCGCACCTCCTAAGCCGCAAGGCAGCGGAAAGCAAGCGGGCAGGACCGGACCGTTAGCCGCAAACGCCCCTTCTACGGGCCGATCTGGGCGGAGGACGGCCCCGCTCTGCGGCGGGAGGGGGACTGCTAGGTCCGCTCTTGGCACCCTCGGGGGTGGCAGGCTGGGTCCAGGGCAGCCACTGGGGGTCTCAGAATCCGCGCTCCAGGCGAGAGGGAGCAGCGCGACGCAGAGCCCGCGCCCCGGTGCCGCCCCTAGGCTCGCCGCGCCTCCGCCGCGGGGTCCCCATGCGACTCCGCGGATGGTCCCCAATCGTGCGCGCTGAGCCGCGCCTGCCCCGGGCTGTCCCGCTCCGCCGCCTCCTCCGTGCACCTCCGTGCGCCCGCGGCTTCCCCGGGGAGGGCGCAGCGGCCACTTGTTGCGGTGCCCCGAGTGAGCAGAGACTTGTGGCCCGGCGCTGCTCGCCTGCGGGCCGGACTTTTGTTAGCGCCAGGCGCCTCCTCTCGCCGCCCAGCGTCAATCACAGCTGGAGCCCCGGGGAGGAAGGCTGGCCTGGAGATGCGCGGCCTTTTAAAGGGGCAGCGCGCCTTTTCCAGGCTTTAGCTCCTGGCCCCCGCCAGGGCTCTGGCTCGCGAACCCCTGGGCGCAAAAGAACGTACAGCGCACTGAGTTTTACTATTGTTCTTTTATAGACTGTGAGCTTCAAATCGTCCTTCGAATTCCCGGAGAGTTGTCTACAAATACGGCCTATATGGGGTGTGTGGCGTTTAAAATAAATATGCCATCAGTGTCCACTTGTGACACACTTCAGGTACCTGTGCTGGCAATCTTAGTGACTCTCTGGGTTTGGGAGCTAAATCGAAGAATGGAGGAGGGGTAGGGAAAACTGGAGACGAACTTAACTGGGAGTGGTCTCTGGAGAGCAGGAGAGCAGGAGAGCAGAGACATTCCTCGCCCTGCCCCTGCAAAGGAGGTTTATTGGCTCTCAGAAGTTTTAAAAGCTTCTGAGACACCAACTTCTTCCCCCCTCTCGTTTCTTCTACCTCTCTCTCTGTCTCTCTGTCTCTGTCTCTGTCTCTGTCTCTGTCTCTGTCTCTCTCTCTCTCTCTCTCTCTCTCTCTCTCTCTCTCTCTCTCTCTCTCTCTTTAGTAGTTCATGCCATCCTTTGTTTAGTACCTCACTCCCTCGTTTTGAGATTTACATGGCATTTGTAACGCTTTCTTTTTTTCTTATGCCACCTTGGTATTCCTTCCATTAAATAGAAAAAAAAGGAAATTCTTGATGTTCTACTCCATTTCCATGTAAGTACCTACAAAGTCCCAGAGAAGAACAGCGCATTCATCAGGCTGGTTTCTTTGTAGTAAGACAAAGGCACAGCAGTTTCTCCTTACAGATGTTGTAAATTAAATTAAAGCTTAGTGGTTCGTTTATCTTTATATATACATATGAACTGAATAGAAATTCTTGAATAGAAACCCGGGGGATTAGAGATCATGTATTTCTTCTAAAGGCTTCTGATGAGATGAATTGGCTTCTTGCAAATTCTCTTTGGATAAAATTTCCTGCAATGTTCTTTGTTAAAGATAAAACATCGTGATTTAGAGTTTAAAATCTATACTTATCATGCACATGCCATATTCTAAAGTAAAATAATAAACGTATAAATGGTCAGCAGTAGAATGGGGCAGCTCTATATTGTATTGAGAACATTTCTTGTTTCCTAGTCCAAAGACATGAAAGGATATTTCAATAACTTTTAAAAATATCTTGTATCTGGCACAGTATCTGGATAAAAATGTAACCCCCCAAGTACCTGTTTAATTAAATGAAATTAAAACCTGTATCATGGGCTCTCCCTCAGATCCTCCTAGAAAACATATAGCCAATTTAAAACAGAGTAGATATCAGGATTATCTGTCTCCTTGCAAAGAAGCAGGGTGCTCTCTGATTCTTGCGGTGACCATGAACATCTGATCAGCCTGCCACCACCAGCCAAATTACTGGGGTTTAAGGCATTGGTCTCCATACCTAAGTTTATACAGTGTTGAAAATCAAACCCAGGACTTTATTCATCATTGGCAAGCCCTCTACCCACTGAGATCATCCCCAACGTTCATTCTAGGTGATTTCATGACTCCACAGAAGAAACTGTCTGAACTTTATCATTTTGGAAGCTTAGCTAAAGACAGAATAACAATAATTGAGGAAAAAGAGAGTGAGGTTTCTCTCATGTTAGGTGTGGAATTTGCAATTTGTTCTGCTTAAACCTCCCAGATCCTTCTTCCATCCCCCATTGTAGTGCATAGTATGGAAATGATGGGAAACAAAACAGTTTCCCATCAAAAGGTAAGTGCCAGAAATATTCAGGTTCAGTCCTCCCAACCCCACTGGTCCTTGACTTGGCCATTATTCAACTGGGAGTCAATGACCTGGTCTTCTGGGCAGGTCATCTATCAAGATCTTTGTTATCCAAGTACAGCTACAAGTGACAAGCACATTGTAGTTGCTGGGAACCAGTAGTCTGCTGACCCAGTCCCCTGATGATGGGGGGATGCTCATGGCCTTGTCTTTTTTTACATCATGACTTACCTGGCTGCTCAAGCTTTACCAGGCTGCCAGGGGACTCAGTTAAACATGCACAAGTTTCCCTTTTAAAGCAAGCACACCAAGGGACTCTCTCTCTCTCTCTCTCTCTCTCTCTCTCTCTCTCTCTCTCTCTCTCTCTCTCTCTCTCTCTCCCCTGCTTTCAGTTGCCCACTGAAAGCAGCTATCCCCCTTTCTCTCCCCTCTCTCAACAAACTCCACCAAACTCCACGTGGGCACTGAGTCTCCTGTTTGTGTTTCATAGGCAATAGCAAAAGAACAACAGTAGTGACAATTTTTTTCTAGTTTCTTTGAAATTAAAGTCTATGTTCTTAAGTTTCTGCATAGTTGTATACAAGGTTAGCCCTATCTGTAAAATTCCAAATTAAAGTAATAGAAATAAATAGAAAAAACTTTGCTTGACATCATTCAGAAAATTGAAGTTGATACAAATGTGAAACTCTCTGTGAAAGCTTGAAAACAGTAGTTAAGCAGAAAAGAAGTTTTATTTTCATTAAACATCAAGGTATATTCATATGTGAACACACACTGACTTTCAAAATTAGGATATTGCATAAATTTTTATGCAACCAAAAATTTCAATGTTTTTGCATAGTTTCCAAACCCCAAATTTTCAATCACCATTTTACAAGCCTCTTGAGACAAGTATAATGTGTTTTTCACCAACATACTCAACTTTCCAACCCAGCTCCTAACACAAGGAATCACTCATCCATCACTCACAGGATGGACGAAAGCTGAGCAAAGGAATAACAGTGGCTGATACAGTATTCCATCTTCTCTGTCGATGCTCATTTAAAGGGGCCAGATCACTGAAATATGAGTCTAAGTGAACATTCTGTCACTACAAAAGGGAATGAGAAAGCGTGCTCCTTGGGAAGGAACCTGTGCCTGGTGCTGTTTACTGAACCACAAACCTGACTGGCTAGGTCATAGGCCCTAGGAGAAAACAGAATGCTATTATTCTGCTAAATAAACACAGAATTAAACGTCCCTAAGTTGTCAGCATTATACCCATAGATTAGTGTGCCTCTCAGCTCTCATCAGAGGAACTTCTTGATATACCAGTGGCAAGTAGTAAAGAGAACCGTAAGTGGTCAGTGTACAGAGAATAAGTGACTGGGGTGCTCAGGTCTAAATGGAACATTAAATCATCCCTCCCTCCCCAAGGCTGAGGAACCACCACAGAATGGACAGACTAAAGAGTCAATGGTGGTAGATGGAGACATCTGCAGGGAAACAGTATTTGTCAGACATGGCAGGGCCATCGCACAGATGACCCAAGGCAGCTCTGACTGCATATGCAAGACCTGTACAAGATGAAGCCAGCAAAACCCATTCCAGCATGGGTTGAGGAAGAGGCTCATGATCAGAGGATATTTTAACCTTCAATAGCTGCTGGGGGATGGAGAGTTGGTTTCTTGCAGGGGTGTGACCCCAGAGAGACTACCTATGCTCTAGGAGGGTCCTACTTGTATGACACTTACAGGCTAACTAGCCTTATTTCGTCCTGAGTGAATCAGATGCAAAAATAAAAACATTCAGGCAGGAAAAGAAAAATCTAACTTTTGCTATTCTTAGTTTTGTTTCTGTTTTTTGTTTTTGTTTTGAGGCTAACTCGGTGTTAGCTATTTTAATAAGCATGTCAACTCTCTGATGAGTAGAAATGTGTTCTTTCCTAGGAGGATGTGTTATTTACCATATTGAAGTTAGACACCAGCTTGATTTATTACACAAGTACGGCCTAGTAGAGTCTGTAAAATTCAAGAGTCATTGTGTTCTCTGACGGTGGAGCCATAGAGCTGTAAATTAATCTGAACTTGACACTGGTGATAGGCTGTCAGAGCCACCTGCACACAGCTGTCCCCAGGTAGCTGATGGGAGATGTTATTCTGTATACATGTTTCTCATACTGGTTAATAAAGCTCTGTGGCCAATGAGATAGCAAGATAGGTGAGGCTAGGAGACAAGGAGGAAAGAGGAAGTAGTAGGGAGGAGTCGAGATATAGCCCAGGGAAGAAGCAGGACGCTTGCCGTGGCTCCCCGATAAGACGACCACGTGGAAATACTTAGATAAGTAGAAATGGGTTAATAATTAAGGCAGAGCTAGCCCTTAAACAATAATGGTAACTGGCCAACAGGATTATATCAAATATAGAGTCTCCTGCCTGTTATTGGGGGCCCGGCGTGCCAGACCAGCGGCGGGCGGGCTACCTGGAAAACATACACTCTACAGGTGCCCAGTATGCCTCCTGTCTTCATCTGGTCCTTGGCTTCCAGGCTTAGAAAGGAACAGAACACTAACCATGGATCATCCAAGGACACTGTAGATAAGAAGATGCTGATAGACCTTGGAAACCCATCTTGGAATCACTCAAAGGTAGAAACTCTCTTTAAAAGGAACAAACGACTACTGGAAGTTAGCACAGAAAATAGTAGTAGTTTTTGAGGCTGGGCAGATGGCTTAGTTGTCAAAGTGCAGAAGGTGCAAGTAGAGCTGAGTTATTAAATTACAGTGGGACCTCTGAACTCCAGAGCTGGAATGCAGGGGTTGAGACAGGTACATCAGCTCAGAAGTTGAACCACATGGATTGTTGAACTTCATGTTCAGTAAGAGACCCTGCTTCAAAACATAGAAAGGAGGTACTAGAGCGTTGACTCATCGGTTAAGAACATATACTGCTAGTGCAGAATACCTAGGTTAAGCTCTGAGCACCTATCTGGCAGCTCACCACCAACTGTAATTCTAGTTCCAGGATTCTGATGCTCTGTTATGACCTCTACAGGTACCAGGCATGCATGTGTTGCATGGTTTGTCCTTTCAAGGCTTCTATGTTCAACTGCAGCTAATTTAATTCAGGCATACTGGCGGGGTAGTTTTGGTACCAGAATTCAGCTTTGGTTCATGTTTTCCTACAAGTCCTCTACAGTCTAGACTAAGAAAGAGGTCACCCCTAGATCATGTGTTATTTGTGATGCTCAGATGAAAAAAGTAAAGAAAAATGCAGCAAACATGAAAAGAAAGGGAAAAAATTAAGAAAATTTAATTACTGCACCCAGACTGTGAGTAGATTCTGTGTGGAGATGGGTCAAAGGCCAGATTATATAAGGTGCTGTGAGCATAACCACTCTGAATTGTTCTTATAATGAAATGAGGGGAAATTTCTAAGAAGGGATATGATTTGACCTGTTGGGGATTTGAAACTTGTCATACACTACACCCAGGCATAAAAAATGGACAGGCTCTCAGGAAACCAAAGACATTTTCATAGCTCTCTGACCTGGAATAGATGAGTCAAAGTTGACTTTGATTTGTACAACATGAGTAGTTGAGCAGGAAAGCATCAGACTCAGAGTGTACTTTGGGGACATACTGACAAAACTTACCTGACTATGGTTTATGAAAAGAGGAAAATTAGAAATGGTGACCAGATTTTGCCTGGTCAAGGACATAGAAGGTGGTCAGGAGGGTGAAAGAGAGACATTTGGGATAACTGTCTGGAAAGGATACTGGCATTCTGAAATCTATACTGCACACATTAAACTTGAGACAGCAATTGGACACATGCCATCATTTGTGTTAATGACTCTGGTATCAGGGAATAAAACATCAATGGATATATATCTCTGGAGTCTTCAGTCTGCAAAAAGTCTTAACCGTATAGACCTAGATGGTGGATATTAGAAAGAAAGTATAAATATTGTGGAAAGGTGGTACTAGAATTTAACATGTGTCATTATTTCATCCCACAGAGCAGAAAAAAACTGGCAAAGGAGACAGGCTGAGGAGTAAATGATAATATCAATGTCAAATGAAAGCACAGGAGATAAGAATATGAGGAAAGCTAAGATAAAAATGCTTCCAGAAGGAGGAAGTGGTTCAGTGTGTCAAATGCTGCTGGCTTTTTGGCAGGATTTGGCAGCAGGTGAACACTGTCAGCTGTCTGGGAAGCTCTAATAAGCCACTTAAGACAGAGTAGCATGGACTAGACGAATGCAAGAGTGGAGAGGATTGTTTGTGTCTATGGACTCTACTAGTCCATACTTATGTGTTGATAGCGATTAAGCAACAGAAAGAATGTATGATAACAACAAAATAATTGAGTTGAGAAAAGGAAGAAGGAAATAGCTTGGAGCAGAAGCAGGAAGAGGTGCTCCATTAAGAGAGGCAGCTACACTCTAAAATCAGATGTAGACATTTGATAATGCCAGGGAAGAGAAGTATGTTGACACTCCCTAATTAACTCCCCAAACAGGCAACTACTGCAGTGCTCAAGTTCCAAAGACTGTGGGGATGAGATGGCATACTAATCATCTCTGCCTGGTTCTGCCACTGTCCCACCCTACCAGACAGGCTGTTCTTGCTGGCCCAGCAAGAAGTTCAGATGAAAAGAATCACAGTGGGAGTTGTCTTCCATGGCTGAGCTGTTAGAGCTGATTTGCAAACTTCTATAGAGGTCCTAGCCAACTCCTCAGCCAGGGGGAGAGCAAAACATGGCAATTACAGTTCATTGTGAACCTCCTTGGCTGCTTATCAATCTTCAGCTCAAGTAGTGCCCTACAACCTGGGACTTAGTTTATTTTCTTTCTGACTCTCTCAGCAATTGGTGGATGTAGATTAACAAAACTGCTTCATTAGAAGCATGGTTTGCCCTTTCAACACTGCTATGACACCCAGAAACACAGGTTGCTGACATTTTCACAAAGCCCCTTCCCTGGGAATGTCAGTCAAGGCAAAGGGCTGTTTGGCCACCATCTTGTCACCTCTAAAGGAAACCTGAGCCTAAAGGGTTTGCTGTTTTGTCCCTAAAACAAGACAACCATCTACTTTCCTCTCATTTCATGAGGCTAGGCAGGGTGGGTATTGATACTATACCATATCCAGAAGCCCTCAACCAAAAACAGATGAAAATTTTTGTATGAATACACCCATTCCCATATTCTTGTTTGGGATGATTGCAAGCAATGTATATCCTAAAATTGGTCATAGGCATCCAGCATAGTAGCTGATGTCAAAAGCATATTTTCCTCATTTCCAACTCTACCATTCCTTGGTATTTCATATACCCACAAATGAATTACTTTGAATTCAAATCCTCATTTTGAGGCCTTCTAGAGCACCATAAATTGAAATGTTAATGTCTTTTCTTCACTTTTATAGTCTGATTTTTGTTTTGTTTTGTTTTTGTTTGTTTGTTTGTTTGTTATTGGTTTGATATTTTGTTTTGTTTGTTTTATTACTGCACAATTTTCCCTCTATGTTCTGACTCCAGAGCTCTTTTGTTCAGTTACATTCATGGCTGCTTCTCCATTTTTCATCTCTCCTTGTACTTTCTCTTGACCTGTCCCAGACAAGTGTTCCTTGCATGAAGTAGCTTTTCACAGTGTCCTCCATATTTATGTTATCTAGCCTCAGCTTTCCTCTTTCCCACTCTGTCAGCTCCTTTCTCCTCAGGGGATCCACCCCTTCCTCCTGAGATTTTGTATTTTAGAGCTCAGAGCCACACATTTTCCTTTCTAACTCCCCCGCTGAGCACATTCTCTATCTCCTCTGTGTATTCCTCTCATCTCTCTGCCCCTCAACTTTGCAGTAATGAATCCAAGGCTGCTCAGCCTTGGCTTTCCTTCTTTGTCTACATTCATTTTATTCTCCTTGTGACGTCGCACAGAGTGTTATGGCTTTAAATGCATCTACAAAGTCTCCAGCTCAGATCTCTCCCTTAAATTAAAGATCACTATCTCTTACTCTGTCCCTGGCATGCTCACTTGGATTGTAAATGTAAATATCCCAATCTTAGTAAGTCTCAAAATAAACTCATGTCACCCCTCTTAGTCTTAGTAAACAGAGACTTCAACTTCATATTTACTCATGCCAAAAATCTTTGTGTTGCCATCAACCTTAAAATAAGAAAGAATATTGTGCTAGTTCTTCCTTCAAAATACATTCAATCTGTATGTGTCATGATTTTCGCCATTTCTTACAACAGGATTTGTTTAGAGGTCCCTCTGTGATGACTTTCTGCATTTACTTTTCAACATATTCCAGGGTGATGCTTTCTCAGAAAGCTGGGCCATTGCTTCCACTCCCCTGAGGTCTCTACTGTCTTCTTGTCACATTCAGAGTGACAGCTGAAGTTCTCACATCCATCCTATCAATACCTTTCTTTTTTTCTGATATGTTCTCTTTCCTTACCTTGATCCCTGGAACTCAGACTGAGTCTAGACTCTTATCAGGATGCCCGGACTCTGCATTGCCTATTTGCCCTGAGCCTAGATACCTGGCTGATTATCACTACCTTCTGAGTACTGGACCCTTCCTAATCTAGAGCCACTTCCTTCTTTGTGTCCTGATGATGTCCAGAGCTTTCCTCATTATTGTTTTCAGCCTCTGAGGCTGCAGAGATTGCCAGCCCATTCTGTCTGTCCCAACTTCATCCTGTCATTTACTTCCACTTGAAACTGGTTTTCTTCTTACTTTAACTCTGGCTTACCTAGAAGATCTGGGCCTCCAGTTTTAAGGCAGTTTTATTTATTGGCTTGCAGACATTAATGGCTTTATCTAGTAAGTCTTCTTAAGGACTTGCAGGCTTCGAGGTAGAAGACCTCATGAATCCCCATCTCATTGATTACTATGAAAGAGGTAAAATCTTTCCCAGAAATCTCTCCCAAGTAATGTATTTGGGGTTCCAAAGAACTGAAATCACTTTGTCAACCCCACCTTCAATCAAGTCTCTCAAAAATATACTCCTAGGCACTTAGTTTAATGGTCCTGCCCAATTATGTGTTTCTTTAGCCATCTTTGGTCAATTATCAAATCATTTACTTAGCATATCAATGGTAATTTACAAACCCAGACACTGGAAGTCACACTTTAATTGTGAATTCATTTGGCTCCTCTGTAATAGTTCATAAGCCCTGGCAGTTTGCCTATGTTAATTCTTCACTTGTTTTCTGATAACACACACACACACACAAACCAAGTTTGATTGACAAGCTCTTAATATCTTCAAGGACTCCCAAGCCTCAAAATGTGAGTGTAGCCAGTTTTTAAACTGCAAAAGCATTCTTATATTCACATCAGTTTTGGTCCCACCCATCCCACCAACATTTGTTGCTGCTTTTTAATGTAACATACACTAAACATTTGCTTTTTGTAAACAAAACAAATGTTCCAATAAATGTTTCAGTGTCACTTGGCTCCATTACAGCTGTGGGCTTTCCAATTCAACACGACTATTCAGTGGCTGTGGAGCCACACTGAGAAACTAACTGGTTTGTTAAAAAAGGAGTTACTCCTGGTGCGTTCTTTGGGAAATGGCTGCTCCTCTATGCTATTTTCCATGTTGTAAAAGAATTTTCTTATGAGCTCTCATATTTTCTTTTTCAATGACTCATAAAATGCAAAATAAAGACAAATCACCACAGAGGAGTTTTAGGACGGACTTGTCACATTAGAAAAGATATGTTTTGTTTTTGTTTTTGTCTAATGGGGCCCTGAGCTGGCTGGGTGTCTAAAGGTGTTTGCTGCCAAGCATGATTGCCTGAATTTAATCCCCAGAAGCATCATAAGCATAGTAGAAGAAGAGGAATGACTGTCCCGAGTTGTTCTCTTACTTCCACGTGTATGTTGTGGCACACACAGGTGCACACACGTGTACACACATACATGCATATGAGTGTACATAAAAGTGAAAATAAGTACAAGCAGTATAGATAATGACTAAAGATAACTGTCTCTTTTCCTTACCTACCCCTTAATTTTCATCTAATTTCCAATTTTGACTTATGTATAAACAACACCTGAACTGTTGTCTTTGGTAATTTCTCTTCCTCCCTTTCATATGAAGGCATTTACTCTCTGATGCACACTGGCCTCTGTGTGTGCAGCGATGTTTCTTCTTATCATTTTCATTGGCATGTACATATACACTTTGGGTACACTTAGATTCTTGAGAGCAAAGTTTAGACATTATCTGTGGCACACAGTGGGTTATATTTGTTATATAATAATTTTGGTCAACATTGGTGATAAGCTGACTGATGAAGTATGACCAATGCAGAGGAAAACAAATATGATTGACAGAAATCAGGCATAAAAATATGGGTGCTTTGGGGGTGAGGGGAAAATGATACATTAATTCCTTCTTGCCGAAAGGCTGGTAACCGAAGTGCAAAACAGCATTACAACGTCCTGAGAAAGCCCTGTCTCATGAAGACCTTATTTTCATATAGGTAAATGGAAGTAACTGTAACCAAAGGTCAAAGAGAATGTATATTTAGCAATTTTCCTTGTTCTCAATAAGTGAAGTCATATTAGGGACCAAGAAGGACACCTGGCATCACAATACAGAAAAAATAACATGGAGAAGGAAAAATTGACTAAGCTGTGGTGTTATAAAAGGCTCACAACCACCCTAAAGGAAGACAAACAACTGTAGTCTAGTCTAAGAAGGCAGGGGACAGACTTAGGCACAGAAGTCAGGTGTTCATTTGGCCACTATTTGAGCCCTGGTGCCTTTGAGCTTCCTAACCATGGCTTCTTAGCCAGATTTACAATATTAGACATGTGCTGCCTCCTGGAGAGTGGGCCTTAATTTTAGCCAAAAAGCAGTATGTCACTCTCCCATAACATTTGTGCCACTGGACCCCATTGCTGTTTCTTGTCATACTAGTCATTATAATTCACAAGATTCAGAGACGGGTATGACTAGTCATGACTTTTTCTCCTCAGTAGCCTGAATAGCACCTTCCCGTACTATGAAAGTTAGCCATAGTTGGAGAGCAATCTTCCCAGTTAGTACTAACTTGGTTTTTCCACACGTGACCAATGTATGTGATGTCTTCAGCAGTAATTTCTTCTGTAGTGAGATATCCACCCTGCCAGCGCCTGTTGCACTGACCACGCCCATGTGGTCGTGGTAACAGGTGCAGATGTGATGGGGAAGGCTAGGTCTGGGGTCCTGGATCCAAGTTTGCTCTCTTGCTTCCTGGTCTAGTTTTAGAGACTATCCAGGTGGCATCTATGGAGCAGGAACCCGTGGTGGTCATCTGTTTCATGTGTAAGTGAATTCTCCCCAAATAAACCTCACTTAACTTTTACTGAGTCCAGTGAATCTTAGTTCCCACGCTTTATTCTTCCATCAAGTTCTTTCAGGAAGCTAAGATCAGTGACAGTAGCCTTTGTTATTATTTTGGGGACACCCCTGACCAGCACCAATCACCAAGGTTTGTGTTTTGCCACTTATCACTTCTGAAAGGAGACCATCCCTGTGTAGGATAACCTCAATTCAACTCGTTTATAAGCTTATAAAATAGTAGACTTCCATTTCTTAATGGAATTTTAATGGCTTTTAAAATGCCCTTAATGTTAGTTAAACCTATTTAATTCTCTTAGCCTCTGTACTCCTACATCCTCCTCCCCACCTAAATATCCCATATTCCCCCACACACACCCACCCAACTAGCTCAGTCGATAGAGCATGAGACTCTTCATCTTAGTTTGTGGGTTTGGGCCTCTCATTGAGTGCCATTTTGCTGGTGGCTGTTTCTTTTGTCCCACCAGGCCCCTCCATTCCAGCCCCAAATGAACACACATAGAGGTTATATTAATTATAAAAATGTTGGCTGATGGCTTGGGCTTCTATTGGCTAGCTCTCTCTTAATTATTAACCCATTTCTATTAATCTATGTATTTCTGCATGGCCTTATCTTTCTTAAGAACTCCCGGTGGTTTCTGTACTCCTGGTCCTTCCATGGCATCTCTTCTAGCACCTCTCTCTGCCTACCTTTCCCAGAATTCTTCTCATATCCTTGTCTCACCTATCTTCTTGCCTCTACTGGCTACTGGCCAAACAGTGTTTTATTCATCACCCAATAAGAGAAACATATATACAGAAGAACATCCTCTATCACCCCTTCATCTGTGTTCTTTTATCCTTCCTCTCTTAAGATCACATATCCCCATCCAACAAGAGCAACACATTAAATCCAAGAATCTAAATATTCAAGGCTAAGATCCACATACGAGTGAGACCATTCAATGTTTGTCTTTAGATCTGTGTGACCATAGTCAGTATAATTTTTTTCAGTTCCGTGAATTTACCTGCAAATTTCATAATTTCATTTTTACAGGTATATAAAATTCCAGTGTGTGTAAGGACACATTTGTATTATCCATTCAGTGGTTGATAGACATCAAACTCATTTATGTATCCTACCTAATATGAACAGTATAGCTAAGAACATGTACAAACATGTGCTTCTGCAACAGGAGATATGCCCAAGGTGGTGTAGCTGGGACATATACCAGATCTATATCTAGTTTATTGAGCAAATAGTAAACTGATTTCCATAGTAATTGTACCAATTTGCACTCTGATCAAAAGTGCATTAATGGGGTATAGAATGAAATCTCAAAGTAGATTTAATTTACATTTTCCTGATGGCTAAGGACAAGTGGGACTTCATGAATTAAAAGAAAATTCATACAAAATATAAATGGACTGAAGGAGTAGAACAGAAAAAAAAATCTTTCCAGAACACATCTGGAATATATGAAGAACCCAGGAAATTAAATACCAGGAAATGTAGTGATGGTTCCATGGTTAAGTGAGCTCACTATGCACATATAGAACTGTCGATTTCCAGCATTCACATGATGGCTCACAGTCATCTGTAACTCCAGTTCAAGATAACCCAATGCCTCTTCTGACTTCTATGGGCTCCTGCACACACACACTATACTCATAAATATGCTTTTAGTACAAGCACGTTAAAATAAGTTTTAAACTGAACATCAATTTAAAAGTGAGTTATAGAACTGAACAAACTTCTCAGAAAAATAAATGGCCAAGAAATAGTCATCTTAAATTTTTAAAAATAAATTTTCATTGTCAAGGGAATTTCCTGGGCTTTTGCTCAATAGTCTGACATCACCCTAAGTGCTCTCAAGATTATTAGCTTCTAAATTATTTTCTCTCTGAACTCACAACTTACAATGATAACATCTTTCAACTGATGTTAGTTAAAACTTACCTGGCTTTTATATCAAAAAATCCCAGGCAAGTTTTTCCCAAAATTAGTCACGATACTATGAGATATAGCACAAAATTGAAACAAAGAGAATCTATGACAAGATAGTTTATATCTATAGCTCTGGGTTATAGTAACTATTACTCTACAGGATTTCTTAGCCCCTTAATTCAGGCAGACATTCTCCAAGAATCATCTTCAATATGCCCAGCAGTGCCATTCATTAATATTCATTTAATCCATCAACAGCAACTAAAAGTTGATTTCAAATGTCATCTACAAGACCACAGCCCCGACTTACTGGAAATTCATGTAAGTTGGCCAGAACATCTTCCAAGAATATAACCATCACATTATAGCTGACCTTGAAGCTGATTGCAGCTTCCCCTGTTAAGAATAGAGTAGGTAAATAGAAAAACTAGTTTGTTTTTAATTACATGTATGTTTGTGTTTATGTATATATGCACATATGCACACTGTAGCATGTATAAGTCAGAAGATAGCATGTAAAGTTGGTTCTTTCCCTCCACCCACATGGGTTCTGTTATTGAACTCAGGGCATCAGGCTTGGCAGCAGATGCCTTTAACTACTGAGCTACCTCATCAGCCCTGAGAATAATTTTAATAGAGTTAGCCCACTAGAGAACATGTCAGGAGACCTGACACCCCTGTGTTCCCATTTGCAGGCTTGCAGCAACATGACTTTGTGACTTTCTCCCAAATCACTGCCATTTTTAAAGGATGCCAATTTGTAACATCTTTTGAAACCAACCTTCAGTTGTCCTTGAGTCTCGTGTTTATTTCCTCTCATTTGAACTAAGCAGCTGGGACATCTGACTTTTTGGTCAGAAAAGACCTACAGTAGTTTTTTCTCATCATTTCAATGCCTTCATTCCTCATACCTCATATATCATTTGAAGAATTTAGAGCAACTAATAACTCATTCTTGGGATACAATTTTCAGGATAAACTTAGAAACATAAACTCTTAAGATTTCTAAGTAATTTGAGATTTTATCTTGCAATAATTTTCTTTCTGAAAATAGGGAGACTGATGCCCACAGAAGTTAGGAACATATCCAAGGACGCTTAGGAATAAACAATGTTGAAAATCACTATTCAAGTTAATGTATTTTGAAGTGGAACATATTTAGTTCCCAAACTTTGAGGAAAAATGTTGGTTTAATTGCATTTTATAATTTAATTTTTCTTCTGAACAGGAAATATAACACTAATAAGTACTGTAAAGAGTTAGCAGTCTACTATACCTGTACCCCACAGAAAACTATCTTTGGCTTGTTATTTTATATACTTAAGTGTGTTTTACTTAAAAAATGACACTCTAAATAGATAATTCGGGTGGTACTAGGCATCTTTGATGTACTTAAAACAAAACGGGCATGATTAGTGGCATGTACTTCTCATATAGCACTTAGAGGCCTAGGATGTATAGTGATACCTTGCCTAAAACCAAGGAAAATCATCCCTAAAATCTTAAAATTTATAACAAAGGTGATTTCCTTCCATAATGTTCAAAATCTGAAGTTCCTAGTCCCCTTGTGTGTCATTTTCCTCTCTGTCCTGAGAACAACGGTGCATAATTTACCCCCTCTGTTGTGAGTCTCACTGTGCATGGTTTCACAGTAAGTTTTGCTTTGGAAAACACATGATCATTGTTACAAGCCAGTCATTTTGATTAATATTTGCATAGTCCTTGTAGATGTAGAAGATAGCAATAGCATGTATACTGAGCTTGTTAAGTTTGTCCTTTAGTGTCTGGAGGATTTCTCTTAAAGTTATGTCTGAATCTCCCAGTTCTTGTCTAGAACAAAGGCTGAATAAATAGAGCTACAAACAAGCACCTGAGACAGAAATAACTTCAAGGGTTCATAGTTCTTAAGAGACAGAACAAAGCTAGAACAGGCATTATTCTGCATTTTGATTCTATCAACTCAAAGTATAACATGAAGTGGGAATTATAATTTCCTAAATAGTAGCTCATAAACTTAAAGGTGTCTCTTTTAATTTCAAAAGAAGAGGTGGAAAGAGATCACTAAGTCTACAATTCTACCATTTTTCAATTCTCTTCTTACTTAAAATCTGTGCTCCCCATTTATTAAATGCTCAATTTTCCTACTTGCTAATAAATTCTGATACTACTGAGAGTCAGAACAAAGAACCATGATTGACAAGTACAAGAAGGTCTGCAGCTATTTATCAAAGGAAATAGAGTAAATAGTGACAACAGGACTCACTGGGTAATTCTTCCATGTAAGAGATGTGATGTAGCCATTAAAAGCTTCTAAACAGGTCCCTATGCCTAGGGAAGGAAAAGTATGCCTTACAAAAACAAAAAACAGAAAGAGGAGCAAATACATGTCTAGAGACATAAAACTGTTCATAGCACTGATTGACAAACAAAGAGCGATGCTTCCACCAGAGTAAACCAAGATCCTGCCATTCCAATAACAAAAAAATGGCACTTTTAGAGAAGTATACAGAAAGCATGCTTTCCCATTTTGTTAACACTGACTTGTCAATAAATTATGAGTTTTGAATTATACTTCACATTTCCTACCAATTTCTTACTTTTCTTTGTCTATATGGCATCTGAAATTAAATAAACAATGAAAGAACACATAGCTGATGCAGTTGAATTGCAAACAATTGTTTTATGTATGATTCTAGTGTCTAAACAGACATAATAGCCACCCATATTAATTCATTTTTCATTACTATTTCAAAATACCAGAGGCAGGCTAGTTTCATAAAAGGGAGGTATATTAGCTTACAGCTTTATAGACTGAATTTCCAAGATATATCAGTTCTGTGATTTGGTCCCTGGTGGAGGTCTTGTCACAATCACAGTAACCTATGATCATATGTAGAAGCAAGAAATCAGAGTCACAAGTCAGATTCACTCAAAGATAACTCACTTTCAAAAGAACTCAATGTTCTTATGATAGCTGCATTATTTTTTTTTTTGTATGTCGGGGCCCATTATGGTCCAAGAATCTTGTATAGATACCACTCCTCAGAGGCAACACAATCTCTTACACTGCACTCCAGTGACCACCATGTAAACCTCTTGCATACACACTTCATTCATTCCATAGCAATAGAACTTCTGAAATAGTCTCAGTGCTGTTGCTTGAGGCAACTGAACATTACTTGAGACTGTTTGATAGATGTTAAAGCTAAAAAGAAGAAGAAGGAAAATAAAAAGTATTTATTTAATGAGTACTAAGTGTTAATTTTTCTTCAGCAGTCTTTGATCAAAGACCTTGAAAAACTTGATTAGCTACACATTCTCAGGTGAAGAAATATTTTTAAATAAATTTGACTTTATTCTCTTGAGGATTGAAACTAAGAAGGCATGATATTTGCATAGCAGATATGCCTTAGAACAGTTCTGTTTGAGTGAAGAATATTCTAGATTTTTAGGCAACAAAATATTTTTACTAATAGTCCCTTTCTCTGTCTAAATTCTATGGTAACATGCCACTGAAAGTACTTTCTTTCCTTGCATATAAAATTACCTCTATCCCTATTGTAGAGCAGGAATTCAGAACTCTTGTTAAATAAAGTGTTTACATGGAGGAATTGCCACTCTGCCTGAGAAAGGCTTAGTAGTTTTCACTATTGACATTTGTAATCGAAAGACTTGAAATCATTGGCAACATAGATCACACAGAAAAAGAATCTCCATCAGTTCCTTCTTATCTTCAAAGATTCCCCACTTCTGAAATTTTCTATTGGGCTCATAAAAATCATTATTAACAGAGAGACAGCAACACCTGTACTTCAGAGTTCTTGATCAGCATTTCTCAATGCTACCTTCAATGCATTTGTAATGGCTAGTTACTACCAATAGAAGGCAAACTAATGTGACATCCAGCTAATTGCAAAAAGTTCTTAAAGAAATAAAACAGAGAATGCAGAGACGGCTCTGCAGTTAAGAGCACTGACTGCTTCAGCAGGGCATCCAAGTTTGATGCTTAGTACACACATGGTGGCTTACAAGACTCTGTAACTCAAGTTTTAGTCAATGCCCTCTCCCGGAGATACAGCATACATGAGGTGTCTATTCAGGCACACACACATACACATAAAAAAGACAAATACATATTCTAAGAATTAAGAGATAAAACCAAAATTCTCACTTAAAGTGAGAGTTTGATTAAGCACCACTTTGTTTACAAATCATTTATTTTCTGAATCAATTTTCATTTAAACAGAGTTTGCCTTTATTGTCTTCTGAAGGAAGCTGGCCCTAACCTACACTTATTCTATGATTTCTATGTCTATGTCTATGGTTATATCTATGACCGCCCTGTTAGATAGTCTTATGGGAAAATAAAACCTGACAAAGTTATCTTTCAACTGTGAAACACTTTCCTTTCATCACAAATGCCTAAATTATAGATAACTGTGACTATGCAGACTCCACTAATATTACATAAATTTCTACATTGCTACATATACTTCAGAACATGTTACTGTGATACCATGTCCTCTTGTCAGCTTTGAGCCATGGCTGACAAGAATACAATTCACAAGCAAGTCCCAAAGTGCTAATTGTTATGAACTAAAAGACATTTAAGCCAGATTATCTTTCCCCTTTGCATCATTACTTATGTTTTAACATCATCAAGGTCTTCTGAAATTCACCATTCTCTCCTAAAAAGCTCCAA
The DNA here is from genome assembly GCA_030556225.1 of Cricetiscus sungorus. Taxonomy (NCBI): domain Eukaryota; kingdom Metazoa; phylum Chordata; class Mammalia; order Rodentia; family Cricetidae; genus Cricetiscus; species Cricetiscus sungorus. The sequence continues at coordinate 26,624,496 of JANBXA010000398.1, forward strand.
ATAACTAGTGTTGATTACAAAACAGGGCTTGCCAATATTTTGTTACTTATAGTAAATCTCTGGCTGGTTTTTGCGTTGGTAATCAATCTATGTTTGTTGCTTAATCCATTCAAATTTCCTCTTGATAGATGTGATTTCACTGAGTAGAGGATATTGCATGCAAGGACACTTCAGCTACAAAAAGCAGCTATCAGAACACATTATATTCTAACAGTAGAGAAGAAATTAATCTCACAGTGGCTTCAATTCAAATTGGTATGATGTCCCAGTAATAAATTCCCTGCCCAGATGGAATCATTTTCTATATCATAAATATTTTAAAAGACTTGATTTGTATTAAAACTGTTCATGACTGAAACTAACTTTGGATATTTTGAATATTTTAAATGAACCTTAAGCAGAGAAGTGTTTTGATTACTTTGAATCCATTTCAAAATTATTTCCCATTTTCCAGAAGTTTGTTCTAATTTGTAAACCATTTAATACAAAGAAAAGTTCATCAAATGCTACTTCTGTCAGACTTGGAGCCTCCAAAAGGAGGGTAACCTTGTCTAATACTTTAATTACATCTCTATTGCATGTTTTAGAGCCACTTATCAGTCTTTTATAATGAAAGAAACTCTGCTCTTTTACTTCAACTAAAGTCTTGGGTTTATATTGCCAATTCGATTATCCTTTAAAAAAAATCAGTTTCTTCATAATGGTGAATGCAGGCTTTTGGAGAAAGGAAGGTCTACTGCCAAATACAGAAAACATCTCCCAAAGCACCACATTTAATGATGTCAGATGCTCTAGATCATGACCTTAAGGAGAGCAGACATTGGCTTCATCACACCAAGGGTAGAAGCCAATTCCAGAGTTGATGTTAATCAATTAGGAATTGCCAGTTTGCAGGAGGTAAAACTTCAGTGCTCATGGGCTTGCATCAGCCATCAAGACAGTGTGTTGTGAGGAGAGCTGCCTTTGGGGTTGCCAATGCTCTAAATCTCATGTGCTTTTACAGATTAGCATCAGCCCTTAAATTATATCTGGGAGTAAACTGGAAAGCAGCCTTGTATCTTTAGTCTAAGTATTACACAATCAAAAAAGCAATCCAAAAATCAATGAGAGTTTTTAGACATTAGCAGATGTTTTAAAGTCTCTGGAAAAAAAAAATAATCAACCCCATGTGTAAACCAGGGAAATACCTTTAATGATAATGATATGAAAGTCTGTTCTTATCTCATAGACTGTAGACAAGTTTCTCCAGAGATGTGGACCCTTACAGCTAGAAGACTGCAAAGGCAAGGATGTATTTCTCCAAGCATATGTGGTACCTTGATCATTTACTACTACATCATGACTTAAGTGATGCTTATGAGGTAAACAAGCATTTAATTAAAAAAACTCAGCTTAGGGTTTGGATTTCACTATTCATTATTTGAATTAATTTCAAAAGTAACAAAGTAGTAGCATGGAAGACAGTTCACTCAAGATATGTGTGGAAGAATGAATATATATATATATATACATATATATATGTATATATATATGTATATATATATATATAAAACTACTGTGTGTGTGTGTGTGTGTGTGTGTGTATGTGTGTGTGACACCAGGCAGCTTTATTCTAGTGAGCTTGGTAAGATTATTCAGCATTATGTGGGTTTCAATCACAATCTCTTGTCACCTCTCAGCTAAGGCCAGAAATCAGGAAAACAATGCATTTTAGGAAGTATATTCTGTACAATAATGAATAGTTTTTTTTTAATTAATTCAAATGATAAAGAGTGGTGTTCAAGATTTGTTCTGATTTATTTTATGAAATGATTGGCTGCTTATTTCATAAAAATTAGAGTTCCCAAGTTGCACACATAAAGCTTTATAAATGGTGTGAAAATATGTGGACAAAATAAAAAAATGAACAGGGTTATCTCTTGATCTTGTCTAGTAATGCATATTTAATCAGTGGAAATAGAATTTTTTATTTGCAGTCTGTATTTGTTCTAGTGTCAGAGGTCTTCACGAAAGAGGAGATGATTATACTACCCATCAGTATGTCATTTCTGACATTTGTTTCATAGATCCTCCTCAGAATATATGAAGATCATTTATCAATTTCATTTCATTCTTTACTCATTTGGCAATCTCTGGTCAAGTAACGTGTGTGTGTATATATATGTATATATATATATATATATATATATATAGTGTGTGTGTGTGTGTGTGTGTGTGTGTGTGTGTGTGTGTGTGTATTCTATTTCAGTTTTATGAAGTCAGAAAATTTACAGTCTAACAAAGGGCTGCTAACCATATGTATGAAGCAGCCAACAACAAAGGAGCCAGCACAATATGGATGAAGGACTGGGCTCCTCTTCTCACACTAACCATTCCTAGGGCATTGTATTAGTTGGAGTGTTCTAGAGGAGCATAATGCAGAATATATATATAGTCTTACGGGCTATGATACAGCCAGTCAAACAATGACTGTCTACCAATGGAAGGTTCAAGAATCCAGCAGTTGTTCAGTCCATGAGGCTGGATGTCTCAGATGGTTTTCATTTACTTGAATACCAAAGAAGAAGACTCTAATATCAATAAAGGAATGGGCAAGCAGGTGAGAGCAAGAACAAACAGAAAAGAGAGAAAAAGCTTCCTTCTCCCACATCCTTTATAGAGGCTTACAGCAAAAGATGTGGCTCAGATTAAAGGTGGATTTTCCTACTTCAAAAGATCTGGATTAAAGGTATATCTTCGTATCTCAAAGTGCTTTCCATGTCAAATGATTTAATTAAGAAAAACATTTCCTCACATGTATGTCTAACCATTTGGATCTTAGTTAATTCAGATGAAGCTTATAATGGATACATGTGCCTACATAAATATATACATAGTTATATAAGAGTTATCCTACATGGAAGATAATGCTTCTCCCTCTCTCAGAATCCATAGGTTGCAACAGCATTCCAGCATGGATGACAAGGCATTCACAATCGCCCACTACTAGCTAAGGAACTATTGGCAATTGAGGAATGTTGGGAGAATAAGAGTCAGTTTTCTCTAAGGGTGTAGCCCATGGTATATTGACTCCCCTCCAGTGGGTGATCCCAAGCTCCTAAATATATAAGAAGAACAAATTTGACTCAACTGTTTATAAAAAACAATGGCACATTAACTTGGGATATGTGTTTTGGGGTAGAAACTGGGAGAGGACTCTGAAGGGAACGGAAGTACATTGTGTGCAAGTATAACACTTTCAAAGAATTATTAAAAAGAATTTTAAAAAGAAATTATTTGGACAGTAGCCAAGAGTTAAAAGCTACTCCTATACATTTGTATCATTCCCAGTTCCTGGTTCTGTCTGAGGAGACATCATTTGGAAGAACAGGCATGATGGAAAAAGTGTGCCACTGGCTCACAATGAATATTTGTAGCCTTATCCACTTCCACTTGCTCTGTGTGTTTCCTGTGTATGTATGAAATGCAGTCAGCCATCTTCCTGCTCCAGCTGTCTGACACCATGCCTTCCTACCATATGTACTAAATTCTTTGGAACTGTAAGATGAAATAAACTGTTACTTCTATAAACTGCTTTTTGGTCATGGTCTTTCATCAAAACAACAGAAAAGTAATTGATATATTCATCCATCTATGGGATCTATTCAGTGTCTCTTACTGCATCTCAAACTCGATAAATACTGTTTTATTTCCCTAAATATACATACGTAAGCTTAATCTCCCATATTAACTAAGACATTATACACTGGCTATTACTATTGCATTTAAGGTAATGGAGTCAAACTGGAATGATTTTTTTTACTGGATACAGATGGATAGACAGAGAGACAGACAGACATACACATACATGCGCGCACACGCACACACACACACACACACACACACACACACACACACACACACACACAACTTTCTTGATATTAATCCAGAAGTAAAGGAATCATGTAAATTTGAGAACTTTTATTCAGTCCAAAAGCCAAATCACTGAATTTAGAAAATGTTTGATGGGAGCATTAGAACCATGTGCCACATGGGTTGAACAGTGACTTTCCTGAAGTTTCCAGTTTTAGCTTTCCAGATACTGCCACTTCTTATACTTAAATACAGCAAGTGTGGTAAAGAAAAGCATACTAGGAGTCAATCAGTGTGGCTGCAACTCAAAATTAGACATAAGTCCCCAAAACAACATCCTTGATAATTCCATACAACACAAAAGAAGCAAATTGCCAAACTGCATGTAGATAACAAAATGGATAGTGAACACCAAGTAGCATTTTATTACCATGGATTACAAAGGAACAGACATTTCACTTACTAATTCAGTCAATATTTATTGCCACATCTCAGATTACAGGGTGCTCAACTGAAAACCCGATGAGTAGAATGTGCAGCCAATTATAGGAAATGATACCAGATTGCTTCTTAAAAAAAAAAAAAGATTTGAGTCATAGTTTTAAATTTTTCAGATTGGGAACTGTTGAGAAACATGTGTTTTGTTGGATAAATGTACTTACTGGAGCATCTGCACTAGTTGTATGTATTGACAGATAAATACACTTAGATACGTGCAGGATGTGTCACTAGCCATGCTACTTGACTTCCCTGTAGTTTTGGGTTTCCTTTTCTAGAACAAAAGGATGCATTCTATTTATTTCATACTTATAATGGGGCAATGATTGCTTGGCTTTTATAAAGTACAGCGATATCTGAAGAAGATGAGAAAAGATTTGCAGGATGGCCTTTTAGACATATGTGGGTGGCATAAAAATTGATTCTTTGTGTAATCATGATACCTAAATATTGTTATTTCCAGTTATAGATGAGGAGAGTGAAACACAAAGAAATTCAACAAGTTAGTGAGGTAATCCTACTAAGTCACATGGTTAAGTTTTGAGCTCATAATAGTTAGACTAAAAGTCCACGGTCATATACACTTTACTCCATACACTGCCCCAAAGAGACATGGGTATTGCAATGTATTACAGTTTAAAGGTCAACATGAAACTTAGTTTTTGAGAGAGGAATATTTGCTCTTTTGACAGTATCCTTTGACTTTTGTGCACCCAAAAGATACCAAGGCTGCATTTAAATACAGATTCCCCCCAAATGAGTGTTGTTCATGCAACTACTAGTAGAAAGAACACTACTGTAAACCTTTTAACATTTTCCTCAAGGGTGGATGTTTTCATTTTCAAGGTCAAACATCAAGACAGATTTCCACTCAACAATGAGTGTCTTTAAAAGCTCTGCACAGCTATATTTGAAGTGAAGCCAAGTCCATGAAAAAAAAAATGCCCACTTCAAAACCTTAATGAAGGCAATTTGTCAACAATTTCACACATCATTTGCCCACAACCTTTGAAGAAATGGTTTCCCAATTTACCTTTTCCCCTGTGAACTTCAGATCACATGCATTTTAATGACCCATTAATCATCATCACACCCAGAAACTGAGATAGAGGAGAAAACAATATGGGAGATCCATGAAAATATGTTTTATGATCTTCTCCGTTTACATATTGTCAGAGAAATGTGTGCAAGATCCTATGAGTCTGTGATTCTGTTGCTCAGACCTAGAGTAAATATGTCATACAAGGGGTTAGAAAATCAAAATATACTTTGCAGTGTATAGAACTTAGATGCCTAAAAAATTATGGAGAAGTGAGGAAAGACAGAGGAAAAATCATGGACAAATGGGTACATGTTTTACTGATGATCAGTAATGTTTTTCAATGGCATGGAGTCTTTAAATAATTAATTTAACTCTTTGCAAAGGTCTTACTTATCAAATAACTAACTTAAACCATTACTGCTGATCACAGCTTTTTACCAAAAGTGCCTGAGGGAGAAGTTGGTGGAAAGTAATTAATAAGACCAAAAATGAGGTTTGCTGCATGTAATGGATACTGTTTGTAAATCTGGGACTCATAAAGTGGTGTGCTGAGTGAGGGAGGAGACACAGATGTTTCTGCTATTTTAGTTAAGGGAAAAAGTATAAGAACACTTGGAACTACAGCATTTACCACAGAAACTATTTTCTGTTACACTTCAACAGAAAGTACAGCTTCATTGCTGCATACATGTTTAGACCATGTATAAGACGCATATTGCCCTTGCCAAATAACTGTGGCATTTTATGACAAGGGACAAGTGCCATTGGTACAACTGGGGTTTTCCCAAAAAGGAGAACCAACAGGCTATATATCTACCATCTATTTTTCTATCTATGCATAAATTTATTATGGCAATTATCTGAGCTCTTTTAGGAGGCCAAGAGAATCTACAATATTCTCAAGACCCAGTTCCCAGTTGTTATGAACCCCAGAGTCCAAAAGCTAGAGAATCATACACCCAAATGTTCAAACCAGAAGAGCAGAGGAGTTGGTTCCAGTAAAAGAAGTGCAAGGGAAAGAAGCAGAGACAAGAAAAGGGACAACAAGGCAAAGAGTTGAAAGAGAAAGGGAAGGAAGGTTAAAAGGGAGAGGAGAGAGAAGATGAGGAACATCTATCTATTAATCTTTTAAGCCCTCAGTGGGTTGGTTGACATGCATCCTATGTTGGTGAAGAAATATTATCACCGAAAAACCCAAAACAATGTTTTCTCAGCTAGCAGAGCATCACTTAACACAGCCAAGATGACATATAAAGGTAACCCTGACACTACATTAGAGAGGTAGAAGAGTAGAAAGTAGAAAAAAATGAAGAGATGGAAGAAGGCTTGGAAAAGCTGATATGTTTTTTTCTGTAATTATCTAGCTAATGTGAAATGATGAGTAATTCTGGGTGCCACCATTCCAGTGTAAAGTAATGCTCTGAAAGCTGATAAAATACTTTTTTTGTTCTGGATAGATTATGATTATGGGAACTTTTTAGCCATTGGTCTATTTTCTTAAAATTATGTTTATTAGATGATTCAGATTGTAACCACTTACAATGCCAGCAGTATAATTTACTTTGTGTATATTACATGAGTAGATGTATGTTTTGTGAATTACAGCTAAATAAAAACCCTTGTTCATATGTGACATAATGGAAAAACATGCAGTTCTTATATCAAAACTGAGGAGAATAAAAATACATCTGAGACCCTGGTCTGTTGTTATTTCAGCCTGGCTGACTTCACTTCCAATATAAAGAGGTATAGTGAGCAATGGAAATACTGTATATTAACTAATCAACAACTGTGAGGTACCTGTCTTGACTTGAGTTAATGAAATCAGGTGATGATAGATCATAGAGAGCTTTTGTCAGAGAATGTCTCAATCCCAGCATGTGCAATCAGTAGCCAGCTTCCAGGATACATATGATGATTCTCCTGAGCTACACATAATAGGCAGAGACATGGATAAATATTGCCAAGCTCTGAGATGAAGAAAAGATCACAAGAAGTAATTCTGAGTAGCCATGAGTAATCAAAAATCACCTCTTTTGATTTTGTTGTTCAGTTTTGTTCAGCATGGTAATTTAACCCAAGAATTGTGTCTCCCAGGTGCACATGAGCTGCACTGATAATTGCTCCAGTTTTTTTTTTTTAATTTTGAAGATAAGTTTGAAAACCTAAAACATTAGACAAAGGGTCCCATGTGGTCAGCATAGTGACATAATTCAAGGTGTATTTCTACTCCCCCACAAACTTATGGTTTCAAAAAAAGAGCCAGTGTGGCAGAGAAACATTTAGAAGCCTTACTGTTCATCTGTGTTTCCATGTGTGTGAGGTCTGTACTGGGGAAATTATTCAGTACTAGGGATCTTGCGGTGCAGGTCTAAAGTACCCACACTCGTTGCTTCTTGACCTTGGTGTCCCTGTGTTACTCAAACATGCTCAGATGAAGACTCGCTGGTGAGATGGCTCCGTTTGTTTTGCTGTAACATTACACCACTGTATTAGAAGGAATGTCAATATTGTCGGTCAGTCCTTAAAGTACTATCAATTAGACAATTTCAGTGTCAGAACCATTTTCTAATGACTCTTTGTGCACATATAAAGTCATCTAAAATCTTAGTGCCTTAATTATTTTCCATATTGTTGTGATAAAAGTACTCAATAAAACTGATGTGATAAAGGAAAGGGTTGCTATGACTCACAGTTTGAAGGTGCTGTCTATCACACAGGTAAGACATCATGATGAGGTGGCTGGCCACACTGGATCTGCAGTCTGTCTGGAAGCAGAGAGATGGAAGATAGGGCAATGTTTTTAATTTTTCCTATTTAATCCAGCATAGAATCCCAGTCCATGGGATGGTGGTGCCTGCATTCAAGGTTGGTCTTAAGCTTTATTATGTACAGTTACATATTTGTGTTGCTTGTGTGAGAACAGTAAATATGTGTCACACATTCTCCACTGTTTTGTTTTTCAGTAAAACATATATGCAACTTTTAAGTTGTAAATCACTCTACAGGGACCTCAAGTAGCGACTCAATGGCTTCTGGAGATAGTGCTTCAACCATTCCATATAAGGGGATACTTCCTCAACCTAGACACATGGGGGAGGGTCTGGGGCCTGCTCCAAATCAAATGACCAACTTTGAAGGCTTCACATGGAAAGCCTCATCCTCCCTGGGGAGAAGAAAGGGGATAAGATTGGGGGTGGGAGGGGAGAATGGGAGGATTCAGAAACTGGGATTGACATGTAAAACAAGTGTGTTTCAAATTTAAATTAAAAATTATTTAAAAAAGATAGTGCTCCAAATTGGTATTTCTGTTATATTCTATCTTACCCTTGTGTGGTAAAATATCTTTTATTATGTCACCTCATTTACTCAATCACAAAATACTCCATCATGAGCTCCAAAAGCCTAGAACATTTGAGAAACTGACAAAGATATACAGGAATAGGAACTTCCTTATGCTATGAGGACTATTGGCAAACCATTTCTGACCAGAGGAATGGCTGATATCACTAGTAAGTGTGACTTACACACAAGACCTACAATTCCACATGATTGAAATAGAACCTAGGAGAACAGATGATAAAATAGGCATTCCCTCTCTTTATATAGTATCACGTAAACTAAAACATATGCATATTGTGCCTATTTCCTCACTTTGCACAATCCTACAGTCAATGAAAACACATTACAAGGACCCCACCTTGTAATAGAGATGACTATTGAGACATAGTTTATAGCCAATTGAAAGTATTTACTCCAGCCAACTGGGATGACACCCAGGTATCCTGAACCTAAGTGTAGTACCAAGTATTTAGAGTCAGGGGCTTTCAAAGGTAAAAAACCACATCGTGGTATCTTGCTCTATAGCTAAGAAGAGGGTTTCCTCAAGCAAGCAGTGTAACAGAAGTTAAAATAAGCAGTTAGCTAAAGGGGGTTCTGCATAAGCAGAGAGTTTAACAGATGTTAAATTAGCTAGAGCACATTGACCTCAGGTTCAGAGAATAGAGTTGGACAATTTTCCATGGCATTCTCCATCAAGGAGATCAAACTCTAGGCAAATCTAAAATGGCCTCAGCAAAAACAAGAGATGGAGAAACCTTTTCACTATATTGCCCCGTCACAGTAATGTACATGAACAGTAAACCAAGAAAAGAAATTATATCATTCTGATATACATGGATTTAAATTAACAGTATTATATGAAGAGATAATGTATTAGTGTGTACTTAACTCATTAGCAATCATAGCAACAGAGTATTTGACTCACTACCTTCTAAGATTTCTGTATCCACACAGAAAATCTTGTAGCACATGGAGTTTATGACCAAGTTACTGACTGATACTCTGTAAGTCTGCAATACATCTATTTGTGTAGATTCTCTTGAAACTGCTGAAGGGAGGAAATACTCTGCTGCCTATAAAAGCTTTTAGAAGATTTGAACCAACTGTTATTTTCATCGTTTTAGAATAACATCACATACTTATGGCCAAACTATCATGGTTCAAAGTCATGACAAAAGCATTCAAAAGGAAACAGGGCTTCAAAAACAGTCTAGTAAAGGGGCGAGAGTCCTTTTGGTTTATCAGCATTCCAGAACACACAGTACTCAACCACAAAATATCAGAAGAGGGAACATCATCCATGGATCTATAATGACACTAATATGATATTTCTGTGGTTAATGATGGGCAGATGTCATGACAGGAGGCCAAGTAGTAGTTCAAAAAAAAAAAAAACTTTAAGCTAGGCAAACAAGTTTGCAAAATTGCAAAATTAGAACAAAAGAAGTAGCTATTTTAAACTATGTTTATCAAGGGGCTGCTATTGAGTTTCAGATTTTTGCCCCTGTCTATTGTTTGTGGTGTTGCTAATTGCCATTCTCCCTTGCCAGGACCATTCTCTCAGCTCTTAAAAATTTTCCAGTTTCCCAAATGTGATGCTTCCAAGTAAGACGCATTCTGTTTCAAGTTGAGAAGTATAACTAATTTGAGGACTGTAAGGGGTCATTTAAAAAAATTAACTAGTCTAATTTTCTCATCCTAAGTAATGTGGTTAATGTGCTGTAGTAGTCTATAGCTGAACTCTGTCTTCCTTCCAGATGTTCAGTTCTGGGACATGCTATTAGAATGGGGTCTCCAGTATGTGGATAATTCCTGCAAGAAAATACAAAAAATAAAATCACTTGTTTTCATGAGCAGATTTCTGAGTAATTATCTTCATTTAAGAAAGAACACTATATCTTCTTCACTATATGTTGTCACTATGGATTAAACCCTTTGGGGAAGATTTAAAAACAAAAATAATGCAGACAATCATATGTATTTTCTCAATAAGAAAAATAACATACTTAACATGGTTCTCTGAATGACAGCAGCCTAGAGGAAAAAACAAATTGGAAAGAGCAGCCAAAAGACATTTTTCTTGTGATTCAGGCTGTTCCCACAGAATTGCAAGAAACTTAGACTCCATTCTTTTCAATTAGCTCATCACCTCATTAGCTGGGGTGTTTTATAGGAGTGCTTACCCATGTTCCTCTGGAGCCCATGACAAATGGAAGAACTCTTACTTCTAAATTCTGTGACTTTTCCAGAAGGCCATAACAGACATCTCCTGTCTTCTACTGGAAAGTAAAACTGAGGACAAGGAAGTATATACAGAAAGCCATATATGCCTATAACCCCAGTATTTTTGGAGGCCGAGACAGGAGGATTAATGTGAGTTCAAGGCCAACCTTCAATACTAGTGAGATCTTAAAGAGTCTCAGAAAGAGAGACAGAGCAGTGTTGGCAGGGTTTGGGTTGCTCTCTGCTACTGTAGGGATCAAAAATCATGGCAAGGTATCACTAACTTCCTTCCATAGGATACCTTAGTGACATCTTATATGAAGGAGAAGTTTCAAAGCTTGCAGTTGGAAGAATTTGCCCCACACAACTCAGCTCAAGTGCTCATTAGGAGAAAACAAACTCGAAGCAGAATATTTTGCTCACTGATCACTTGCGAGCTATTTGACATAACCCTGTGCTGTCCATGAGACCAAAGTGGGCAGGAGGTATCCACCTTCCTCTCCGTATTAAGACACACACATAGTGCAATACTTGGGAGAACTTAAGAGCTAGTGATAGCAAAGCAGTAACTACTTCCTGCAGAATGAGCTCACAAACCCCAACAGGGGAAGCAGCCAGGACTGCTTTTGTAGGTAAATATAATGAGGTATTTGGGGTTGAGGACAATGAGTTTGAAAGGGAATTGGAGAAGGATAAGAGAAACAGAAGGTAAGGAGGGTGACTAAGGATGCTGATCTCCTAAAGCCCTTGCCGAAGACCTAGACTGTGAGAAGTGAATTTGAGTGAATTGAACTAATTAGACAAAGCTCCTGGTCTTGTCTTCCCACCTGACATGATTCCTCTTGGCTTTCCCAGATCTGCTTGAGTTGAAATGCATCCATCATTGAAGGGAGTTGTTTAAGGCAGGAACTTAAAGGTAGGAGATGATGCAAAGGTCATAGAGAGTTGTTGCTTACTGGCTTGCTCATCCTGGTTTGCTCAGCCTGCTTTCTTATAGAACTCAGGACCATTCACAGTATGATAGACCCTCCCATATCAAGCACTAATTAAGAAAATGTTCTACAAGCTTCCCTACAGTCATTTTTTTGATAATATTTTTTGTTTAAATTTGCAACAAGCAAATCCCAGTTCTCTCATCCTCCCCTCCTCCCATGCTCCCCTCCCAACCCCAATCCCATCCCCTATCTGCTCCCCAGGGAGGGTGAAGCCTTCCATGAGGGATCTTCAAAGTCTGTCATATCAGGGAGAGGCCCTCTCCCATGTGTCTAGGCTGAGGGAGTATCCCTCTATATGGAATGGGCTCCCAAAGTCCATTCCTATACTAGGAGTGAATACTGATTTATTACCAGAGGCCCCATAGACTGCCCAGTCCTCCTAACTAACACCACATTCAGAGGTTCAGATCTTATAGAGGCATTTTCTCAGTTTAGGCTGCCTCCTCTCTGATGACTCTAGCTTGGGTCAATTTGACATAAAACCAGCCAGCATGCCATTCTTTTGAAACCACAAAGCCTGCTGCCAGTGACTCAACTCCTCCAATAAGGCCATGCCTCATACTTCCTAAACAGTTCCACCAATGGGGTACCATAACTATTTCAAACCATAAGAGCTATGAGGGTAGTTCTTATTCAAACCATCACATTATACTTCCTGACCTCCATATGCTTGTCGCCATATCATACTTCAAAACACATTTAGTCCAACTTCCAAAGTCCCCGTAACATTTTACTATCCTTGCTATTTAGAAGTTCAAAATCCAAACTTTCTTTTGTGACTCCAGGCAATATCTTTACTGTAGCCCCCTATAAAATCGAGAGCAAATCACAGACTTAAAATATCTAGTGAACCAGAATGCATATTACCATTCTAGAGGGAGGAAATGGAAAATAGGGGGTGGGGGACATCAAATCTAGCACAGCCACCTTCAGATCCTCCAGTTCCACATCCAAAGTCAAAAGGTCTAAATGGCTTTGTAGCTTCACTGTCTTTCTAGCTTCACTGCCTTTGAGCTGACTCCACTCCTATAAATAGCTCTCTGTGGTGACATCCCATGGCTCTAGCATGTCCTACATCATGTGGTACCAACTCAATCCAGACTTCCTTCCGCATCTTCACAAAACGTCATCTCAGGGCCTTTTGATATACTCATGACTTCGTATAAGAACTGACCTGCCACACACTGCCTGGCCCTAGTGGCTGTCACTAACAGTGAAGAAAGATTATAGAACCCCCTTCTTGCATATCCTTCAAGACTCTAAAGCCAGAACCACATGGACAACACTGCTGAATTTGGAGGCTGATCTGGTATGAAGTCTGCTTCCCCTGAATCACATTTGCTGCAGCTTTTGTTCATTGTTTCTTTTTATGTGAAAAAATTACTCTTTTGTCCTTTTCTTTTCAGAAATTGGAAGATTACTCCAGTGTGGTCTTTTCCTGAAGGCACCTCACCCTCTATTCCAATGATACTTGCCTTATCTCCTTTTTTCTTTCAATGCAAGCCTTGGTTCCAACACTAAATTTCATTGTGCATGGATTTGTCTTCAAACTACATTTCACATTTCTTTTAACACTACCTGCTCTGTTTCATTGTACACCTGCACAACAGTGATTACCAATAATCATGCCATACCATCTATAGATCTCTCCAGCACTTGTACTATTACTGTTTTTCCACAATATTGAGAATCTATCAGCAAACTTTTCAATTTTGAGAGTTACAAGTGAAAAATAGTAATTAGATAAATGGTCACTACAAAAATAACAGTAGAAATTGAAAATTTTCTTTAATAATTCCAGCTTAAATTTTTCCAAAATAATAATAATAATAATAATAATAATAATAATAATAATAATAATAATAATAAAGGAACTCTTCTATCCCTAGACACTAAAAAACACTAAAAACATTTTACAACATCTATTTTAAAAAGAAGTAAAATGTGTTAGTACATGCTAGTATAATTTACTTTAAGAATTTTTAAGGTATCTAAACAGATAGTCAAGTAGGCTTAAATACATTGGTATGATAAATGATGCCTTCCAATATTATGAGATACATCTTTTTATTTCTTCAGTATTCTCTTTTGGAAATCCACTTACTATTATAGTCACTCACCTCTCCACCAGATGTTTTTTGAGTTGTTGTTTTCATTAGATATTAGAATCAACTGCATAACATAATGTGAAGACAAATTATTCATCAATTCTAAAGCATACAGATGTTTTAAGGAATGCATTTGGCTACAAGCCTCTTACTCACCGGTGATAGAACATGCCCTTCATGATGCTTCATGCCCTTGTTGGTTAATGCTCTCTCCCTGAAGTCCATCAACTAGGAATAACATCTCCAGTTTTAGATTTGCATTTTCTAAAATTTCATACAAATGGAAGCATGAAGCATATAGTATTATAGTCACTTGTATCTAATCTCTTTGGTTTATCACATATCCTTTCTGTAGACAAAGTGTTATGTGTGTCAGACCTGCTTGGTTCTATCATGGCTCTCTGGGTGGCCCTGTCACGGGTTCCTGGTCATCCAGACAGTGTCAGCCGTGGGCTCCCTCTCATGGCATGGGCCTCATTGGTTGGCTACTCCCACAAGTTCTTCCCCATCTTTACCCAATCACATCTTTCAAGAAGAACAATTTTAAGCAGAAAGATTTGTGGCTATGTTAATGTCCCTGTCCCACTGCAAGGAGCCTTGCCTGACTTTGTATTTGTGTGTGTGTTTCTTTTATTTCAAAGCTGCACAGTTTTAAAAGGCTAAATTGTTTGATTTTCCACTCATCAGCTGATGAAGACTTGAGCTATCTTTAGTTTGTGGCTACAATGCACTGAACTGCTATGATTATTATAATCTTTGAATAGAAATACTTCCCAAGAAACACTTACTAATGGGCAGGTATCCAAGCTCATATGAATTGCAAATTTGTACAAACACTGTGCAAGCTTTTCATCCTGGTCTATGGCTTTGTTTTACTTTCTTTACAGTGATTTTTAGAAAAGAAAAGTTTTTTGGCCTTAACAAAGTCCATTTATTTCCTTCGTTGTTCATACTTTTTCTGTCCTGTTAAAAATTATTAGCCTATGCTTAAAAATGATAAATATTTTATATGTCTCTAAATTTCATTATAGATGTAACTCTAGAATTATAAGAGTATTGGCCATTACTCATGAGTTTTTAGTTGTCCTGAAATCTACTTTATATGCAGAATATAATCAAGTTTAAAATTGTTTGCATGTGTATGTATATATGTGCATGCTTAATGCTGGTTAGCTGATGCTTCCAGTATCATTTGTTAAAATATCACCCTTTCCTTGTCTTGGCGCCATTGCCAAAAGCCAATTGCATGCATCTAACTCTTTGGAGTACCTGTGCTGTTGCACTGATCCAGATCTCACGCCAATATCATACTTTTATCATTGAACCAGGTTGTGGAAATCCTCCAAATTTTTCTTCTGTTTTAAAATTGTTTTCAAAGATTGTTTTCATGGCCTGTAAATGACTCTTTTTTATTTCAGTATCAAAATCAAAAATTAAAAATCATGGGAATTTGGGGGTCGGATCTCATTCAAAATACATAGCAATAATAGGAGAAATTAAACCTTGGTGACATCAAATCTCCTAAACCAGAAACATAGAACATCTTCCTACATTGCTTAGTTCTCACTCTTCCAGAAACAATTGGCTCTTTCAATGGAAACCATTGCCAAAGTCTTGCTCAATCTACATATTTGTCACTTTAATAAACCAGCACATTCCTTAGCTGCATTCTAAATGTTGATTTTTATCCCCAAAGGTAAGGATGCTATCCTCACTCCTCACCTAAGAAACTCTTTTTAATGTTTATTTTCATTTAAGTTTAGAACAATTTTATTTTACATTCATATCCCAGTCTCCTCTCCCTCCCATCCACCCATTCCCACCACCACCTCCCCATCCCACCCCACCCCCCATCCACTCCTCAGGGACGGTGAGATCTCTCGTGGGGAATCATCAAAGTCTGTCTCATCATTTGGGGCAGAACTGAGGCCCTCCCCACTATATCTAGGCTGAGAGAGTATCCCTCCATAGGGAATGGGCTCCAAAAGCCCATGCAGTAAGGATAAATAAATATTGGTTCCAAAGCTAGAGGCCCCATAGACCATGCAAGCCTGCCTACTCCCAAAATGGGTAATGATCAAGAACTACAGGTGCAAGCATAACCAACAGAATTCAAGAAACTACTCTCATAGAAGACAATTATTGAAAACCAAAATCAACATTTAGAGTTGTTGGGTCCAACCTGCTGGATATATCTACAAAACAATAACCACAGCTAAGGATCAGGGAACACTGAGAAAGAGGGGTCAGGAAGATGGTAAGAGCCAGAGGATCAGGGAGTTTGCTGTGAGGTGGTGTGAGAAGCTATAACTATACAGTCTTCCCAATATGACTGCCTAAACAGAAGATGAACAAGGACAACAGACATGTTAATGTAGGCAAGGGAGAGACCCCGCCCTCTGGAGGCCATAATCCTAAACAAAGAACTACACGCTACTAAATAATGGGAAAGAATTCTTTTTCAGAAAAGAGTAAACCATTGGTTATCCAATACCAAATGATCAGTCCTGAAAACAGAAGTAATATTATATACAGACTCTCCAATTTATTAGAACTATGTCATGTGTTTTGTTTGTAGAGTTCTTGTTAGTGTTTGTGAAGTCTATTGTGGTTCCCTACATTTCCATATACAGATAACTTGTTTCTAATAAGCAATATACTGCACATCAAATATGAATATCAATCTGATAATAAACTTATTAGTTTCATAGATGCTGTTCATAGAACTAGCTCCAGATTTCATTGATTATCTGATTGCTATTTCAACTTATTTTTCTTCTGCTGGTTCTGATTTTAATTTACTTTTTCTTCAATTATAAAGTAGGATTAAAAACACCAAACCTTCATTTTCCTGCCCAATCATTTCACTGTATATATTTCCTCAAAAGCATTGCATTTTAAATGTCTTACCCATCCTCATGAATTACGTTTTTTTTTCAGTTTGAAATATTTCCTAATAACTTCTTTATGTATGGCTTATTTGACTTAATAGGTATTTTGACATGTATGTGTGCATGTTGTACTTTCCAAATATTGTAGCATTTTGTAGGTATCCTTTTATCATTGATTTATAATTTAATTCCATTGTGATTGAAGCGTAATTATGATTGTTGTGGACTTTTTATGCAGGGTATTTTAAGGACCTGAATGTATTCTGCTTATAAAGAGAGGCAATGGGGACTTTATGTTTTGAAGGTTCTATTAATGTTAACTAGATTAAATTAAAGTCACATACTTCTATTTGTTTTCTAGTCATTTACTCATTAATTACTAAAAGGAGTGTTAAAACCTGCAACTGTAACATAAAAACATTTTGTTGTACTTACTTTTTAATGTCTTGTCATATATCCTACCTAAGGATTTTTTTTTAACTAATTAAGATAACAAAGTAGGCTCTAAGATGTACTGTATAGAGCCACAGGTTGATGTGATGAAAACATAGGTCAAACTAGTCAAAGGAATTCTTACTACACATATCTAACAAGGAAGTCAAGGCATATAGTTTGACTAATGTGGTTTGTAATGCTTGCAGATCCTTATAGTTTCACAGATGAGAAAGATGCCAAGTTAAACTCATTAATTGGAGCTCATTACTGCTATCTTAATAGTCTTTTCTGAAATATCGCTACCAAAAAGTGAGTATTGTCTATATACAGGCAATCTTCACACTTTGTTAGTTGTATTAAAACACTTGACTCCAGCCAGCAAGAAATTTAAAGCAGATTCCAGAGTGTGGGTCCCCTGTCTCATTCCATAATCCATTCATCTCTTTGCTCTCTCTAATCAGCCTCAATCTCTCTCTCTGTGAAAAGAAAATTGTTTTTTCCTAGATAGATTCACAGCAGAATTCTAGCAGTCTTTGAAAAAGGTCTGAAACCAATACTTTTTAAATTACATTTTTAATAAAATTGAAACAGAAGGAATACTTCCAAACTCCTTCTATGAAGATAGTATGATTCTATACCAAAGCCTTCCAAAGTACAACAAAAGAAGAAAACCACAGGTCAATATCCCTGATGTAAATAATGCAAAGGCCCATTTAAAAACACTTTCAAACTAATACGGTCATATCAAAAAGACCATCCACCATGATCAAGTATGCTTTATTTCTTAGATACCAAGATGGTTCAGTATAAGTCAATAAATACAATAAATTATAACAGTGGACTTAAAGATAAAAATTACATGAACATCTCAACAGATGCAGAAAAAGGCCTTTGAAAAAATGCAACATTCATGTAATAAGAGCAATCATGTAATAAGGGCTTTGTGGGGAGTGTTATAAGGATGTATCTGTTCCCAGACACCTCTTTGGTGTGTGTGTGTGTCTCTCTCTCTCTCTGTGTGTGTGTGTGTGTGTGTGTGTGTGTGTGTGTGTGTGTGCATGATTATAGGTATGATTACGCATATGAACTGAAGACATTCTCAGGTTATTGATACTATGGCACCTTCTCTGGTTTGAAACATACTTTTCCATGGACCTGGAACTTTACTATATAGGCTTTGATATCAGGATCTCAGGTTCCTTGCAGATCTGACTATCACCACCTCCTATCTCATAATCATTGGGGTTAGAGATGCCTGTCACTATGCCAGGGTATTAACATACTTTATGGAATAGGTTCTCATACTTATTAGGCAAGTGCTTTATCAACTGGGACATTCATCCAATCCTAACTTTAATTTTGTTTTCTTTTTATGTTCTCAGAAATCAAAATTATGCACTGCCTGCTGTTGTTCAACACATGGAGTCTTTGTATAACATATCTTTTCCTGCTTCCATCATTCATAAGGAAGTTAGTCCTCCAACACAAGATGCAGAAATGTTCTTCTGACAAGTTATATAAAAGTTACCAAGAACATTGTGTTTATTCAAAACACAAGGGTATGTCATTGCAAGATATTAGTAAGGAACACATAAAAACTTAAAGGAAACAATTTGGATAGTTTTTCCAGGACTTTGCAGGTGCTAATAGATTCTTTGAGATATAAGTGTGCTTAGAATCAATCTAAGAGAGATCGATGACTCCCAGGACCAATGTCAGGTGCCCACACTCACCTGTGTATACTCTCACTCACATATACATAGTTTTTAAGATAAAAAAAATAATACTAACTTTGGAGTCAAAATGTTGACTCCTACTATACATTGTACATTGGAAATTAGAATGAATGTGTGCTGAAGCATATGGCATTGGCCAGTAATCCTAATCCATGCTTCCCTTCCCTTCCAATAGTCATACCACCTTTATAATATGACTTATGAGATAATTGACTAAACACAAGATTGGTAAAATACACTGATGTCAAGATGAAAGAGTTTTAAATGTGGAACTCTCATCAATATTCTTTGCCAACAACCTTACACAGCTAGCCATGCAGACTGACATATTTGTAATTATTTACTAATTAAATAATAAGAAGATGAGTTTTAATATAATTTATAATATATTTACTACTTAAATAAATCTAGGAGATTTGTGTATGGAAAGTGTTTACTAGATTGATGTCAATTTTTAATAAAAAATTTAGTCTCATTAATATTTTGATGTAACAAGAATAGAAAGGGGAGGTTTTCATGTGGATTAGAAATTCATTGAAAAGAAATAGTCAATGCAACTTGAAGTCTTTTACTTGGAT
This sequence comes from Cricetiscus sungorus, assembly GCA_030556225.1. Classification (NCBI taxonomy): domain Eukaryota; kingdom Metazoa; phylum Chordata; class Mammalia; order Rodentia; family Cricetidae; genus Cricetiscus; species Cricetiscus sungorus. Next base: position 26,644,196 of record JANBXA010000398.1, read on the forward strand.
ATGAGGGTGACAAATCTGGGAAGTGGCCAAGAGTGCAGAAGAAAGCAAATACCTAGGTTTCGTCTAGTGAAAGGATGGGTTGACGATAAAATACACAGCATTGAATAGTTCCCATTTCCTGTGCTACAGTTGAAGAATGCATAAATCCAAATGCCACTATAAACTAAAGATAAAATTACTATAAACTGACATGGGATTTAAGAGGATACCAAAGTAAAAGTATTATTGTGTGAAGAAAATTTAGTTAAGAGCTACCATTATGATTTCCAGCTCAGTGGTGAGGCTAATCCCTTCTGTAGTTAAAATAGCAAATCATGAGTTCTGTTTGCCTTCTTACCTTCCCTCAATAAAAATAAGCTTTTGTAAACACTGGCTTCATGGGATAACGGGTAGGGACATTTGTTCCTGTCCTTTCTATTAAGCATACATTACACATATAGACATTAATTATAAATCAGGCATTAAAAATAGTTTGAAATGTAGAGTGATGACAAAATCCAAGCAAATATCTTATGATGAAGTAACAACAGTGGTGAATTTTCTTAATCATCTTTTCCTCTCTGTTTTACATGTCCCAGACACAGAGTCAAAGGAACTAGTGATCACCTTTAGAAACAACAGGTGTTAGACCAAACAATATAATCCCATTCTCTCTCTTTTTTTAGAGAGAGTCCCATTTTCTTTCGCTGAAGTACAAGCAAGTCCTTTTAGTAAATGAATAGCCAGATTCTCTCCTCCCCCAAATGCATTGAAGTGCCCAAACCCCAACTATGATGATTCCATACCTGAATATAAAATGTAATTCCACCCTAATCCAGCAGTAAGAAATGGTTGTTCACCTCCAAGTTCAGAGTCATGTCACAGGTGGCAAGGTGGATAGTCAGAAACCTTACCCTTGATCAACAAGGCTACTCACATACCACAGTGTTATCAGAGGCTGAGAGGGAGATAGTAATGAAAGATTTACACTCTGCATTCAGGTTGAGACACCACTTTAGGAGAGGGGACCCCTCCCCCACTAAATACATTGATCACTTTTAATCACATCACTGTTAAAGAATGTACAATGAGAAACTTGCACATTTTCTTCTATCAGGACACGCTGAAGTATCTCCACAAACAGATCCACCTCTCCTGTTGGGATAGTCCTAGAGAAAGCAACCAGAAGAGGAGACTTAAATGATCCAGGGATTAATAATATAAAACCCAAATGAGTGGATTTCAAAAAATCTGGAAAGATGCCCTCCTATACAATAAATTAGTGGATAGAGGCTCACACAGAGACCATTGTATTACAACTATATGCATCAATGGTCCTTAGCCAGCAGTTAGGAAGATGCTTGAGATAAAGGAAAAACAGAAATCCTAAGCAAAGAGATGCCTTTTTATCAGAGATGAAAAGAACCAAAAAGAATGAATGAGTTAAAAATACAGCAACAAATTATAAACCTAAGTACAGTTTAAAAGAACAAACTAGAGAAATAGTCAATGGAAACCAGAATAACTAGGATTATTCTATCCAAACAACACAGACTAACTACACCAACCTGTGTATTGGGGACCAACAGAATCATGGTGATTTGTAGTGGGATATTCACTTTGTCTGCTTCTGTGGCACTGACCATGCCCATTGGGGGAGTGGAGCCAGGGGCAGAAGTGACCCATGGAACTAGGTCTGAGGAGGAGCCAGGAAACGCTCTCTTGCTGGCGTGATGTGGAGAGGAGAGCATCCGGTGCAACCTGCTGGTGTTCATCTGTGTTCCTGTAAGGACAAGAACAGAACACTTCCCCTACCTTTGAGAAGTCTCTGCACATCTCATGGGACCTAATTTGTTGAATGACTTGTCATTTCTCTACATTAAGATGTTTCTCTTGTTCAACTCAGATCTTGATTAACTTAGATGATATCCATAACTTTTCTTCTCCTATAGATACAAATGCAAAACCCCTACCCCAATGTGACACATATCCTGATTTACATTCTGAGGTCAATACATCCTTGAAGTACACCATCTGATTTAGTTCAGAAGTTTTTTCTATTCTCCAGTGTCTTTCTGCAGCTGTTTTTGCTTTTTCATCAGCATTAAGAAAGTTTAATGTTAATAAAGCAGTATGTAATCTGTGTTTGGGTATCTTGGTTCCTTTTGCCTATTTATGGAGCATTTCCTTTAAAGTACAATTGGATCTCTCAACTACTGCTTGTCCTGTAGGATTGTGTGGTATACCAGTTATGTGTTTTATGTTATAATACTCAAAAAACTGTTTCAATTTGCTGGAAACATATGCCAGAATATTGTCAGTTTTTATTTGTGCAGGTATGCCCATAATGGCCATTACCTCTAATAGGTGTGTGATAACAGAATCAGCCTTTTCAGAGCTCAGAGCAGTAGCCCATTGAAACCCTGAAAATGTATCTATAGTGTGATGTACATATTTTAATTTTCCAAATTCTGCAAAATGAAACACATCCATTTGCCATATTTCATTTCTATTTATACTTTTAGGGTTACTTCCTGGTGGTAAAGGAGTTTGGTTATAGAATGAGCAAGTAGGAAATTTTCTTACTATTTCCTTGGCTTGTTGCCAAGTGATAGGAAAATCCTTTTTCAAATCTTTGCTGTTCACATGGAGTATCTTATGAAACTCTGAGGCTTCTAGCACATTTCCTATCAATAACCGATCAATTTCATCACTGCCTTGTGCTAGAGGACCTGGCAGACCCGTATGGGATCTGATGTATGTTATATATATAGGATGACTCCTCTTTCTGATAGTATCTTGTAACTGTATAAACAATGAAGTTAATTCTCTACCATCAGGAATAATTTCTGAAGTCTCAATGTGTAAGATGACTCTTTCTGCATATTGAGAGTCAGTAACTATATTGAGAGGTTCTGTAAAATCCATAAGTACCATGAGAATGAAATACAATTCTGCCTTTTGTACAGAATTGTAAGGGCTTTGAACCACTTTACTTATTCTTCCTGATTTATATCCTGCCCTACCTGATTTTTTTGTGGCAGTGTAGAATGTATGAACTCCAGAGACAGGTGTTTTTCTTATAATGCGTGGAAGGATCCAAATTGTTTTCTTTATACATTTTATTCTTTCACTTTTGGGATAATTGTTGCTAATCATTCCCAAAAAAAATTGCTGCATGCTCTGTGTCAATATCTTTCCATAAGGAGGAAATTTATTCATTAGTTAAAGGTACTATAATTTCTGCTCAGTCCCTTCCTGTTAGTTGGCAAGTCTTAATTTACCTTTTATAATCAAGTCAAAGATCTTTACTATATATGTTTTTAGTTTTTTATTCTGTTTATGTGGTAAGTATATCCATTCTAATATGATAACTTCTCTCTGCATCAAAATCCCTGAAGGATATTCTCTAGATGGTAATATAACCAGAATACAGTCTAGCTTTGGATACACACGGTCCACATGTGCTTCTGATATCGTGGTTTAATAAGGATCAGGATAAACAAATAGGCCGAATAGATGTTTATTCAGGGAGAAATAACTCACAACATAGACAGATGAACACCAGCAGGTTGTACCGGATGCTCTCCTCTCGTGTCCCGCCAGCAAGAGAGCGTTCCCTGGCTCCTCCTCAGACCTAGTTCCATGGGTCACTTCTGCCCCTGGCTCCATCCCACAGTGGGTATGGTCAGTGCTACAGAAACAGACAAAGAGAATATCCCACTGCAGTGATTAATTTTATTTGGTTAGACAATAGCATTCTGATATATGATCAGAAACTATGTCAGATGTTTCTATAAAAGTATTTTTAGAAGATACTAAGATTTACATTTGTAGACTTTTAGTAAGACAGATTATTCTCCAGAATGGGTTGGCCTCATCTAATCAGTAGAAGACTGGCCTCCCTGCAAAGACTTCTCTCAGTCCAAATCTCTCCTCAGTAATTAGTTCACTGTGCCAAGTGTAGACCACTTTGTCTTGTCAAACATCTATAATTGCTTAAGCTGATTCCTTAAATATCATATGTGTGTGTGTGTGTACATATACATATACAAATTAATAGGAAAAAACAAGTAGAGCTAAAAGAGGGGAGGATCATTTAAAAATGATTCAGGAAGATGAATATAAGTAAGAGTAAATTCATGTTAATACAGAGACCTATCACTGGCAGGGTTATGAATTAAATCAAGAAACAACCTATAAAGTGATGTTTTTTGGTTTAAAGGTAGGTTCAATAATCAATTTCTTCTCTAATCTTTCAGCTTATACCCTGATATCTGACTCCAGGTTATTATTATTAAGATTAATTAGGACTGCATTTCAACTCAGTCCATGGAATTTAGTTATGATGGGTAGAGTGGACTAAGGCAGGGAGACACTGAATAGAGGGTATAATTTACCCAACTACACTGGTTTTCCTGCCATGAAAAACAAATATTTTCAAAATGTTTCAATGAAAAGAGTACTCTTTTTTTTTCAGAAATGTGTCTAATATGGAAGTACCTCTGAGATGTATTGGTATGGCATAAGGCAAGAGGCCTCACTCATGTGGTGCATCACACACGCACACACACACATACACACACACACACACACACACACACACACACACACACACACACCATGAATCCCTCAGCACAGGGATTTATTATGTGTTGGGAAGTCATTGCTGCTCTCCTGGAGGTTAGGAAACTGGATCTGCAGGAGGTCAGCTGTCCTGAATGTAGTTGGACAACAAATGGTATTGAAGCTTTCTTGAGACTCCTATTTCAAATAGCCTACTTGGAAATCAATGAATTTATGTCACCATAGATGGACATAAATTATGTCATCTATGACACGGCTTAGCTTTTTATCCCGAGGGTTACTAGAGAAACTGCATCCCCACAGATTAGGTGTTACAAGATCAGGAGCAAGGTGACTTTCCATCCCCAGAGAAGCAAAGCAAACACAAGTGACTGATAAATGAATGTGCAGCTGAACACTAAGCCCCCTAGAATGTAGAGGAACAGCAGGATCAAGGAAAAGAAATGGCCAGTGTGAACTTCCTGATGGCTCTTCTATCCCCAGCCCTCAGATATGGTTTTCCTGTGTGTTCCCTCTGAATGTTAAGTGTGCAGGGGGCGGTTGTGAAGTCTCTACAGAATCCATTCAAATACAAATATGCAAGGTATGCACAGGGGGAAGCAGAGATCTTCTGTTTGCTTTGCATTAGGGATGGATTCCTGATATTCACTGTCCCAAGCAGAAACACCAAGGCCAGTTCCTAGAAACTAACTGTCTTGCTTTTGTGGTTCTTTGGCAGACTTGTAGAGAACATTATCTGCTGCACAAATCAAAGACCCAGGCTTCATGTTCCCTCACTCTAGCTGCTTTCCCTAAGTTGGGAATTGAATGGTAGATTCCACCTTTTAGCCAAGAGCTCAAGATATTATTAGAATTTGAGAATTCAGGACATAAAGGACCTCCTGGGTAGTTGTGTTATAAAATCATACAGTAAGCTAAATTCACTAACATGACACTCCACTTGAATCTAGAGACTTGAGTGTGAGCCTTCCTTTGACTGCCCATTATTACTTTAGCTTCTTCTCTTAAGCTATGAACAGTTTATAAGACAAAGTGTGTATGTGGAATGGTACAAACTCATTCACTGTGGTAAGCGATCCTATGAAAAAGCAAAAGTTAGCAGTTTGATTGCCAACTTGTAACCAGATAACTGAGTAATCAGATAATCTCTGATGTGCAGCCTAGCTATAGTTTTACCAATGGAAATGCCACAGACTACATCCTGCAGGTCACTGAATTTCTGCTACATTATAGGCCAACACCATGTTATGTCACTCCTTCTATCAAGACCTCTCTATCTAATTTCCTCGTGGCCAGACTTGAGTAAGCACCTTGGGCACAGAAGAGTAACTGTTCAGAGCAAGCATTATCTAGCCCATTATGACATCGGGTAGTATTTATTGAATTACAACTAGGTATCAGCCACTGAGCCAGGTTCTGCAGGTATTATGTCATTTAATGCTTGCTGTGAAGAGAAACATTGCATCTATATATCCTGTGATCCATTGGTTACTGAGCAGGTATGTGCCTGCTCTGAGGTTACATCTGTGCTAACACAGAGACTGGTGTTGCATTTTGTCTCATTCCCCTACTGAGCCCATGTCACCAAAGAGTTAAATCCTCAGGGGACACAGGGAATGTTGCTTCATAACAGTGTCAGGATGCTGAATTCTGATTCTTAGTGCCAGTACACTTTAAGACCTCTGAAGCTAACCTCATATAGCACATAAGGTAAATCCACCTGATGGCATGAGTTTCTTTGTACATTATTCAGGATATTCTTTTTTTGCTCAGTCATTTTTCTGGCCACACATGGTGTTTTCAGAACTGAATATGTTCTTGAGGCAGAAGCCAGGAGAGTCATGTCCCAGGCATTTTTGACAGTTTTGTCCAATGGAAGTACCACACACTATAGCCAACATGCCATTGAACTCCTAGTACATCATGAAACACCACAGTTGAAAGTCTATTTCCACTTCTACAAAGACCTTCCAAACTAATTTCAATATAGCTACACTTCAACAGTGCTCATATTCATACACACATGTGATATTTGTCCTTAGCCACCCCTCTTCTCTGCTGTTCCCTTCTCCTATACCCCTGGCTCTCTTGCTTAAACTCTTCTCAAAATTTCTCCTCCTTCTGCTTTCATATCAACCTTTGTGACAAATTTCCTCTTTCCTCTTCTCCCTCCCAAGGTCACTCCCTTCTCCTTCTTGCTCTTCTTTCCCATTTAGCAATATGCACAGAGACACACACATATACTAAAGCACATATTCAATTTAAATCTAGATTCTGAATAGTACAGACAGTATGACATTCATCTTTCTGAGTCTGGATTATTTCACTTTACATAATGATCTTCAGTTTCATCCATTTTCTTATAAATGTGGTAATTTTACTTTTCTTTCATGGAATTACATAACATTCCATTGTATCTAAGTAGCATATTTTTTTTATTCATTCTTCTGTTGATGGACATTTAGGCTTGTTCTATTTCTTAGCTATTGCCAATTGTGTGCACCCCTTAATCTTTTCACCAGTAAACAAATTACATTTCTTAGAAAACTCACCTTCCTTTTGCAGCCCTGTTATCTTACTTAAGATAACAAATAGGAATCTCAGTTTTCAGTCTCAATATGAAAGGGATAAAGGCAGAAATTGGGTTCATAATAGCTTTTTGTAGGCTGTCATTAATGTCTTTTGTATTCAACACTGCAAAAAAAAAAATTAAATCATTCCATTCAAGATTTTCTTACTTTCTCCTCTCTTCATCTTAAATAACTTAAACTACTACCTTAAATATCCACTGTACCCAATCATGTTTTCTTAGATAATTATTGTCTTGTATGAGTAATGGTACCAGGAGCAAAGAGGACACAACAGATATTCATCAGCAAGTCATTTCAATGCAAAGCAATAACTAACTTCTGCATATGCCCATTGTGTCATTAGAAGTTACCACTCAGATTTGTGTTTCCATCCTGTTTCGGTGTTAAGCAAATCAGACACAAGATATGTGTAAATAATGCTGAAACATCTGGGTGAAAAGGAAAAAAATCAATTATCTGGATGTTTTGTCTACATAACATCAAAACATGTAAGCTTCGTGTAGACAAAACATCCAGATGATTGAATACTGCACTTTTCATCCAGACACTTTGCTGTCATGTGGACAAAAATCACTGCCAAGTTAAGGACAAAAGAAAAAAAAACAATTTAAAAAATTTAAAACACACAACAGAACAAAACTTGCCTGTTTTGAAGAATGTGAGGGAATTGTTCCTAAGCCTGAGGTGGGAAAGGGAGACAAGATAGTGTGTTGAATCAATTTTCAAAAACACTAAGTCATATTACAAGAATAATTTCATGGTTACCTTAATAAACCATGGGCACATTAAGAGGCACTTAATAAAAACACAAAGCCACTTTTTATTTCAGGCTGAGTTTACAAATGAGATGGTGTGTTTACAGAAAAGGACAGTGATTCCTCCATGCCAATTTGTTTTCTGGAAGGACATAGGTAGAAATTAATTCTAGTTGTCTAACAGTAAGTCGACTTAACCAGGACAAACTCAGTAGTTATTCACTACCAGAGAGCAAGTAGCTACACTGGTTTCTTTTTCATGATCAGCCTATTGGTTTATTTACCCACACTATATTTACTAGTAATTGCTATTCATATTTCATAGATACAGAACTGGGTCATGAAGACAAACAAACTTATCAAGGTCTCACAAAATGATCATTTCTACAAGTTGTATAATACTTAACAGAAGTATTTATTCAATATACCTTCTTTTGAATGGGATATCTTTAAATAACAAATTTCAGAAAATAGATTTTGCAGTTCCTAAGAATCTGGGGACTATAGTTACACTGCCATTCTATGTCATTTGGTTTCACATTATCACTATTTTTTTTTTCATGTTCTAAACCGAGTAGACCTAAATGAGAGTTAACTATGGATAAAGGAGCTACTAGCATTTGATGAGAACAGCTATTGTTATCTATGAAGAGACTGACAGGGGTGTCCTTACTGGCCATCTGATATGACTGAGTGAGATAACATGGTAATTTTCATGACTCAGTGTCACTACTCCTTCTGAGGTGGACAGTTCCAAATGCCGCACACACAGGCCATTGGGGGCACTCTACCTACACAGTCAACTTTATTCCCTTTCTTTGTCTGGCAGTGGTTTGGTTGGATGGGATAGAAAGAATGAGGGGAGAGTCCTGCCAAAACTTATCTGATCAGGACCCAGTGGACTTGGATTTCTCAGATAAAAAAACCGTCAAAATGTCATCAGGAGGGGGAACGGGTCTGTAGAGAACAGCCATAGGATGTTCTACTTGGGCCGTAGAAATTTATTACTCACAGCAAAGACACTTGTTCTTGTGATAGTCCCTGAGCACTAGTCTGTAGCCACACTGATGAACTGAAGATCACTGTGATTTATGAGTGTGGCATCGAGGCTGGAACACAAACGCATAGCATTCCCGAGCAGGAGCACCAAGAATTTGATTCTGGGATTAGATGGCAGCAATGGCTGTGACCCTGAGAAGATTGTGAGAAGTGCTGGATTTTACTTTAAAAGGGGGGATTTTACTGTATGTAAGTTGTATTGCAGTTTAAAGAAAACTACATCAGGCTAATCCAAATGAGTTCTTGGACATCACATGCACAAAGCAGTGTTTTGTGGATTTAATGTAAATGAAACAGAAACATATGGAGCAAATTTTTGCAAAATTACACACAATTTCAAAAATTAAGGGGGAAATGTTCTTGGCAAAACATAGTTGTGTTTTATCTACTCCAAAATATTTGAAAAATAAATCAAGACATTTCATAAACCAAAAAGCAGCTGGTTTTTCCATCCTTTATGTGTGTTTGTTAAGTATAGTCCTTCTCATTAAGTGTACGTATCTTTGTATTAGAAGTAACAGCCAATCAGGTACCCAGGTACAGAACTACAAACACTTAGGACATTCTAGAACACAAAGCAAGATCACTTTGTGTAAAAGCTGCTACAACAAATCAAACTTTATTTTAAAGGAAATAATATTCATGCAAGAAAGAAGAAGTCTTTTCACAACATCCCCCTTGTTAAGCTTGAGAGCATAAGACTCACTAAGGTGAGTTAGATAACCTTAAGCATATCTTCATCTCTGTTACATGTTAACATCTTTGGGCACCCAAGTGTCATTGCTACCAGAAAGTAATTCTTCTGCATGACTTAATCAAATGAGGTTACAAAAGACAGATGCTTCCACATCTATCACAGATTTGAAATTATCATGCCAAAGCCTTGACATAATTTAAAACCACATTCATGCTTATTTTCTCCTTTCTACTGCTAAGTCCTAAACTGTAAGTTCTCAAGCAGCATTGTTGAATGCCCCTTCAATAATGAATTGACAGTGTCTATAGGTCCTTTATGCCTGAAAAGGTAGAAGTGGTTTTAACTTCCTACACATCTGCTCAGTGATGTTTCCTCAAGGAAATTTCCTGGACTTTCAGGTTCCATTATTTACCCAGTTACATTTTAATTCCATAGAGGTCAGAACATGCTTTGACATCTGTCTTTATTTACTGTCTTGACCTCTAGAATATTACTCTACATAGACAGGCATTTAGAATTGTCTACTGTTCTCTATCATGACTAACAGGAATTTCAGAGCTGTTGGAGTTTGAGTCATTAGTTAAGTTATGTTGACTACAAGGAAACAAAAGGAAATATTGGAGAAGTATGTCCCAACTCACAAAGAACAAATTCTAAATAACTATAATTTAGACTTAGAAAAGGGGATACTATGCATAGATACTGGACACAGTTCAAGCACCTTCACAGATATACTTAGACCTGGCTGTTTCAAAGCCTTGGAAATCTGCCCTGCTATTAGGTCCATTGAAACATTGTGGGTTTCTCATCTGATGGCATCATGCCCCTCCTCTTGTCATGTCATCAAATATCTTAACACTGTCGATTCTGATAGGTTGTGTCAGGAACAAGGAGGCACAGCAGCAGGGGAGGAAGAGTTCTTATGTGTAGATTCTACCCTTCTGATACCACAGATACCTCTCTTCCTCAGCAGCTACACAGATAAGCAGGCACTGAACAATCAAAGAGAGAAAAGAATGAATTTACTAATCATAATCCCCCAAGAAAGAATGTTCTGGAAAGCAATGTTCCATATGTGCAGCCTTCCTAGAGACATCCTGTGTGTCTACATAATCAGCTGAATTTTCCAGTGAAGCTGTCATCAGCTTGGTGACATAAACACTTGGATTTTATTTCTCCCCCTGCTAGACTTGGCTTTTCCCACTAGTCTTACTTCACTAAGATTGCAAAGTTTGCTGTAAAGAAATTCTAGGCATCTTGGATGAGATAATCAATAATAGAAAGCCATCCTTTGGGATAGCTTGCTCCCGCCTGTTTGGAAACAATGGAGATGGCGGGTGTGAGAGCAACTGTCACCAAAGCTTCAGCTATTGAAAACAAAGATATTGGACAGTTGGAAACCAGGAACCTCAGGAATTAAACTGACTGGTATGACCAATGGGCATAAAGAACATGGTGGCAGCAAAGATGGTGGAGAGAAGTGGGTACTTCCTTCTTAACATCAGTTACTTGCCAGAAGAAATTAGCCTTAAATAAGAATTTTAAAGCATGGGGACCTCTGTGGTGGTTCTCTTTCTTCAGATATAAAATACACTGTATTGAAAATCAAGTTCCATATTTGGCCATTGGGATGGTAGAGTCGCTGAGGTGACATGTGGGTCTTGTATAAGCTCAAATCTAACAGGAAAAATACAGGAAAGGGGATTAATAATCTCCCTCTCCCAGACTGTAGAATTCTGTTGACCAGCAAAGCAATTCCTTCAGAGGAATAAAAGAGAAAAACTTATTTTGCCTGAAAATTGTACAAGAACCTGAGTGCAAGGGCCTCTCAATATGACTTACCAAATCCCCCTGGGGTTTCTGCTCACAGAGCCCCACTGTAACTCCACTTTATTGAAGCAAAGGACTAAATCATCTAAGAGAAAAGGGTTCTACTTGTGAGTAGAAATGGCAACACAGGAGCAAGAGTGGGATCGGTGTTTGATCTGTAGAAATCCATAGTGATTGAAAGAACAAACAAGATAAAGAAAACCTTGGATGACTAATTTTCCTGGTTTGTGCAGTAAAATGTCAGAGTAAATGGAGCTGTGAGATGGTGCCAACATATAGAAGAGAAAGGCAAACGTTTTACCTGGTGTCTAGAACTAAGTTCATGCATAGATCAGAAGACATAATTTAAAGGGATGCTTGGTAGCGGGAGTGAAGTAAACAGGAACCACACTTCCCAAATGCTTCCACAAAATAAGTTCATGACCAACATCCAGGACCACTACGCACTAGAGAAGAAAAGTACTCACTCAAATATTTAAAAAGCTATTTCATAGATTAGGATCTTACTGTGATTTAAATGGTCAAAAATTGCCTGCCCGGTCTTCTGCTTAGGATGGACACCTTGAAGAGATTTGAGAAAAACATTGATAGAGAAAGCTTCCAAAAATGTGCTTAGAGACAGAATTCAATGCATAGATTTAGCTTAGAAATTAAGCAGTAAGGTAGGTGAGGACATGAGCTACATGGGTCTAAGGAATTTAAAAAAGGAAACAAAAGAGGACAAGATGAAAGCTTAAAGAAGAAAATTTAAATTTGGAAAGTGTCAGGCAACATTCTGTTGTATAATTGCCATTTGTTCTAAGGATCTTTGGAGTATTTGCTATATTTGTAGAAGAACAAAACAAGTTTTGCTCACAGCTATTCATGAGAAAGGGGGAATTCTTTTTGTTTTTCATAGTTTTTAATTAATTTCAAAAGAAAACCTTCATGGAGTGAGACTAAGGCAGGCAAAAAATAGATGCCTGGGGTAAATCTCCGGTTAATGGAAATGTGGTGATAGTGGAAAGACAGATTGGTTTGGCCAAGTTGCACTCCGTTCTTGCAATCTGGCCTTGGGCTAGTAGACTGGAATTGAAAGGGATCTAGGGAGACATTAAATAGAAAAGAACTTTTGGAGACCGTTTCAGCTGAGGCTGCAGAAAGTGAGCTTAAGGAAGAGTTTACATGCTCACACTTTCTCAGATTTTGCAACAAGGAAAAGGAAAAGACTTGAAATGAGAAAAAAATGGCAAAATATAATTATGAGGTGATATATTACCTAGATGACCACATTTTTCAAAGGAACTCTGCTATTGCTGGAATATAAAATATACTTGTGTGCTGAAGGCTGGAAGCAGTGTTCAGAGACGTAGCTTTGGGGGATGTGATTGGATTACAAGGGCCCTTACTTCTTCAATGAGTTAATCCATTGGATTAATAATTCGATTGCACTAATGTCAGGCATCAATAATTGGCTTTAATTCAAGCTCCAGGGGATATAATATCCTCTTCCTGATGCTGCTCGTACCTGTACATATGCTCACACCCACATAGAGACAGCCACTTACACACATAACACAATAATAAAATAAATCTTTAAAAACATTTGTTAAAGTTTGGTGGTGTTACTGAAACATGGAGCCTAGTCAGAGGAAATGGGTCTCTGGGACATGGCTTTAAAGAGTACATCTTGTCTCCTTTCCCTTTCCTTCACATGCTGCTTCCTGTCTTCCTGGAGATGGGCAGCCTTATCTGCCACATAGCATTGCTGTCACAATTTTCTGACTTGCCTCAGGCCAAAGCAATGGGTCCAGCCAAGCAGACTGAAAGTTCTGAAGCTGGGAGCCAAAAGAAATCTCTCCTTAAGTTAATTTCCTCTGGTATTTTATTAGAGTGATAAGAAACTAATACAAAAAAGGCAAATGGTTGTTTGGCCAAATATGAAGTTGATTAATCACTAAAATGAATAAGCAATTTTAGCTAATATAAAAATAAGTTACATGTACTGACAGTTAATAAGTTATAAGTACTGACAGTTAATAAATTAATTGATGGGAATTAAAAGTATGTGTTACATAGTTTATCAGATTAGAATAGGGCACTTCCTAACTACATCTGAAAAGAGACTAGAGTACATATTTTCACAGTCACTTCTGACATTGTTATGTGGAAATGTCTCCAATAATTTTTTGAAAATTATTTATTTTATTTTTTGAAATTATAATACAATTATATCGTTTTCCACTTTCCATTCTTCCTTTCAAATCCCCAAATATACTCCTCTTTGCTATCTTTGAAACTCATGGCTTTTTTTCATTAACTGTTGTTACATACACACACACACACACACACACACACACACACACACACAATATATATATATATATATATATATATATTCAGATTCATATACATTCTTAAATACAACTAGCTCAATGTGTGTAGTGTTGCTTGTATGTATGTTTTCAGGGCTGACCATTTGGTACTGAATAACCAGTTGGTGTGTTCTTCCCTGTGGAAGACTATTTCTCATGCTCTCAGCATTCCTCAGGGGCTTGTAGTTCTTAATGAAGGGTTGAAGCCTTTGGGACTCAAGAAAATTTCCCAATAAAAAATCATGGTGGTAAAGAATCTGGTGTGACTATTTACAGATCCTTCATGATTTTCCTGATATTTAATAACTTTTTTTTAAAGAAAATAAAAACTTTACAGAGGGGCAAAACAGAGCCTCTTCAGAGTTGCTAGGCAATTTTTCAAGGTATCTTTCTGGTGGATATTGACAGTCTAGTGATAAATCCAAGGAATGCTCAAAGGTTCTTAGTTGCCCCCAGACAGTCCTGTGCTATGTGATCTCTTCCTTCCTTCCTTCCTTCCTTCCTTCCTTCCTTCCTTCCTTCCTTCCTTCCTTCGTTTCTGTGTATGATATGTGTCTGTGTGTATGTGAGTAGAGTATGTGCACATCTGTGTGAGTAAGTGTGTGTGAGTGGGTGTGTGTACATCTGAGTGAGTAGGTGTGTGTGAGTAGGTGTGAGTAGGTGTTGTAAGTGTGTGCACATCTGTGTGAGTAGGTGTATGTACATTTGTGTGAGTATACATGTGGAAGCCACAGCTTGGCAGAGAGTGTCTCCTTCTTTCATTGTCCTCTCTTGTTCTTTGAGACAGTGTCTCCCACTGAACCTGAAGACCACAGGCTGTCTGGGATGAGGGGCTGACACCTCCTAGAAACTGCCTGCCTTATCCAGTGCTAGCGTTACTAAATTTTTGGCTTTTATGTGGATTCTGAGGCTCCAAACTGAGGTCATCACACTTCATCTTTACTGTGACCAAGGCCACTTAGAACAGAAGAAGCACTTTCCCTACTGGGCCATCACACATGTTTATTCACAACTAAATTTAACAAGTCATTTAGCTACTGCTGATAAAACTGTATCCCTGAAACACATGATAAATGTTAGAGATAACAGAAATGCTAAACAGATTTAAATATTTTAATTAATTTTTTAAACTTATTTTTATAATGTGCTAAAATACCATGACCAAGACAACTTATAAAAGAAAGTGCTTTTAATAGGCTTACCCTTTCAGAGGGTCCAGGCAGGCAGGAAGGCATGGTGCTATAGCAATAGCTGAAAACTTAATTTTGAACCAAAGCAACCATGAGACAGAGGGAGGGGCATGGGGGGCAAGGGAAAGAGGGAAGGAGGAGAGGGGGGGGAACTGGGAATGACTTCACTTTTGAAACCACAAGCCTGCACCCAGTGACATACCTCCTCCATAAAAACCACACTCTTTAATCCTGCCCAAACAGTCTCCAAACTAGGGGACCAGATATTCAAATATATGGAAGCCATTCTTTCTCAAACCACCACAACAATGCATGCATGTATTGAAACACTATACTGTATCAGTTAGCATAGAGAATGGTTACGAGCCATTTACACATAAGCTTTATAAACTGTTTCTGAGTTGAATCTAAAAGTGGTCAGCACCATCAGGTCTCACTTTCTGATTCTTTTCAAGACAGGGATGGATTCTCTTCACACATGTGAACACTTTTCAAAAGGATCTAGTTTTAAGGGCTCCTGGATGCTGCATTTTTGGTGTATTTTGGTTTACGGAGATGTTTCTACAGCCTAGCGGTCACACAGCCTTTTCTTACCCAAATCACATAACATTGAAACCTCAAGAGCGTTGGCTTGGATAGTGTGTGGGAATGCTGAGATCTCAAAATGGGGTGTTTTGAGAGTCCATCAAATAATATGCACCACCTTTCACCTACCTGTTTGTGAAATTAAGATACTGAATTACACACATATTCATAATAAACACACTAGGATATTTAGAGCTATCTAAACCTTTTCTTTGTTTTTTTTTTCTCTTAGCTTAATATAATGGAGAGCAAAAATTATTTGTTCAGTGAAAATGTCACATTTTGTGAGTCACTTATTCAGCAATGTTTGGTTAATTTGATTTTGTTGGGCATTTTTATATATCTGATATATTTACCCAGAGGACTTTTGGCACTGGCAGCATATTAAAGTTAGAAAAAAATAACCATGTAGCCTAGAACTAGGAAGACTCAATTGCATCCAGATGAGGGGCAAATCCACTTCAGATTTCTAAAGCAAACAAAATTAATTGTGTCAAAAATTAATCCTTTGGAGACCTCTGGAATGTATATTTATCCCAATCCTAATTACTGTGGCATTCTGGTGACCCTGTTTTGTATTATTTCACATCCCCCATCCTGCTGTTTGTCTTCCCTTCAGTTTGTTACCCTGCCTCTTTCTGACTCACATTGTTGTTGTGAAGCCAGAATCAAAAGGTGGACCTGAGGCAGGTGTGTGTAGGCAGCCTTTGAGTTTTTAAAATGTTTTCCAAGTTTTCACTTCACTCTGGTTAAAGGCAACAGCAGCTCATCTAACTTCCTTGGCTTGTGGAGCGCCATGCCCTCCTTTACCCAGCATGCCTCAACAGTCAATTATCCTTAGGGTGACATGTTTGGGTGTCTTATCTGTTTAAGTTAAGTTGGAAGCTTTGAATGGCAGTTTGGGGACACATGAAAGAACATTATCAATGGAAACGGGGGAAGAGGCAGAACAAGACCATTTGGATTTCTGTGTAAGATTATGTTGCCTATGTATAATGGTTCCTGGTTGGTTTATGTCAGTGTGTCATAGATTTGAATGTCTCCCGTCTAATGTGATTGTGTAGACAGTGTGGAAAGCAGCAGGTTAAACCCTTGACCAATGCCCTGTATGCACTGTGTCCCCTTACTGGCAGTGTGACCTACCTCATCCCCTTAGTGTTCCCAAATGTGTTCTGTCCCCAAATATCTTATTCTTTCTTATATTAAAAAACTAAACTCATTTGCCTCTGAAAAACTCATTTTCAATCAGTATCACTAGCTCCCCTGTAACTCCTCTGTATTTGTCCACAAATTTTATGGGAAAATGGGGACTCACACTAAAGTAAGAATCTGTGCTTTCACATACATGAGTATGAAATTATAAGCAGAAAAAATGATATTGTGTGGTTATTATAGACTGAATGCTTATGCCCACTCACCACAAAGATTTATAAGTTGAAATCATGTCCCTAATACAATAACTAGTACATGAAGTCTTTGGATGGTATGGGGGGGTAGCTGAACCAGGAAAGATGGAAGCCACCTTAGTTAAGAACAAATATAAGGCTGCTGTTTTTACTGTAATAATATAGACACTAATATGGATTCTGGTTGAAAAATACCCAGAATGGCCAGTGGCTTAATCGTGTTGATTGGTCAGTGTTTTGAACATCAGATTTAATTACTTCTGCATCAAATATTCAACATAGACCTGATCCACTGTAATTATATGATACTGTATGAAATAAGAGAATGAGCTGGTTTTTGAGTCATCCCAGAAGTAAAGGTAAATTATGCACCAATTATTATGCCCATAAACATAAACTGATTTTATTCTTCCCTCTGACTCTTCACAAAGTTAAATCCAGGGACAGATGATGCACGTATGAAAAAATGTGAAACAACTCATGAGGATGAACCGAGAAATGAGGACTGGAAGCAGTGCAACTTTGGAGAATGAAAAAGCCTCCATTTATCTTTCAGCAAACTAGGCAGGCCGTCCTGCTAACAGCAATGTCAGCTCTTTTATGCAGAGAGAAACACACAGTGCCCTCAATCCATATGCATGAGTTTGACTCCCTGACTCTTCTGCAGCCGTATTTTCCAGCATTTTCTTAATCTCTCATGAATTCAAGGTGCTTCTAAGAATATAAGAAGATTGCTCTATTTCTATGCTGAAAGGGTCCTTTTTTTGTATTTATTTTAAGCCCATGGAAATGTATTTCTTAAAAAAATAGATTTAAAAATTTAGCGTGTTTTCTCTCAATTAATCATGTTTTATTTGCAAAAAACAAAAACCACATATTTTTACCAGATGTATGAACTCAAGAAACTACTGTTTTAAAATAATCAGCACCAAATTTTCTTAAAGCAGAGTACAAAAATGTAGACACAATTCACTGAGTAGTCTTCCTGTGACTTTAGGAATCTCAAAGGACTTTGATTTATAACACTATATGCTTTTTAAATGCCACAGAGTAGGCTGATAACTTATGTAAATGACACTCAGATTCTTCAATGTAACTTAGACAGCCTTTTAGGTATAAACATGTTAATATTTATAATGCTAGTCGCAAAACGGAGGTAAAATTTTTGTAGCCTGACTTTATGCACCCTTAAAAGAAACTTGAAATCTGTCATTATATATACTAAAAGGAAACAACCAAATGTCAGTCACAGGAATGAAAAATGATGTTCGGACCTATATATTTTTGACATATATTTCCGACATATAGTCAACTGGGTGTGGTGGCGCACTCCTTTAATAATCTCAGTACTCAAGAGGAAAAGGCAAGTGGATATCTGCAAGTTTAAGACCAGCCTGGTCTACAAAGCAAGTTCCAGGACTGTTAAGGCCATACAGCGAAACCTTGTCTCAAACAAACAAATCAACAATAACAAATAAATAAATAAATAAATAAAATAAAAAAATAAATAACCAGAAAGAAAGAAAAGAAAAAGAAATCCATAGTTAAACCAAATTTTTCTAATTCCATTCAAATGTTGAATATTAGACTTAATATTATGTATATAGACTTTATCCCTTTTGAACAAACCCAATGGAGACTTGATATTCATCTACATTCCTTTGTAATATTTGTTCTATAAAATCAAATCAGCAGGGCCTAGGGCAAATCAGTGAAAGCTTTCTCGGACCACTGGAATGAATCATCTCTAGTAGCATCTATTCCAACAGTCTATCACTTGAGATGATCCCCAAACAGAATAAACCATCACAAAGACTTGATTCAAACACTGTAAACAAACATTTGTGGGCATCTAATTTTGCATCGGGCTTGATGCTTTCAATTGGTTAAAGTACTCTATTCTTGTGGATGCTGTGGGCCCTGCATAGGTGACCTTTGGGACTATGACATTTGTGCCTCCAACTGCCAGGACAATTATTTAATCTTTAGAAGCTGACCTTTACCAAAGGATCTCACCTCAAATCACACCCCTCTTCTAATGCAACTTATGCATGCATTGCCTCAGGTTATGATTGTATTGAATACTTATCCAACTCCTGAAGTGTTCTTTGTGGGATCTTCCAAGGCTTCTCTTTCATGTTGTTTCCTTCATTTTCGCCCAAATATTGACAGCATCCTCTTGTACACAAAACCATCTATCTTCGTTAGGGTTTCTATTGCTGTTAAGAGACACCATGACCATGGCAACTCTGATAAAGGAAAAGCACTTAATTGGGGTGGTTTACAGTTTCAGAGGTTTAGTCCATTACCATCATGGTGGGATATGGTGGTGTGCAGGCAGGCAGACATGGTGCTGGCTACATCTTGATCAGAAGGCTGTCACACTGGGTGCTGGCTACATCTTGATCAGAAGGCTGTCTCACCGGGTGTGGCTTGAGCATATATGAGACCTCAAAGCCCACCTCTACAGAGACAAACTTCCTCCAACAAGACCACACCCAGTCCAACAAGGCTACACCTCCTACTAATGAGATTCCCTTTTGAGGCCATTTTTTTTTTCAAACCACCACATCCCACTCTCTGGCCCCCAAAGGTTTGTAGCCATATCATAATGCAAAATGCATTCAGTCCCTTAAAGTTCCCAATAAGTCTCAAACTTATTTAAAAACCTGAAGTTCAAAGTCTCTTCTAAATTCATGTGCTTTCTTAACTATAATCCCCTATACAAAACAAAATCAGAAAGCAGATCATATAGTTTCAACATATAATGGAACAGGATATACATAACCATTCTAAAACATAGGAAAGAGAGCAGAGTGAGGAAACACGGGATCAAAGCAAAATCTAAAATCAGTAGGGCACACTTCAAACTCTGCATCTCCACGTCTGATGTCAAAATGCTCTTCAGATTTCCAACTCCTTTCAGCTTATGACTACAACACACTTCTTCCTCTTGGGCTGTTTCCACTCCCTGTTAGCAGCTTTCCTCAGCAGGTACTCCCTGACTCTTGCATTACCAACAATTTGAAGTCTTCAAGGCTTCCTTCACCTTCATAGCTTCACACAATGGGCCTCTCTAAGAGGCTTCCGTGCAGGAAGACCCCTGACACATACCTTGCCTCAGTGGCTATCCTTAGTTGCTCCTTGACTCTAAAACCAGACCCAGGTGCCCAAAGCTGCCAAGTTCTGCTGCTTGTTGAAGGTAGAACACAACCCCATTGTTCAACTGCATCTTCATCAGCTTTCAGTTTTCAATGGTTTCCTTCACTAACTAAGGTTGGCTGTTCTAGAACTTGCTCTAAAGACCAAGCTGGCCTCAACCTCAAAGATTTTCCAGCCTCTGCCTTCCCAGTGCTGGGACTGCACCCAGCTCTAAACTTTTCTTTAATTCCTTTTTACAATTTGGAAATTTAGCTAAGCAGGATCTTGCCCTAAGATCCCCCCTCCCATTTCTTAATCCATTTACTTCCTTAACACAGGACTTAGTTCCACCCCACTTCCTAGTGCTCCTTTTCCCCTCAAATTTTACATTTTTAAAAAAATTTTCCTTGATCAGCTTACTCCTTTTCATTATAAACATTTATTAGAGTTAACAATAATAACCACACAACAGAGTCTATACTAAGATGTTTTGAAATCTCTTCTGCCAATGAAACTGACCCAAAACTCTTTAGCCTCAGGCAGATTCTTTAGCCTTGTCAGACAAGGACAAAATGCAGCTACTTTATTTACCATAATATCACAAGAATGATGTCTAGGCAACATATTAAAATTCTTCTCCTTTGAAACCTCCAGAGTCAGGCCTGCAAAGTTCATCAGATCACACTCAGCAACACTGTCTTCCATTCTTCTGCTAGTATGACCCATTAAAAAATACTTGAAGTGTTCAACTGCTTTTCTAATTCATAGTTCCATGGGCCATATTCCTTCAAACAGAAGCATGGTGAAGGTTATCATAGCAATACCACAGTGCCTGGTACCAACTTCTGCTTTAGTTAGAGTTTCTATTGTTATGAAGAGACACCGTGATCATGCCAACTCTGATAAAGGAGAAACATTTAATTGGGATAGCTTACATTTTTAGAGGTTTAGTCAATCATGGGGGGACATGGTAGTATGAAGGTAGACATGGTAGACACTTTGATTAGAAGGTAACATGAAGTAAACTGTCTCATTGGGCTTTTAAATTAAAATTTCCAATGGAAATCTAACATGGAGCTATTAAAACCAGGATCCTTCTCATATATAGAAAGGGCTCTCTGAAAAATGCTGTCTGTAATGCCAGATGGTTTCCCATTTGGTTTTAATAGAGTCGAAAAGAATTATTTCTGCAAAAAACTGATAGAATATTCTCATCTTCAGAATAATAAGAAACTATAGAATTAAAGAAATGGAATGTTACAGCTTTTGCATTTTTGGCTCATGGTAACATAACAGAAGAAAAGCAAGAACTAGAGGACCAGCAAATCTGGTATGAAACAATCTCTCCTAGAACTGCCTGCATAAACAAAACTGGAACAATAGCAATATCAATGGGCATATAGACATGGAAGGGTAAAAACACTGAAGGGTTCTACCCCTACAGAAATAACTGTATGCAACTACAGACTGCTGCAAAAGGGAGAATTTACCTTTTCCAAGGGGATTCCAGTTCATTGTTCTATTGTTTATGGTGTTACATGTTGAAAAGCTATGCCTTGCTTTGATAGAAAGAGGTATTTGCAACATTACAAGTGTCACCAAGACTCTGAAAGATTAAGAGATTCAGTCAGTGGTATCAGTGGCATCTGAAATGATGACATCTGAATGGAGGTGATCTCTCGATCTGTGATGTGTTCTTACTGTCTCCTGTTGTGTGTCAGGCAACAGGAGGCAGAGCTCAGCTCTGTACCTGGTGCTGGTCCATGATTTACATCAAGAAACTGACTCCAAGTCTCTGATGTCATTTCCTTTTTGAGTCTGGGATCATAATTTATAACATCGCTAGCCAATTCAACTCTAATCATAATTGGAGGCTTCGTGTTGTCTGCTGTCGTATTCAGTGCTTAAAACACTGGGAAACCCAATGTTTATGTAACTTTAATTGATTTACATTTAAATGTACACCACTGCCACATAGGGTTACCTTATTGGAGGGCACAGATACAGGCTGCTATGTAGGTGCTAAAATCCTGTATTGACATTTCTCCAGGAAGTAAGGAAACTCTGCCTCTTGTGTAAATAATTGTGACATTTCCTGATTTCATTGCAGGTAAGTACTCATTAACATACTCGATAAAAATCAATTTCATATGGAAAAACAAAAGATCCAGGATAGCCAAAACAACCCTGTACAATAAAAGAACTTCAGGAGGCATCACCATCCCTGACTTTAAACTCTACTACAAAGCTATAGTTCTGAAAACAGCCCAGTATTGGCACAAAAATAGATAAGTGGACCAATGGAATCGAATCAAAAATCCTGATATTAACCCACACACCCATGAACACCTGATTTTTTACAAAAGCTAAAAGTATACAATACGAGGAGGAAAGCATCTTCAACAAATGGTGCTAGCACAACTGGATGATAGTGTGTATACGGCTGCAGATAGACCCATGTCTATCGCCATGCACAAAACTCAAGTCCAAATGGATCAAAGATCTCAACATAAATCCAGGCACACTGAACCTCTTAGAAGAGAAAGTGGGAGGTACCCTTGAACTAATTGGTACAAAAGACCATCTCCTGAATGTAACTCCAGTAGCATAGACACTAGATAGACAATTAATAAATGGGACCTCCTCAAACTTAGAAGCTTCTGTAAGGCAAAGGACATAGTTGACAAGACCAAATGGCAGCCCACAGACTGGGAAAAGATCTTCACAGATCCTACATCTGACAGAGTGATGTCTCCAAAATATACAATGAACTCAAGAAACTAGTTAATTAAACACCAACTAACCCTATTAAAAATGGAGTACAGAACTAAATAGAGAACCCTTAATAGAGGAAATCAAAAAGGCTTAAAGACACTTAAAATGCTCAACATCCTTAGCTATCAGGGAAATGCAAATCAAAACAACTTTGAGATACCATCTTACTCCTGCCAGAATGGCTAAAATTAGAAACACCAATGACAACTTATACTGGAGAGGATGTGGAAAATGGGGAACACTTCTCCACTGCTGGTGGGAGTGCAAACTTGTACAGCCATTTTGGAGATCAGTATGGCGGTTCCTCAGGAAATGGCAATCAGTTTACCACAGGACCCGGCAATTCCCCTCTTAGGTATATACCCAAATGATATACATCCATGCAACAAAGAAATGTGCTCAAATATGTTCATAGCAGCATTATTTGTAGTAGCAAGAACCTGGAAGCAACCTAGATGCCCCTCAACTGAAGAATCGATAAAGAAAATGTGGCATACCTACACAATGGAATACTACTCTGCAGAAAAAAAAATAAATAAAAACAATGGAATCTTGAAATTCACAGGCAAGTGGATGGAACTTGTAGAAACCATCATGAATGAGATGACTGAGGTAACCCAGTCACAAAAGAGGAACACGGTATGTACTTGCTCATATATGGATTTTAGACCTAGAGCAAAGGATCACCAGCCTATAATTCTTGCCACTAGAGGAACTAGGAACAAGGAGGTCCCTCACAGAAGGGGGCAGGAACAAGATCTTCAGAGCACATGGCAGGGGAGGGGGGGCGGCAGTGACTGGAGAAGGAACTAGGAGAAAGAGAAGAGGAGGAGAGGGAAGCATGTGGGACTAGGAAGATTGAGTCGGGGGGGGAACTAAAGAAAAGAGAGAGAGAGAGAGAGAGAGAGAGAGAGAGAGAGAGAGAGAGAGAGAGAGCCTAAAAGAGGGAGCCATTATAGGTTTGAAGAGAAAACTGAAACTAGAGAAATGTCCAAAAACTGACCCCAACTAACAATTTGAGCAACAGTGGGAAGGCTACCATAAATGCCCTTCCCTGATATTGAGATCAACAACTAACTTATCCACCATCATGGAGCCATCATGTAGTAGCTGAATGAAACAGAAGTCAACACCCACAACTAAACACTGGGCCAAACTGGAATCTAGATGCAGAGAGGGAGAACAAGAACAGGCTGCAGAAACACATAGAGACAGCTGACCTGAACAAGGAGGAGCTAATGGGCCCCCAGACTGATAGCTGGGAATCCAGCATGGGACTAACTCAGACCCCCTGAACATGGGTCTCAGCTAGAAAGATTGAGCAGTCTAAGGGACCTCAGACAGTGGAACCAGGATGTATTCCTGGTGCACAAAAGGACTTTGGGAGCACATCCCCCATGGAGGGATACTCCCTTAACCTAAAGACAGGAGAGAAGTCCTAGTCCCTACTTCAAATAACTTGACAGATTTAGATGACCCCTCCTGGAGGGCATCACCCTACCTGTGGAGTGGGGGGTGGGTGGGAGGGGAGGATGGTTGGGGGGAATTAGAAGTTGGGAGAGAGGGAAAGAGGGAGTTAGAGGAAACTGGGATTTCTATGTAAAATAAAAATAAAATAAATATAAAAAATAAATAAAATCCAGTTAATCAGATCAGACTCTTCCCATCAACATGTTGGATGCTTTTTCATTGACACCAATTCAGTTGAACCTTCACCTAGCTTCCTTGAAGATTTTGACAGACTGGTGCTCATTCTTTTATAACCTGATTCTGAGTGAATGACCAGAGCCTGTGTTGGTCTGCTGGTGATTGCAGAACAGTTCCTAATACCTTTGCAAAACTTCTACATGATCTTTCCCTCTTCCTTTTAAAAAAATATAAAATTTAGTTATGGACTGTGGTCCCATTCACTGGTTTTCCAAACTTCCAAACTTATGGGATGGATTTATCCACATAGCAAAATGTGCAAACTATCACTCATTAAATGAGGAAATACTAGTTCTATTTCTCATATTAAGCCAGATCTAAATTTGTATGAGAATTCCTTCCATATCCTTGGCATCTTTGACTTATCCATTCAGAGCATCTCAGTCAAGAGGTGCTTATCTATATATTAATAGACAAGCTAATAACCAGTCTAGTATTTTGATTGTAATTTTTGCGTGGGCATACATGTGAAGTAGATTTAGGTACATATATGCATGTTCACATGAATTTTGATGTGTGTGTGTGTGTGTCTATGCATATGGGAACCAAAGTCTGATCTCTCCTTTATATGTTGGCCAGGATCTCTTAATTGAACCCAGAGTTTGATAATTCAGCTAGCCTAGCTAGCTAGCTTTCTGGTGTGGCTGTGTATGGGGGTTATCCCTGTATTTCTTTTTGAAGTACTAATATTATAAATGGGCCATGTCTCCTGCTCCACATCTATGTGAGTGATGAAGATTTAAATTGTTATCTTCATGCTTGCATGACCAAGACTTTAGGCATTGAGATACCTCTACAGCCCCATAAGGTACAGTTTTAGTAAGCAGGAAAAGATTGTCCTAACTTTTCAGTTTTACATTTCTGACCAGTTACTCTAAGAGTATTGAAAACCCAATAACCAAGCCTCTGTGAGGGCAAAATAAAATGAGCCAGCATGGTATGTAGTTGGGCTTGTTTGTACCTAGCAAGCATGGCCTGGTCCTAATAGACACATTTCCCATCAAAGAAAAGAAATGAAAATTCAAAACACCATGAATTAAGTAACTGCCCACATAAAGAATCTGCTAATTCACTGATGCTAAGTGCATCACCTTCACACTGATTATTGTAATTCTTGTATACTTACTTAAAATCAGTTTCTCATGTGAAGTATAAAATAACTCTTCATCCAAAGTAATAAACTTTTCTCTTGCTTACTTTTTCACAAACTTCATGTCTTGATAAAGGTTTGATTTTTCAACATAAAATGTTTTGATTAGGAAGAATCACATACATGCATACACACACACACACACACACACACACACACCATACGTTGAACCCTGCATTAAAACACAATGATATTATTAAGGGAATTAAATAATTAAATATTATTTTACACACACACATATAATTATGCTATGAAATCTGTTAGGTGCCAATTTGGCAACTGCCTTGCTGAACAAAATAGTCTGGAGTGAAGTTGTAATGTCACAGTGCCAACACACATTCTTGTGCTTCTGTAACATCTACACAGATATTTATATCTAGTCCTGAGTCTAGAGTATAGTAGTCATTTTTAATTATTCATTTTTCTTTTACTTTTGCTTGATTTGTAATGCATTAATATAATGGTTTTCTTATGCTTTTTTCTCTCATTATCTAAACTTTGTTTTCTGGTCATGTTTATGTCTTAAACACTTGCTTCTCCCTGGTTGTTCCTAATGGTCAGGAATATAGTAGTGGAAGATGCAGAGGTTATGTGTCAGTTTACCCATCCTGTGAAACGCAGCACATGTACCCCATGGCACTGTTTGAGAGTCAGAAGAAGCAGGTCTGCAGCAGATTCTTACGAATCCTGTGGAGTGGTTTTTACTAAACTGTTTCTCAGCATTATACTGTTTCTGCACAATGGACATTATGAATCAAGATGGATAGCATTTATGCTCTGTTTATCATGGTATGTAGAATAGTTTACAAAGACTTTCATATCTTCTTGAGTTAAGTCCACCATCTTTTCTCCTAATCACCTTGAGGAGAAATTGCCTTGAGATAACAATGCTATGGCAGGCCAACACGGCTTTTATT
This sequence comes from Cricetiscus sungorus, assembly GCA_030556225.1. Lineage (NCBI taxonomy): Eukaryota > Metazoa > Chordata > Mammalia > Rodentia > Cricetidae > Cricetiscus > Cricetiscus sungorus. Next base: position 26,670,919 of record JANBXA010000398.1, read on the forward strand.
ATATGCTAAAAAGTTGGGGATGATACAAAGGATGGAGAAGGGGGATTAATTTTGTCCCTAGTTTCTGCCCTTTCCTTTTCTCTTATTCCTCTGATTTCTTCCTTACACTGTTTGTCAAGTGTAACTTCATGCACCATCCTGAATAATATCTGTGATGTGGTAGAGAAGATAAAAAGAAATAGGCTGCATTCTACTGCTGCCATCAAGGATGAGAAAGAGAGAGAGAGAGAGAGAGAGAGAGAGAGAGAGAGAGAGAGAGAGAGAGAGAAGAGAGAGAGAGAGAAAGAGAGAGAAAGAGAGACTGAGAAACAGATAAAGAGGAGGCAAGAAGGGAGAGGAGATGGGCAGAGAAGAGCAGAGAGGGCGAGAAAAGGAAAGAAGGGGAGAAAGAAGAGAGGAGAGGAGAGGAGAGGAGAGGAGAGGAGAGGAGAGGAGAGGAGAGGAGAGGAGAGGAGAGGAGAGGAGAGGAGAGGGAGGGAGGAGAGGAGAGGAGAGGAGAGAGAAGGGCAGGGGAGAGAAATATGGAAATTTGACATTCTTTCTCCTGTTTTAGTATGTAATGGTTAGTCATGATTGCCAACTTGACAGGATCTGTGAGGGATTTTCTCGCTCAGTTTCATTGAAGTGGAAAGAAAGACCTACCCTAAAAGTCAGCAGCACTTTCTAGTGGAAGCTGAACAAAAAAGAGAAGTGAGAGAAACTTTTCCTTGCACCTGTTTGCTTTCACTTTGTTATAGCACATTCATTCATACTGTCAAAACTTATGATCCATAAGATACTGAATGCAGTAGACAAAAGGGACAAGTGTTGATCTTCAAACATTGTAGTTAACTTTATGAGACTGGAGACTCGTTTGCAAACATTTCTCCTGATAATAAACTTATTTTCAGAAAATGTAAAGAACTTTCCAAATTGAAAATTATAAAATGCAGCAAGTCAATAAAATGTGAGCAATTTGAAGAGCCATTTTGGTTAAGAAGGTGTGTACATTAGATAAACATATTAGTGATATGCAACACACAATTAGTTACTTATGAAATACAAATCAAGACCACACTGTGATATCACAGCAAACTTACCAACTGCTAACACCAAGACCCATCCCACTAATATTAGCAATTATTTAGGACCCAGAATTTTCAGACAAGTGGGTATTAATATAAACTTTAGCAAGTCCTTGGAGAAACAATTCTGTAGACCCTTTAAAAAAATAATAATTTATGTCTTGTTTGAATAGAATATTCTACTTACTAGAATTTAAGGGAAGCAAAAGTTTATACCTTGACAAAGACTTGCCCACAAATGGCTTACAGTAATTCAAACATGGAAACAACTCAAACATACATTAGTGGCTAAATATACACAAGTATGTTACATCTCTGCAGTGGGATGCCACTCAAGAATAAAAACAAATTATTAGTGTTATCCTCTCTCAGCTGAATCTCAAAATAAGTATGTTAAGTGATAAAAGCCAGAAAAAAAATAGGGGACAGATTGTGTGGTCAGACTTAAATAGAATTCTAGGACATGCAAACCAACCTATAGTAACAGAAAGGAAAACAGTGGTCACCTGAGGGCGAGGTTGGTGGGGTCAAAACCTGCCAACCAAGAGGCTACAGGGATCACAAAGAGAAATTATGAGGATTGTGAATATGCTAATTATTGTGATTGTGTTTTGAATTGCACAGTTCAAGAATATTCAGGAAAATATAACAGTTTATTTTGTATGAACTATATACTAATAAAAAGGTCTTGTGTAAAGAAATGGCCCAGAAGGAAAGAGCTATGAAAGAAAGCACAGACGTGTGCAAATGCAAACAAGAACTGTGCTTTTGGATATAGAAACAGAAAAGTTTAACTATTCGCCATAATATGTAAAGTAAAAAAAAAGCAGCCTTAGATATATTAGAGGTTAAAAACATAAAAGAACATACATTTTTGCTTTTGGAAACTTTCACTCATTTATCCTGAAATAATATGTTGTGTCTGTCTCTATAAAATAGAAGGAAAAGTTATGAGCAAAATCATTAAACGTTAGAAAACAGATTAAGGTGAAGACAATGAGCTAAGTGTGTGCACACCTGTATGTAATCCTAGCATTTAGGAAGTGAAGCAGGAGGATCAGGAGTTCAAAGTCATCCTTAGCTACATAACAAATTTGAAGCCCATCTTGGCTCTATGAGTCCTTATTTCAAAATAAGAAAGAAAACTGAGAGCAGTCATCATGTAACCCTGGGAAGAGAGTCAGGCAACCTCTGAGCCTGCAGCAGGGCTTGCTCTGAGCCTGGCTCTCTAGCCCTCCTTCTCTCTCCCCTCTCCCTTCTTCTCCCTTCTCTCTCCTCTCTCTCTCTCTCTCTCTCTCTCTCTCTCTCTCTCTCTCTCTCTCTCTCTCTCTCTCTCTTTCCTCTATCCTATGTCTCTCTTCTTTCTCTTTTTCTCTCTCCCCTGTCTCTCTGCTCTCTTTTTTCTCTTCTCTCTCCCTCTCCCCCTTTCCTCCCTCATTCTCTCTTTTTCCCTCTCTCTCTGTCTGTCTCTCTGTCTCTTTATCTCCCTCTTTCTCCCCCACCCCTGCCACTTTGTTATTACAGGTGCCAATCATCCCCGGCTGGAGTGCCCTGTCTTCATCATTTTTCAGCATTGTGTCTTGGATGCCATTTGACCTGGGGAGCTCCAGAAAGACCATCAGCTCTGTGTGTTTGTTTGTATGGTGGATCACATTGATGGATTTTCATATGTTGAACCATCCCTGCATCCCTGGGATGAAGCCTGCTTATTTATGGTGGATGATTTCTCTGATGTGTCCTTAGATTTGATATATCAGTATTTTATTAAGTATTTTTGCATCAATGTTTATGAGGGAGATTGGTCTGTAGTTCTCTTCCTTAGCTGTGTCTTAGTGTGGTTTGGATACCAAGGTAATTGTAGCCTTTGTAATAGTTCTAATGTCTTCTTTATACTGAAATAACAAATACTTAATAGACTACAATGTACAATAAAATAACAAGATGATTAATGTGTTTATAACAAAAAAAAAACAAAAATAAATGGAGAAAGAAAAATGGGGATGTCAAATTAACAGCGATAAAATGTGTTTCCTGACAAAGGACAGGCTGGGTCCATGCATAAAGACATGTGCCACACAAACTTAAGCACCCTAAGTTTATCATTCATGGGAAGTAGGAAAGAAGTTAGGAAATGACTCTAAAAAGTTGTCCCTAAAAAAATCATGACACTCATGCCCCCACAAACATCACACACACACACACACACACACACACACACACACACACACACACACACAAAACAGTGCCATCGGTAGAGGTATTGAAAGATGTTTTAGTTCTTCTGTTTGAGGAACATATGTAGAAGGGGCTTCTGTTAAATGTACTGTTTCATGAATGCAAATATGAAATAAATACTTGCTAATACTAACATGTTACCGTTCATCCTCTCACCCTCTCTGACATCGCTGACCTCCCATCACCATCTTAGGTTTTTTGGGGATGAGAAATTAATTAGGAACCATCTTCCAGATGCATGCTTCAAAGTCAGGATTGTAATATTGCTGCCTAAAGAATTCCCAGCACCAGGGACTCTCTCTAAGAATGCTAAAGTCATGTTTATTCTCAGCTCCTGCAGGCCTGAGCAGCCTGTAGCCCCTCAGACCTCAGGCTGCCAAGAGAAACATGAAAGTGAGAAACTATCTCTCAGAAAAGGCACAGCCACGCTCGCTGGCACTTCCCCTCATGTTTTCTTTTTCTCTTCTTTCTTTTCTTCTGTTTCTTCCCTTCTTTCTCAACAAGTCAGGAAAATCAGGTCAGTTAAATATTTTGCTTAAAAAATAAAGTCATTTTCCTTCGTTGAGTGTAGGTTTGCCTGGCTGGAAGTTTGGCTAAACAAACAAGAAAAATAGCCTGTAAGAAAAGGAAAAGGAAAAGCATGCTACAGAAACACAGCAATGGAAACACTCGCTGTTGATTCTTTTAGTAGAAAATATTTCATCTCTTCAAGGAGTGTTGCCTCTAAGGGAGTTGGCTCTGTCCTGGCAGGAAACAGCAATGAAACAGCCCCCTGGTATTTAGAGAAAGTGAGAAGTATGTTATTCTAAGATACTCAGTCCTTCCCTAAATCCACGACCTGGTGTATCAAGGGTAAAATAGCATGAGGTCTGCCCCTGGCTCCCTGCTTTCCAGAATAATTCACTCACTCAAGTGAGAGTTTATCGTGTTTGCCACTCAGCTGAAATTGCTAAATCACATATTCAACTTATACATGAAAGCAGACTACAGATTATTCTACCTTATAATCAGGAAGAATTGTCTAGTTCAGCTCTAACAGAATACACTTAAGTGTTAAGAATGTTATATGGGGATTTATTATATTTATTCTAAGGATGCTTCAGCCCCATTTCTCCCTTTACTACTCATCAAAAAATGCAAAGGAATGAGATGTGGTGGTTTGAATTAGAAATTCCACACAGGCTTGTGTATTTAAATACCTGATCTCCAGTTGGTGGTGCTGTCTAGTGAAGTTACAGAACCTTCAAGAGGTGCACACTTGATGGAAGAAATATATCTCTGGTTTCCTGGTTTTGAGAATTTATAGCATTGGTCCCATTTCCAGTTCACTCTCTCTGGTTCCTTTTTGTGATTGAAAGGTGGACAGCTGGTTTGCTGCTCTGACCTCTTGCTGCCATACCTTCCTGACAGCTAAGGATTCCCATCCCTGAACCATTAGCCAAAATAAACACTCCCATAAGTGGATTTTCGTCATAGTATTTTATCATGACAGTGGAGAAGTAGCTAATATATGCAGATTTTGAGAGAACATGTACCTATCTCTTTGTTTCCACTCACTTTAATTGGCCCCAAGATGAAAACTACTCTTAATCCTGTGATTTCTTTGCTGTTCATTTTAAACATGCATTTTCATTTGTGCTGGGGGTGGTGACCAAAAATACTGGAAGATGATGTCAGTTCCACTGGTACTGAAGTTACAGTTAAAAGCAGCCCTATGAGTCCTGAGAATTGAACTTAGGGCCTCTAAAATAGCAATGAGTGCTGAGAACTCCTAAGTAATCTATCTCTCCAGCCCCTATATTTAGGGCTTCTCAGTCAAGGAAGGCCATAGCATGGGTAGATCTGCATGACTTGCAAAGAATCTAAGTTCTATGGCTGTTTGGCTTTGTGCCAACCTGGATGTTGATGATATGCTGATCACCATCAAAAGGATTTTCCCAGGAGTATTGAACACAGGATTTTCCCAGGAGTATTGAACACAGAGCACTAGACTGCATAAGCAAGAACTCATGGGTGAGAAAAAAAATTCAGAAGGAGACAGTGTAAAGTCCCAGAAAGAAGACCATAAGATATGCGGATCATCACGTTTTATGAAGTGCTAACAAGGAAAAAGGGTTAAGCTATAAAAGGCCATTTCTTAGATGTCTTACTGCTTAAATTTTTTTTGACGTGAGGCTATGGAATATCAGTGCTCTTGAACAAATCTTTTAATAACTATAGCCTATATGTTTCCTTTGAAAAAAATATGGATTTGCTCATGGAAGAGAATTCCAAAACCAAAATTATCTGACATCTGATTTAGCATGGACTAAAAGGCATATCCTATACACAGGGACATGCAATGCCTGTGAAAATAACTCTTCAGCCAAAGCAGCTCATCCACCAGAAAGAATGAACACATGCTGCTCTCATGTTCCAGGACCGAGAAAGTGTAAACCCAATACATTTGTCAAAATCAAGTTGCATTTTCTCACTAGGAAATCATCTGTCCCCAGGACTGAGACTAGTTGAAGGGTAAAGATTCTCATTTTAACCCAAGTGACTACAATTCTCCAAGAAATGGAACTCTAGGCAGAGATACTTAGACCCCTGAGTCCCACTCTATCCTTTATACGCATAAAAAAAAAAACCTCACAATCTTTATTTACTCTGTGTTCATTTTAATTTGCTCCCATAGTCCACAAATCTTTTTTTTTCAAAAGCATAAGGAAAGCCAGGTGTAGTGATATACATCTGTACTCACAGTACTTAGGATACAGAGGAAGGAGATTCAGGGCTTCAAGGCCAGCCTTAGCTACAGGAAAACTTTTCTCTCAAACACAACAAAGCAAAAAAACAAACACAGTAGAATACCTTCTCATCTATGAATTGAGATGCTAGGTTGTAGAGAGCTGCGAAGTGCCACGCCTTAAAGATGGCGCTGGCTTCAGCCTTCCACCTCCCCAAGGGTGAGCGCTCTCTGGCGAAAACAAGCCCTTATTTGGTTAACTCTATTCAGCCTGTCTGCTTCTGCGTTAGAGTAGCCTATCTGCAGGGTCCATGTAGCTCACTGGGGTTGGTTAGCGCAAGGGTATTTAAGCCTATGCAGGGTCCCCCGGGTCTCCCGTGGGTCAGAGGAAGCATGTTCAAGGAACCTGATTAAAACTGCATGAAGAAGATCTTCTGGAGTCGCGTAGTCCTTCCAGGCAAGGGTAGGTGCAGCACAAATGGTGGCCCATACGGGGGATTTTCAGATCAGAACCCCTTGCTGACAGGGGTAGGCGCAGTACATATGGCAGCCTGTACCGGTAATTTTTCAGATCAAAACTTCTTGCAGTCAGGGCAGCTCTGGTTAAATTCCCAAGGTAAGTTGGGACTAAATTAAGGTCCTCAGTAAAGAGGCGATAAGGTCTCCGGTAAGGAGCAATGAAGTTCCAGGTTTGGACTAAATTAAGTCCCTCGGTAAAAAGGCGATAAGGTCTCCAGTAAGGAGTAATAAAAAGTCCCAGGTAAGTTGGGACCAAACTAAAGACTGCAGAATTAAGTGGCAATAAAGTCTCAGGCACTGAATGAGAGGTTCTAACTAACAGAAAGTAAAATTTTTAAAATGGGGACTTCTCAGTCTCATCCAATTTTTCTGGCTCTTCAGGAGCTATGTTTGTCAAAGAAACTTAAGATAAAGAAAAGCACACTAGAAAGATTCCTGAGGGAATGCGATGCCATTGCATCTTGGTTCCCAGTTTCAGGAGACCTCACGGTAGCATGCTGGGACAAGTTAGGCAGGGATCTTGACTGTGCTTGGAAACAAGGAACGCTAATGTCCGGAGTCCAACCTGTTTGGAAGTTAGTGCATAGCTGTATCGAAGACAAGAGGTACTTTAAAGAGGCGATGTAAAAAGGGAAAGCTGCTCTAGAAATGTTACAAGAAGAAAGATCAGAAGATGTTGACAGCACAGGAGAGTCAGGTTGCCCTTGTAGAAAAGGTTCAGAAACAATCCCTTAAGGGACAGAGGTGGAAGGGAGAGGAGAAATGGCAATGTGGGGAGGGGAGGGACACTCCTGGAACAATGCCTTCGGCACTGTCTCCTTATCAGAGTGAGGAAGGGTGGGGCCCAGGTACAAGGCATTCCTTTTGCCCTGAGGTCTGGAAAGCCTTATGAAATGAGTTAAGTTTTGAACAAGTAAATCAGATTGCCATAAAAGCATGGAAGTCATTACCCAATAAGGGAGAGGTGAATGGTAACCTCACTAGGATACTGCAAGGCCCAATGGAACCATTTTCAGATTTTATGGCCTGTTTGGTAGAGGCTGCAAAGACAGATTTTGGCATTACAGTAGCCATAGTTGAAGCTATCTCTTTTAAAGTTGTGGATTCAGTCACTGCTGCCGTTGCTATGAGCACATCGTTGAAGACAGCCTCTAAGCTAAATGAGTTGTCCAAGAATGTGGCTACTGCCTTGGATGCCCAATCCACAATTGGTGCTCAACTAAAAGAGGTTTAATGATTATAAACCAAAGAATTGACCTGGTCCAGTATTGGGATGTGAAATGAAATATCCAGGTTTGTGTGTTACCAGCATTCAGTATGAGAACTTTACACGTGCTACTAATTTGTCACAACAGTTGTCTAGCTATCTTTTAGGAAATTGGTCTGCTGACTTTGATGACCTGATGGCACAGCTGTGAGTGGCCATCATTGCAGTTAATTTGACACGTGTGGATGCAGGACTGGCTGCCAGATTGTCATCATGGTTCCCGTTACCATGGATCATCTGAAAGAGTGGTTGGGAATGGAAGCCATGGCTGTCCTCTTGTTGCTTATCTCCTTCGTGAGCCTGTGGTGCCTTTGCAAGATGAGGTTTGCTCAGAAGCGGTATGCAGCTATGGTTGTCCAGGCATTTACAGCCATTGAGGCAGGCCAGTCTCCCCAAGCATTGCTCGCAGTCATGAACAACAATTGATCCTTCACGCTCAGGTTGTATGGCTTAGGACTGCACTCTGAGTTAGCTCTGGAAGTGAGCAACTCCAAGAAGGGCAAGTCTGGTTGCATGTGGATTGGTGTCTGAGGCCTCACCTCCAGGAAAAAGATGCCAGATGGGTGTGGCACTGACTTGGCTGACCACCAGGATTCAGGGTCATTAAAATGACCACTGCTTTATTTGAGACCAGACCACTACCCTTGCCTGTTGCGTTATTAAAACAAGAAGTGGGAACTGTAGAGAGCTGCGAAGTGCTGCACCTTAAAGTTGGGGCTGGCTCCGCCTTCCACCTCCCCAAGGGTGAGCGCTCTCTGGTGTGAACAAGCCCTTATTTGGTTAAGTCTGTTCAGCCTGTCTGCTTCCGCATTAGAGTAGCCTATCTGCAGGGTCCATGTAGCTCAACCCCAATAGCTCACTGGGGTTGGTTAGCGCAAGGGTATTTAAGCCTGTAAAGGGGACCCCTGGGTCCCCCGTGGGTCAGAGGAAGCATGTTCAAGGATCCTGATTAAAACTGTATAAAGAAGATCTTCCCAGGGTCACGTTGTCCTTGCTGGCAAGGGTAGGCGCATACACTTGTAAATGGAGTCTGATGTGAAGGTGCATATGGAAAACCCAATCTAGTTACCACTTCCTTCCTTCTACTGCTTCCTTTTTCTCTTTAGCTACAGCCAAAGCACCTGGGGTTGGCCTCTGTATCAAGTTTTAAATCACCCATTATGGACATTCTGGAGTGGGAATTCTACAAAGTCAATTTCATACAAAAAATCAAAACACCAAGGATAGCAAAGACAATCCTGTATAATGAAGAAACTTCCAGAGATGATGGGAGATGTTATTCTGTAAATATGTTTCTCATACTGGTTAATTAATAAAACACTGTGGCCAATGAGAAAGCAAGATAGGCGGGACTAAGAAACTAGGAGGAAGGAGGAAGTGGTTGGGAGGAGTCAAGATGTAGACCGGGGAGGAAGGAAGACGCCAGCCACTGCTCCCCGATAAGATGAGTCACGAGGAAATACTTAGATAAATAGAAATGGGTTAATAATTAAGACAGAGCTAGCCCATTAACAATGATAGTCATTGGACAACAGGATTGTATCAAATAGAGAGTCTCCGAGTGTTATTGGGGCTGGTGCGGCTGTGGGCCCAGACTGGCAGCAGGCAGGATGGAGCCTGCGGGAAAAACCTGCCTGTAACATAATGGTGTCAGAAGTGGAACTGAGAACTTTCACTTAAAACGTAACAAAAGCTTAAAAAATAGGTTTTAGAAACAAAGGGACAGAGACTAGCAAGACTTCTTGGTAGCAGCATTTTCTTGGTTGGATTTGTTTTGCTGTAGATAGAGATTTGCGCGGCTCCCTTAAGGGAGGTTTCCAAAATTTGCATAAGTGGCAAAAAAACCCACCTTGCTTTTAATGAACTCTGCTAACAATTCATTGGTGTGTACTAGAGCTGCCATAATGGTTTACATTGTGTCTTAAAAAAAAAAAAAACAAAAACAAAAACAAAATGCTGGATTGGGAGAGAAAAAGAAACAGGATACAATGGTTTAAAAAGAAAAAAGGAAGTAGAATGGATGGGTATGGTGCTGCTCGCCATTAATCCCAGCACTCGGGAGGCAGAAGCAAACAGATCTCTGTGATTTCAAAGTAAACCTGGTATGCAGTGAATTCCAGGACAGATAAAAGTTACACAGAGAAACCCTGTCTCAAAATATGTACAAATAGAAGTAGAAGAAATAAAGTAATAAAAAAGCCAGGTAAAGATGGAAATCACAGAGAAATTTTGGATACTATACACGATTCTGTTGTCTTTAAATTATTTGATTGCTGAGAAAATAACTACTGATAAAAGAAATGCTGCTGGATTAATTCAATTTATATATTTTAAAAATGCTTTGACTAAAAAATTTAAACCTAAGTACAAGTTATTGGGGAAAAGGATTTCTATTTTTGTCTCCACAGAAAATGTAAAGCTGTGGATTCCTTCTATACTAATGTGGTTTGATCAAGCCAGACCCCCTGAAACAATGCCCCAGGTGTTCCAACATTCAAAGCAGCTCAGACAAAGCCTTGCAAACTACAGCCAAGATTTCTGCATCTACTTGGGACCCCATGACAGCGCCCTCTACCAGCAGGAAGTAGTTTGGAAAGAACGACGCCCAAATTCCCAAATATTGTTTATAAATGTTTGTTTTCATTTAAATGGGCTTGGTTATAAATGGCTATAACCACAAACAATCATTTAAAGGTTAAAAAAAGGTAAAAAAGGGAATTATGGTATAGATATGAATTCTTTGTTTTGGAATGGATTTTCATTTATTGATACAATTTAAGGTCAATTTTGTGATATTTATATTTCTCCTCTTGTTTAGGTATTATGTTTATATAGCTCATTGGAAAATGTATAATTTAGGACAGATTATAGAGAGTTACCTATGATAGTTAAAACTTGGAGTTAAGTTAATTAGGATTTCCAGATATGCAGAGATGTATTTGAGATGAATAGGCATTCTTCAAACCTTTCAAAGACCTACAGAATATGGCATTTAAAATGGTTTAGGGTTTTTCTTGACAATGAGGCACAACTGCTCCTGGTAACACCACCTGCATCAGAAAGGAAGATGGACATCGAAGAAACGTGTTAGGGAGTTTGCTTCTAATATGGAAAGACTACCTTTTAGGCAAGGTACTGCTCTTCTGGATTGTTTGATTTTATGCTGTAGAAACTGGACATGCAGGACCTGCAGGAAAGTGACTGCTGATGCAAGATGGACATTGCTACAGGATTCCTGCTTCATGGAAGAGGCTGCCTCCCAGACAGTCTACAGGACACAAAGAAATATGACTGACAAACTGCTAATACAGGTGGACAGTTTAAAGTTTCCTGCTTTGTTGAGGAGTCTGGAGACACACTGTGGCCTATGGGCTGAAGATGGAACATTACAGAAGAACTTCGGGTGATTGACCAGGCAATGAGTTGTCTCTGTAATTTCTCGAGTTTATATATTATCTTTCTGTGGTCTTTGAAGGAGTTTAAGACAGATATGGTTATAGTTTTCCTTAGTTAGGATTAAAGATAAGTTACATATACGACTTTAGACTCACAAAGATAGGATAGATGATATTTTCTTTAAGTCTTACAAAATGTTAATGGACTAAATATTGTTAACTGTTGTATGATTTTTATTTGATAACTGTTGTATGATATATTTTGCTGTGCCAAGGATAAAACCCTTCTTTTTATTTTAGACAGAAAAGAGGAGATGATGAGAGATGTTATGCTGTAAATATGTTTCTCATACTGGTTAATTAATAAAGCACTGTCACCAATGAGAAAGCAAGATAGGCGGGACTAAGAAACTAGGAGGAAGGAGGAAGTGGTTGAGAGGAGTCAAGATGCCCGGGGAGAAAGGAAGACGCCAGCCACTGCTCCCCGATAAGATGAGCCACGTGGAAATACTTAGATAAGTAGAAATGGGTTAATAATTAAGACAGAGATAGCCCATAAACAATAATAGTAACTGGCCAACAGGATTGTATCAAATACAGAGTCTCTGCGTGTTTGGGGCTCAGGTGGTGGCGGGACCATGGAGGCAGGACCGGTGGAAGCCGGCAGGAAAAATTTCCTGTAACATGGAGGCATCACCGTCCCTGACTTCAAGCTCTACTGTAGAACTACAGTAATGAAAACAGCTTGGAATTGGCATAAAAATGGACAGGTCGATCAATGGAATTGAATTGAAGACCCTGACATTAAACAACACTTATGAACACCTGATTTTTGACAAAGAAGCCAAAACTGTACAATGGGGAAAAAGAAAGCATCTTCAACATAACTGAATGGCATAACTGAATGCCAACATGTAGAAAACTACAAATAGATCCATATCAAAGGCCATACACAAAACCCAAGTCCAGGCAGATCATAGACCTCAACATAAATCCAGGCACACTGAAACTGACAGAAAAGAAAGTGGGAAGTAGCCTTGAATGCATTGACACAGGAGACCACTTCCTAAATATAACACCAGTACCCCAGACACTGAGAACAACATTGAATAAATGGGACCTTCCGAAACTGAGAAGCTTCTGTAAAGCAAAGGATATGATCAACAAGACAAAACAGCAGAACAGGAAAAGATCTTCACCAATCCCACATTGGACAGAGGGTTAATCTCTATGTGCTTTGAAAATAAGAACAAGAGCCCATTGAATACAAGAAAGATGCACCAGCAGGTCTTTCTTTTTAGGGCAAACACCGATTGGTACAGTAGTTCTCAACCTTCCTAAAGCTTTGACCCTTTAATACAGTTCCTCATGTGGTGGTGACCCCAATTGTAAAATTATCTCATTGCTTCTACATAACTAATTTTGCTACTGTTGTAAACCATAATGTAAATATCTGATATGTGACCCCACTGAACAGGTTGTTCGACCCCTAAAGGGGTTGTTGTCCACAGGTTGAGAACTGCTGAGTTAGGCAAACATTCAGAATTTGTTTTGGTAAAGAACTGAGAGGAGCAGACAATTTAAAACTCATCCCTTTTCCTTCGATGTTTGTTTCTTTTCCCAGAACAAAATACCTTCTACTTAAAAGTTTCTACTTCCTCCTAAAGATGGGGATGGACGTGTTTCCATTTATGAGCTGAAATCAACCCAACTGGATGTGATTGACAAAAGCATCTTAAAGTTCAAGATAATGACAAACACCCTGAACTGTGAGACTAAACAAGAAAACATTAGCTAGAACCCTCTTCCAGAAACAGATTGAAGTAGATGCAGAAATTCACAACTAACCAATCGCCCATGTTCCTGGAGTACATTGAATAAATGGGACCTTCTGAAACTGAGAAGCTTCTGTAAAGCAAAGGGCATGATCAACAAGACAAAACAGCAGAACAGGAAAAAATCTTCACCAATCCCACATTGGACAGAGGGCTAATCTCAACACCAAAATGAGGGAGGAGCATTGATATGAACAAAGAAGTCAAGACCATTATAGGGAAACCCACAGAATCAGTTGACCCAAGCTAGTGAGAGATAACTGACTCCAGTCTGACAAATGGTGAAACTGCATAAGACTGAACTAAACTCCCTTAATATAGATGACAATGGTGTGGCTGGGGCGATATATGAGGCCACTGGCAGTGGGTCCAAGGTCTAACTCTGATGCACAAACTGACTTAGTGGAGCCCATTACATATGGATAGATACCTTGCTCAGCCTAGACATGGGGGTGTGGTGTGGGTGGAGAGGTGCCTTAGTCCTGCCTCAAGGGGATGATGGGACAGACTTAGCAGACTTCCTAGGGGAGGCCTTACCTTTTCCAAGAAGCAGATGGGAGATGGGGAGGGAAGCGGGGGAGGGGAGTAGAAGGAGAAAACAGAATCCTTAAAACTACTCTGCAATGATAACTCCAATTGCTTGAAGTGTGACTTCCTCTCTGTGCACTGTTCAGAAGGGATGGCATTGAGCTGAAGGTGGGCTCATGCTCTAGGAGCTTGCACTAAACTCCACAGAAACTGTAAACAGGCCTAACTTTTTTAGGTTTTATAAGCACTGTTCCCAAACTGACCACATCTGCCTAACCTGAAATGAACATGAACTTCTTTGGCTACAACTGACTTCAACATGCACAGAAAATATGATGGATTTTCTCCCGTGTGAATGCCAGATGCAGACCAGATGTGTGTGTGTGCTACAGCCTGTTGGCCTATTAGAGGCCATCTGGACATTTACACCATAGACCGTCTCAGCTTTAGGATGACTTTGAGTTAATTTACTACAAACAGGAATTACCAAATGTGATTGTTGTCACTTGAAAACAGCTACCCTGTGGCATGTCATCACCGCTTCTTCATCCCTTATTTCTTTGGCAGCGTTCCCCATCTGTGAGTGGATGCACCCTCTGTGTACCCTGCTTCCAAGAGTGAACACCACCCTGCCTCTGTGGAAGCTCTTCTTTGCTCTACTTGCAGTTGGTTTTTTTTCCTACAAGCCAGCCCTCTGTGCTCCTCTGGAATGCCATGCATTCAGAAAATCAAGCCCCTTCTTAGATTTTTGCCCTGTGTTTCTTATAAGGAACAAAGTTCTGCGGCCAGGCATGTTGCTTTGGCTCTCCACCCACAACAGCCTCATGCACAAGTTTTATAAAAATTCTGCATTCCTTCCAGGATCTAGACCAGGACACACACACACACACACACACACACACACACACTTTGGCCCAAGAGTCATAGCTAGTCTAGCTAGTCCTTTGTCTGTATTTGAATAGCGTGCCAGCTTATAACAATTTTCACATTTTCAATAACTGGAAAGAAAAGAGTTCTCTCCAAATTTAAAATATTTATTCTCTAGCCTTTTATAGGTCTGCTGGTCTAAGATTTAGACAATTTTCTTTTCTCCTTTTCACAGAACAGAGAAGTCTTCCTTCCCCCCTGCAGAAACTGAATTTCCCCCACCGGCCCCTTCTATGCAACACTGCTCTGCTGAACTGACATTTGAACTCTCTAAGCCCCATCTCTGCCCCCTTTTCAGCCAAAGCCCATCAGTCCACATTGCATGTTTCCTTTTTGCCTCCCTTTGTCGTCACTCTTTCCTTCCCTTGTCCACACAAGTTCGATTCTTCCTGGAGTCTGCAGCCTCTTTTCTTCCCCCAACTCCCATTTCCTATTAGGGTATCTTCTCTAGTATTTTAATCAGGCTGGCACCTCCAAGACTTCCCTTCAGCCCTCCCCTCCTCCATGTATAGTCACATATCCTACTGCTGTCATGGTGGGACCCAGTCTTTTCAAATTTGACCCCTCCTAAACTGATGGTTAGTTTTCCTTTAAAATTTTGTATTTATCACACTCTCCTTCATCTACTCAGTTGTTGATTAAATAAGAGCTACTTTTGTCTTTCCATTATACAGCCACTGAGTCCTGAGAATTACACTTTCAATGTTTTCCTAAGTCTCTTAGATGTTCTCATCCAACCAACATCATTATCTGTAGACATTAAGCATCACCTAACTAGCATGGCAATTTACCTGCTGGGGTACCTAAGATACAGATCACACTATGGATAGGTCTCTCTTCCAACAGTCTCTTGATTATCATTTTTCATCTAGAGGAGAAACTGAATCCAAGAGCTTGTGTACCTGGTGATGGGTCACGGTGTTTAACATCCTGGTGTCCCTGCCTCCTAATAATGGGCTGTTTTACAGGCTTGGTACAGAGGACTGCATGGCCAGCATAGAGAACTAGAGTGTTAACAGTTCAGAGGACCTAACACCACAGCTGACGTGGTGAGGAGCTGATGTGATACCGAGGTCAGGGGTAAACTAAGGAATGAAGTAATAATAACAAAAGACATCATGTTAAAATGAGCAAGACATGTAAGAAAAGACCTACCTCTATGATTGACTCTCTCTAGGACTCCTCAAGGACAGAAACAAAAATAATATCAATTAGGGATACAGAAGAGACCCATAGACAACCCATAGTCAATTCACCCACATGGCCACTGGTGTAGCTGAGAGCCTTGTCTTGTCTGTCTCCACCCAGTGGAATGGTGATGGGAACAAATACTAAAATGAGAGAGAGAGAGGGAGAGAGAGAGAGAGAGAGAGAGAGAGAGAGAGAGAGAGAGAGAGAGAGAGAGAGAGAGGCAAAGACAGAATCAGACAGAGTGACAGACAGAAACACATACCCAAAGAGAGGGGAAAAGAGAAAAGGTCATCACTGCATCCCTGGTTGGGATTAGCTGATGCTGATTATGTGGAATGATAAAAAACAAATTAATAAAACTTGAAAAAGTAAATGAATGAGGACAGATTGAAATGAGGACATAAAATATTGATTTTAAAAAAACTGATAGAGCAAGCATAAGTTGATCAAAGGAACCTAACAACAAGCTTCTGAACAAGATACTGTCCAATGCAGGGATGACATTGCCTCCAGAATCCCAGCCATGGATTGGCTCCTTACGAAGTCATATATAGAAGCTCAAATATCAAATATCATATAGCATTTTGCAGGTAGATGTGAATAAACAAGTATTAAAATGGAGGAGGATTGTGAGTCTCAGGTTCTTCAACCTTGTGTTTCTGGCTGCCTGGATCTTTTCAGGTTCCCTCCTCTCTATGGTGGAGAATATTTCAATTCAGAAGACATGACTACACAAGTCATTAGGTCTGAGTACAAACACCCTAAGAGTTGTTTCTGATTATAACTTACTATCATATTTTGGTAGTAAAAATCTTACTTCTAAAACGCCCTCGTACAACGAAGAGGTGAGTACTAGGGGAACAGATTGGGAAGAAGAATGTCAATGGAGAGTGGGAAGGGGATGAAAGAGTTAACAGTTGTGTACATATGAGGGCAACACACTGCATACATGATACATGTATGAAACTGTCAAAAGTAAAAAGGAAATAATTAACAGTGAGTAAACAAAAAAATCAAATTGTACTGAACATCCCGGCTATTTGTGAAAGAAAATAAAGTTGTGTATCTGATGACAACGTGACTGATTTGTTACAAAATATACCAAGTAAATTTTTAAAATAAAATTAAAATTTGTAGCTGTCAAAATAAATGTGTTTTGGGAAATTATGTTTAATTATTTGGCCTATGTCTGAATAAACCTTCACATTTAGCAAAGGACTATTATCAACACTTATCTTAGTAAAATATATTGAAAACATATGTAATATGAAAGTATAATGGGGGAACACTGGAGGAGGAAATGCTTAAAGGAGGATGGGAGGGGACTAAAGAGAGGATGGACAGGGAAAGTCAACAAAATCTAAGGATATATGAAGAAGCCATATAGAAACACTAATTTTAAGTATATAATTAAAAATATCATTTTAAAAAGGGAGCTTGAACAGAAAGACTCTATGGGGGTTAACTCTGCTCTCAGATGTAACACGTTTCCAGACACACCAGTGCTAGGTGTAGACTAGCTTTCTACAAGTAGTTGCCTATGTAGCACCCAGAAGCTTTCAAACAAAACTATCTATTGTCATTGCTCTGAATTATCCACTATAACTGAACTAAGACACTATTGCTGAACAACACAGGCTCTGGATATAGGACATAGAGACACCAAACTGAAATCAAGCTAGAATTTTTTCCCTGCTGGCTAGTGTTCATAAGGGCCAAAGATGTCAAGCAGGCTGATGGGGAGGGAAGAGCTCTTATCAACAACCACTGCCCAGTGTAAACCCTGCACACCATCATGAGCTCTCTAGCAGCTAAAGTCTCTCATTCTGACAAGTCCTGACAAGAACAGGACTGCTGTTGCAACAGTGGCATGAATGTTCTGGGGGTAACTAGCAGATTCTTGATTGGATTTGAAGTCTGTTCCATCAGAGGAAATTCATTCCTAACACTGTAGAATTGGTCTAAGCCGATGGCTAGCGATGCTACAGGTTCTATGCGGGGAATCTACTATTGACACTTGGCTAAATGAACATACAGCTCTAAACTGACTTTGTAAACATGTATGTGTATATCCACAGACTAGAGCAGTTCTCTTCCTTGGTCAAAGAAGCTACGTTTGGCAATGGATAACAGTCATAGTGAGGCCCATAAACTGATAGAAGTCCTGATAAGAATCGAGTACTGTTTGCTTAGCCCTAAATAGGACATCTATGCTACTCCTCTGAAGCCCAGGAAACATTGTAGACAATGGGTAGAAAGAACTATGGAGAACTATGGATGCAGAGGAGTGTGATGCATGAATATGGCATGGTCAGTATAGTCATGAGCATGCAACATGTGGCTGCCTGCCATGGGTCCCAAACTAAAAACAAAAGAAAATGTACACAGACCAGTGGGTTGTATTTGTGCTTAGGAATATATAATACATGCAAGCATATTATAAAAAACAATGAAAAAGAGGTCACAGATTTGAAAGAGTGCAAGGAGGGGTATATGGGAGGGTTTGGCAAGAGGAAAGGGAAGGGGAAATGATGTGACTAAATCAGCAACTTTTTTTTTTTAATTAAAAGAAGGGATGGAGCGAGGGACCTGATGTCAGCAGGAGTAGGAAAGGGTGAAATAAGGTTATGAAGATGCATAAAACTACTTCAATTTTAGGAAAAGATGTGGGATGTGCTAGTGGACTTTATTTCTTACTTGAATAGATGAAATACGTTTAGCTGATAGAGAGTTCATAGATATACTTGGAGTAATTCATTCCTTTTTCTTTAAACTAAATGGCTGTCCTCAATGTGCTGCTACCTCTGCACTGTTACCGTAATGAAAGTATAAGAAATGCTGTTGTGCTGCCCTCGGTAAGAGACATTACTAGCGGAAAAAATAGTTTGGGGAAATGTTTTGTTTCTTTTAGCAGTTTTTCCCAGGGGCTTTGGAAAACTTTCTTCTGACTCATGGGTCAGGAAACCCCCAGCGTGCCTGTTAGAATTGGAGGTTGTGGCTGACAGTTGAAAAAGCAAGTCATCCCTTTGCTTCCTCTCCTCTCATTTTCCTTTCTTTTTAGCCAGAAACTTGTGATGAGAGACTTTATTCAAAATGATGGCTATAATTCGAAAGGGAGGCTACATACTATTGAGAATTCTGAGACATAAACTATTCAAAAGTCTGGAAGTCAGAAAAATGTGATGCCTCGGTTGTAGGAAATACTAAAATCAATGAGTATTTTTCCTGCATATACTAAAACCATAGAAATACGTTATACAAGAATATGTGTATGTGATAGAATGGTAGACTTTCAAAGAAAGAGCACTGCCAATTTTTACAGCATAGGTATACCATGCTAAATAAAGTAAGAGAAGCTGAATAAAGTACGGGAAATGTTTCTCATTGTTCATTACATATAGAATCTAAAACAAGCCAAACACCTAAAAGCATAAACTAGAGGTTGGGACAAAGGGACACAGCACGAGCAAGCAGAGATGGAAGAGGCTGGCCAAAGGGGACAGCGTTTCAGTCAGACAGGGTAAATTCGTTTTAGTGTCCCCTTAGCCAGCATGGTGACTCTATTGGGAGTCTAGATTGCAAATGTTCGCAATACAAAAGTGATAACAGTAAGATGATATGAGCATCATCTTGATTAAATAATTACTCCAACAACTTGGCATACAGCAAAGCATCACACTGAATTCCATAAATTATACAGTTGAAAATAAAAGACATAACTCGTCTCTTTTTTCACCTATAAGAAATGTTCATATTCCTAAAACAAATAGATGAATCTTTCTCCCACAAGTGAGCTATCACAGGCTACTGAGCTCACTATTCCCAGAGGAAATTAACACACCAACTTAACCCTTTGTAAGCTAGTGTTCCACCCAAAACTGGAAAGTCAAAATAACTGGGGTGTCTGAGGCCAGAAATATCAAAACTTGACCATTGAGGTCCAGTTCCAAGAATTGCCTAATATAATAAAGAAAAGTGACTCCTTCCCAAGTCCATTTGGGATGGTGGGGGGCACTCAACAAAGGACACAATGATTGCCAGTCACAACTATTTTTTATGATAATATTTTGTATTTAAATTTGAAACAAGCTTGTTTTACATGCCAATCCCTCCTCCCCTGTCCCCTCCGAAGCCTCCCATTCTATTCCCTTTCTGCTCCCCAGGGAAGGTGAGGCCTTCCAAGGAGAGTCTTCAAAGTCTGTCATATCATTTGGAGCAGGGCCTAGGCCCTCCCCCATGTGTCTAGGTTGAGGGACTATTCCTCTATGTGGATTGGGCTCCCAAAATCCATTCATATTCTAGGGATTAATACTGATTCGCTACCAGAGGCCCCATAGATTGCCCAGTCCTCCTAACTAACAATGTTCAGGGAATCTGGGCCAGTGCTATGCTGGTTTCCCAGCTATCAGTCTGGGATTCATGAGCTCCCTCTTCTTCATGTCAGCTGTTTCTGTGGGTTTCTGCAGCACCAGTCACACCTTACATCAATCTAAGCATGCCTTGACTGACTCACATAGACCAGCATGCAATAAGATGCACTCCATTTCTTTATAGCAAACCTGTCACCCTTTTCTCTGGGCCTCTTCATCCCCATTTTGCTCCACCTTCCACCAAATGTGGAGAAAGCATCCCCAGTACTGCTATGCTGTTATTAAATATCACCTTCATCTGGACTATATGATTGGTCTCCGATTTAAATTATGAACAAGCATCTTCTTTGCTCCTTTGGCAGGTATCGGGCACTTGTCACTTGTCAACACTGTTTATATACAGTGATTCCTACAACACACTTTCCCTATAGAAGCCAGGCATGAGCAAAGCATGGGTTAAGCCAGACTGCTTGGAAAAGTCTGACCTAGTGAACCTATAACTTAAGCTATCTAATCCCTCTAAGTCAGTCATTTTAAAGACATTAATTATGTTAGTAACTCAAATCCATTGACCACAAATCACACATTAGCTCATTGTATACATGGAGATACTTTAAATCAGTGAACTGTTTGTCATATTCCAAGGCCAGCAAAGCTGCACATGAAAACCTTACACCTGGTATTGACATATTTTTCTAGTTCTTTCTTCATAACCAAAACCACAGGGAAGCAATCACCTGTAAGATAATGACAGCTGGGGATTCTGAATGGGACCAAACTAGGCCCTCTGAATGTGGGTGACATTTGTATGGCTTTGTCTGTTTGTGGGACCCTGACATAGGACCAAGATTTATCCCTGGTGTATGAACTGGCTTTTTGGAGCCCATTCCCTATGATGGGATACCTTGGTCAGCCTGCATGCAGGGGGTGAGGGAGCACTGAGAGCTTGGTTGTGCTTCAACCTGATTATACTATTGATTCCATATGGGAGGCCTCACCATCTTGGAGGAGGGAATGGGGGTGGGGAAGGTGGGGGGGTAAGTAGAGCAAGTGGGAGGGAGGGAGAGATAGCTGTGGTTGGTATGTACAATAAATTAAAATTTTTAAAATAAATTTTTAAATAAAATTTATTAATTAATAAAAACTTAATTTTTTAAAAATTAAGGAATGCACTATTCATACCACTACAAAGAAGAAAAGAAAAGAAAAGAAAAGAAAAGAAAAGAAAAGAAAAGAAAAAAAAAGACAGCCTCCCTTTATGGATGAGAATTTGGGAACTGCAAAGTTAACAGAAGAAGGAAGCTGGGGAGTATTTGTTTCTTATTGTAAGGTCTTGTGCATTTTTATATTCCTCATCACTCTGAACCAGTTAACCAATGGAAATTTCTAGATCTATGATATCTCAGTGAGAATCTTTCTAGGGACACTCCAACCATGACAACAGGTTTTACATTTCCACAAGCATTGACACTTCTGAGATAAACACAGAGAGGCCCTATAAAGCCAAAAGTGTGGCAGAAGGAAGGGAGCTCCATTCATTTTCCTCACACCTAATGATAATCTCCAACTATCTGCCACATGGACACATTGTGATCATTGTTGCTATGAATAAAGGGAAGAGGGGCAGTAAATAATGCAAACCCAGGAATTGCCAAACAATAGCTGATATAGCATCACACAGGACAGTCTCTTAGTGCTTTTTGATTGACTCTATCAGGACCTGGGCTGCTAAAGGTGCTGTGTGGTACAAATGAGAGCTGTTTCCTGACCCCACTGGTTTACTTCTGTTCACTGGAAAAGTTCACACAAGAGAAAATACTATGGTTACATCATTGATATCTATGGTCAGAATTCTACTGCTCACTGCTTCCAAGATTGGTTGATAGAAATCAATTCACATCCAGATTTTTATACTGATTATTGATCCATCAAATACCAGTAGTTTTTTTTCTTTTAGAATGAGTATTGGATCCATAGAACTTCAGCATTAGGAAAAAGTTTGAAATTATAGATCAACTCTAGTATAGACCTACAAACAGACTTAAAAACTGAAATCAGCAATGGGTTTGTAAAGTGCTTTTTTAGCTAATTCATATCTGTAATTCCAGTATTCAGAGGGTAGAAGCAGGAAGACCAGATGTTCAAGACAATCCTCAGCTACAAAAGTCAGTAAGAGGACATCCTTGGATACATGAGCATCTGTCTCACAAAAGAAAAAATAAAAAGAAGTTTAAAATAAGAGTAGAATAAAGATTTAATGGGTGTGTGTGTATGTATCATTTTTTCTCTTCCCAACAAGAAAAATGTGCAAACAATAGTACCTCTTGGAATCCAGGAAGATGAATGGGACCAGAAATCACAGATGGCATTCAAAATATTAGCAATTGTTATGGGACAGCTATTGGTCAGACACAACAGGTATTGGCTTCACAGAGAGTGCATTTCAGAGGCCCCCATGCTTCAGCCAATACTTATGAAGGGATCTAGTGGGAACAAGATACAGGATGGAGTGGTCAAGGATGGTACCTTAGGACACCATGTAGCTATTTTGATTTATAAACAGATGATACTGCCATGGAACAAGGTCAGCCCATGCTCAGAAAGAAAGAAACAGAATAACCATGCCATTCAAAGAGAAAAGGCATTCAGCCATCTGTGTGTTTAAAGTATCACAGAAAACAATGGGCATGACTCTGCTGCTAGAATGTGCAAATAAATGGTCTCCAATGTATTTGTCTTGTGTAAGGATCAATGAACCTCTACTGACACCTAGTTTTCTCAAAATAGCATGGCTAGAAATGCATTTGACTCCATTTCTTGTCACCCAGTTCATCTCTGAAATGTGAAAGTAACACATCACAAGGGACATTCTCATGAACTAATATCGTGGATGTGACAAGCATGAATAGAGGGCTCTACAAACCTGACATTAATAATTGTTAGCTCCAGCTTTGTCACTTACCAAGGAATTTGCTCTATTCCAAAGGCTGCAAAATATCTCTGCTACCTGAGTATAGTGTTGCTTAGGAGATATTCTGTCAATGTATATACCTATCACCTCTACTTCTGACAACCAGGGAGAGACCTGAGAGCATAAGTTGATATGCTATGTCTTTTCCCTTTGTTTCTAAGCTGGAGCAAGCTGACTCCAAGTATTTGTGTCCCACAAAAGGCTAATGCCCTTCAATCTGTAATGAGATTTTTAAATGCCATTACAGAAATTCCAATGATCTAGCACCATGGAAACCAAGGTTAATTAAATTAACATAATTTGTTGTTATTATATTATATGACCTGTACTCCTGGCACACTGCTTTGAAGCTAACTATGGTAGCCTGAACTCTTCCTTTTCAAAGAGTTATTCCTAAGGATTCTTGAGTGTCTGTAGAGAGTTGAGTAGTATATATATATATATATATATATATATATATATATATATATATGTGTGTGTGTGTGTGTGTGTATGTGTGTGTGTGTGTGTGTGTGTGTGTGTATCCTAGCCTCTAGATCTTAAGAATGTGACTATATTTGAAAATATTTTACAACTGTAATTAAATTATATCAAAAGGGCATCATCACCAACTATCTTGGCAGGACTCAAATCCAATGATTGGAGGTCTCTAAAACAGAAAGAAGTGTGGTGTGTAAAAGACACCACATGAAGGAGATGGAGGTTGCAAGGTGGGGGTTGAGAGGGGAAGAAGTGATGTGGCTATAATTCAAGGAATGGTAATAGTTACCTGGACTTGGGAGAACAAATTTTCTCTCTCTAGAGCCTCTGGAGGGCCATAACACAACACTATATGGACTTGGGGCTTCTGATCTATAAAATGGAGAGAAAGTAAATTTGTCTTGTTTCAAACCACTGAGTTTGTTGATAATATATCATAGCACCCAAGAAAATTTACAGACTTGTATTCTTGCTTCTGCTCCTACCCAATATCCATTTAGACAAGATGGTGTCTATAGTCGTGATTGTTTACATGTGTGGTTGACACAATTGCATTAGGAAACAACCCACCATGACATTATGACTATGGATCCACAAATCCTCCTAAATTTTACAGGTGAGAGAAAAGCTTGTCTGTAGAGTCCCATTAAAGTAGTTAAATATATAATCTTAGACGTTTTCATGTTCAGAAAATAATTTTCCAACTACTATTTCTGTTTCTCAGACTTTAAGTGAATGAAAACTCAAGCTATAAACATGACCTGTGACAGGAAATTCCCACTCTCAAAAACGAAGCTATTCACGTGTACAAAATGAATACTATCTCCTAATTGAAGTGCCTACTCCTATTCCTAACTTTGATTAACTGTGGAGATTCAAGTTGTTCTTTAAGAGATCATTTCAAGGTGCACAAGAAAATCTAGATTGTGTCTAGTACTTGGGACAGTGCCTCAGAGGCACTCTATAAATAACTTTATTAAACTGAAATTGACTGTGTATCTCAACCAAATAATTTATGCTTTACATATCCCCATGTACAGGCATTACCTTCATCCTCTGATGTACTGTACATTGCTATTTTCTCTCTTCAAAATCAAGGTGATACAGAAAGGCACAAAGTACCATGAGAATTTGGAAGAGAAAGAAATTAACTGTATCTAGGAAAAGAGGATTTTACTGAACTTACAGAGTGTTTGGCTTTAATTCTATAGTCCTTGTAATAAATATGAGTGTTTACAGACAACCATATGACTGGGTAAATTTCTTGAAATTGACTGTCTCTTACTCTCTCCTCTCTCACTCAGAGCATACATCTACCAAAACCCTTTACATGAAGAAAAGACTGAAACATGCATCATTCAGGAAAGTTTCCAGGCTGTCCTGAACCATCACCTCCAGAGACGATGCAAAGTCTTCATCTTCCATTGCATATGGTGACCCTGATACACAAATGAGTAAAGAAGCCAATAGCCATAGCCACTCATGGTACATACTTCTGTTGTAAACTTTCTGTGTCTGTCAGCACTCTCAAGGGAAGCTTTTGTCTTCCAGGGTTACAAAGTCAGAAACAGCTGCTTGCCTTGGGTAGCCACTTGGATCATTTGAGGTGTCCCCCAAGAACAAATTGGAATTCTCTGCATTTGTCAGTGTAGTCCAAAGTATAATTTATTTAAACCCATCCTTTTGTCGTTAGAAACCTCAACTGGTCCATTCCGTGCACTTCAGACCCCCATGTGTTTTTGCTCATTTTTTGGTTTCTTATGCAAGTAAGTTTTGCAATTAGATTTCTCATCCTGTAAACTTGAGTTCTGCCAGTGTCAGGAGCCAAGATTTCAAGCTACAACTTGAATAAATTGCTATGAGAACTTAGGGGGAATGGCTCTATGGATGGTTATTTTTATATTGTTTTTTAACTCCTGGATGTTGAAGTAGTTATGTCACTTCTGGGGCTAAGAAGGGGAGGGGTAATCTGGTTTTGAATTTCCTTCCCTTTTGGATTTTATCTCATCATACTTTTGTTTTGGGATTTTTTTTCTTAATTCACTGTATGATTTTTCCTTGGGGGTAACTCTGCCTTTCCTCATCTCTTATAAAAATGAAAACAGTTTGGTGGTGATATGTGTTAAGATATTATTTGTTGAAGGGATGCTGAAGTCTGGAGAGAATGCAAGGTTTACACACTATACACAGTGTAGCTTCTATTTCGGTCCTACTCAGCTTACATAGCAAATGTTTCCTTCAGTTATTAGCATAGGTGTGAGCACTGAGTTTTAAAACGGGAATGTCTGGCTAGACTAATACATTCATGTATGCAACAGGAAACAATAAGGGACTTTGACCTAAGCCTTGGCTTCTCAGCCATAAAGTAACTTTGGTCCCACAGCACATAGAGCTGCATGGGAAATTATGCTGTGCTTGTACAGCCAGACTGAGGATCAGTTTAAAGCAAGTACATAGGGTTTTTTTTTAACTTCCTGAGTGCTCAATACTTGTTTGATTTGGATAACTAAATGAGACTTGGGGATTTACATATTACTATTTTCAATCTTAGTGCACTATGATTAGTAAGTAAAAGTTATATTCATTTATAGTGCCCACAGTAGTGGTTTCCATATGTATTCAGGATGCACTGATTACCATAATCAAGTTAACTAACACATTTATCACCAAGTGAGATAAAGTATGAAGTAAAAAAAAAAATACTGAAAGTTTCCTTCAGTGAGTTTCTAGTAAGAACATGGTGTTGCTCACACTGGGGAGACTGTTCAGGCAGACCAGCCTGACCAGAGTCTGCCAGCATCCTGGTCCTGCCTCTACCCAATGAGGGAGCCTGCCTTCCAGTGCCCTGCTCAGAGCCTCCTGACGACTGGGGACTGCTTACAGCAGGTCCCATACCCAAGGACTGGCCTGCTCAGAGTGTGCCAACATCCTGGTTCCTCCTCCACCCA
Source organism: Cricetiscus sungorus (assembly GCA_030556225.1). Taxonomy (NCBI): domain Eukaryota; kingdom Metazoa; phylum Chordata; class Mammalia; order Rodentia; family Cricetidae; genus Cricetiscus; species Cricetiscus sungorus. Next base: position 26,697,377 of record JANBXA010000398.1, read on the forward strand.
CTGTAAGAGATAAGCTTGGGCCTGTTTCTGGCATGCCTTCTGGGGGCCCTGCTCCCAGCCTCCTGAGGCCTGGGGCCTGAGCTCTCATTGGGGAGACCTTCCAGGTGGACTGGCCTGCCTAGAGACAACCAGTGTCCTGGTCCTGCCTCCCCCCAAGGAGGGATACTGCCTTCCGGTGCCCTGTTCAGAGCCTACTGAAGCCTGGGGACAGTGCAGAGGGTAACCAGACTAAGCAGGCCAGTACATCCACAGTCTGCCAGTGCCCTAGCCCCACCTCCACCCACTGGAGGAGGCGAGCTGCCAGAGTATTGGACTTGCTTGCACCCATCCGAAGAGAAACTTGGTTCAAGACTCACCAGGAGAGGGGAGACCCCACTGGTACATACTCAAAGAAGGGATGGGTGGAAAACAGTATACAAGCAGAATCAACAACAGAAAAATCAATATGACACCACCAGAGTCTAAGGGCTCCACACCAGCAAGACTTGAACATCACAACAGATGACATTAGAAAGGGTTGCTAAAACCAACTTCATGAAGATAATGGAGACCCTAAAAGAGGAACTGAAAAAATCTTTTAAAAAAAATGGAAGAAAAAACAAACCAAAAAATGCAAGAAATCAACAAATCTCTTAAAGAAAGCAAGGAAAGCCAAGAAAAACAATCAAACAGATGAAGGAAACAATTCAAACAGTCTATGACCTGAAAACTGAAGTAGAGACAACAAAGAAAACACAAACTGAGGGAATGCTGAAAATAGAAAGGCTGGGTAAGCAATCAGAAACTACAGATGCAAGCATAACTAACAGAATACAAGAGATGGAAGACAATCTCAGGCATTGAAGATACACTACAAGGAATAGATTCATCAACCAAAGAAAAATCTTAAGTACAACAAATGCCTGACACAAAATGTCCAGGAAATATGGGATACAGTGAAAAGGCCAAACCTAAGAATAGTAGATATAGAAGAAGAAGAAACCCAACTCAAAGGTGAAGAAAATTGTTACGAGCACATTCCCCCCCTCCCCCCTCACGCTGCTGGTTTGGTCCCACTCTTTGTTACTCCCTGCAAGCCGCCAGGTCCGGCCACCACACGAGCCCCAAATAACACTCTGAGACTCTGTATTTGATACAATCCTGTTGGCCAGTTACCATTATTGTTTATGTGCTAGCTCTGTCTTAATGATTAACCCATTTCTATTTATCTAAGTATTTCCACATGGTCATCTTATCCGAGTGTTGTGGGCCTGACATCTATCTTGCTTCCTCTAGGCTCTTCATGCTGACCCCTCCTAACTACTTCTTCTTTCCTCCTAGTCTCCTAGCCCCACCTATCTTGCTTTCTTATTGGCCAACAGGGCTTTATTCATTAACCAGTATGCGAAACATATTTACAGAATAGCATCTCCCATCAGAAAATACATTTAACAAAATCATAGAAGAAAACTTTCCCAACCTAAAAAGAGACATGCCAATGAAGATACAAGAAGCTTATAGAACACCAAATAAAGTGAACCACAAAAAAATCCTCTTGCCACATAATAATCAAAACAACAAATGTACAGAATAAAGAAAGAATATTAAGAGCAGCAAAGGAAAAAAAGCAAATAACATATAAAGGCAAACTTATCAGAACTACACCTGACTTCTCCATGGAAACACTGAAGGCCAGAAGGTCCTGGATAGATTTTCTACCAACACTAAGAGATCATGTATGCCAACCCAGACTACTATACCCAGTAATTCAATCACTATAGATGGAGAAACCAAGATATTCCACAACAAAACCAGATTTAAGCAATACTTATCTACTAATCCAGACCTACAGAAAGTTCTGGAAGGAAAACTACAACGCAAGGAAGTCAACTACACCCACAAAAACATAGGCAATAGATAATCCCACTGCCAACAACCAAAAGAAAAATGGGGGAAAATCCACACATGATACCACCACCAACAACAAATTTAAAACAAACAAGAATTAACAATCAATGGCCATTAATATCTCTCAATATTGATGGTTTTAACTTACCTATGAAAAGACACAGGGTAACAAAATAAAAATGAAAACAGAATCCATCCTTCTGCTGCATATAGGAAACACACTTCAATTTCAAAGACAGGCATTACCTCAGAGTTAAGGGTTGGGAAAAGATCTTCTAATCAAATGGACCCAAGAAACAAGAAGGTGTAGCAATCCTAATATCTAACAAACTTAGAATTTAAACTTAAATCAATCAAAAGAGATGAAGAAGGTCATTTCTTATTCATCATAGGAGAAACCAATCAAGATGAAGTCTCAATTCTGAACATTTTTACCCCAAATTCAAAGGCAACCACATTCGTAAAAGAAACATTACTAAAACTCAAATTGCACATACAAACTCATACATTTATGGTGGGATATTTCAACACACCACTCTCAACACTAGACAGGTCCACCGGACAGAAACTTAACAAAGGAACTAACCAAAGTTATCACCCAATTGGGTTTAACAGACACCTATAGAATATTCCATCCAAACACAAAAGAATATACTTTCTTCTCAGCTCCACATGGAACCTTCTCCTAAACTGACCACATACTAGGCAACATAGTAAACCCCAACAGATTAAAATAAACATTGGAATAACCCCCTGTATCTTATTAGACTACCATGCTCCAAAATTAGAATTCAACAACAACACAAATTGCAGAAACTCTACAAATTCATGGAAATTGGAGAATGTGCAATGACACCATTCTTGGGTCGAGGAAGAAATAAAGAAAGAAATTAAAGACTTCTTAGAAATCAATGAGAATGAAGACACAATATACCCAACCTTATGAGAAACTTTGAAAGCAGTCCTAAGAGGAAAGAGGAAAGCTCATGGAACTAAGTACCCACATAAAGCAACTGGAGAATAGTCACATTAGAGAACTAACAGCACAACTAAAAGCTCTAGAACAGAAAGAAATAAACTCATCCCAGAGGAGTACATGCCAGGAAATAATCAAATTGAGGGTTGAAACCAATAAGGTAGAAACTAGGTAAAAACAATACAAAGAATCAATGTAACAAAGAGTTGTTTCTTCGAGACAATCAATACAATAGATAAACCTTTATTCAAACAAAAGTCAGATAGAGAACATGCAAATTAACAAGATCAGAAATGAAAATGGGAACATAACAATGGATACTGAGGAAATCCAGAGAATCTTCAGGTCATACTTTGAAAACCTATACTCCATATAATTCGAAAACTCAATGGAAATGAAAATGTTTCTGGATAGGTATCACTTACCAAAATTAAATTGAGAAAATTAAAGTGATTTATATAGACCTATAACCCCTAATGAAATAGAAGCAGTCATCAAAAGTCACCCAACCAAAAAAAAAAAAAAAAAAAAAGCCCAGGACCAGATGATTTCAGTGCAGAATTCCACCAGAAATTCAAAGAAGAGCTAATACTAATACTCCTCAAATTGCTCCACACATAGAAGCAGAAGGGTCATTGACAAACTCTTTTTATGAGGCTACAATTACCTTAGTACCCAAGCCATACAAAGGCATGACTAAGAAAGAGAACTACAGACCAATATCCCTCATGAACATTAATGCAAAAATATTCAATAAAATACTGACAAACCACTATAATCCTGGAAACAGCTTGGTATTGGTGCAAAAATAGACAGGCAGACCAATGGAATCAAATTGAAAAACCTGATATTAACCCACACACCTACAAACAGCTGATTTTTGACAAAGAAGCTAAAACTATAGAATGGAAAAAAGAAAGCATCCTCAACAAATGGTGCTGGTATAACTGGGTGCTGACCTGTAGAAGACTGCAGATAGATCAATATCTATTGCCATGCACAAAACTTAAGTCCAAATGGATCAAAGACCTCAACATAAATCTAGCCACACTGAACCCCTTGGAAGAAAAAGTGAGTACCCTTGAACAAGTTGGTACAGGAGACCACTTCCTGAACATAATATGTGTAGCACAGACACTGAGATCAACAATTAATAAATGGGACCTCCTGAAATTGAAAAACTTCTGTAAGACAAAGGACACAGTCAACAAGACAAAGGGGCAGCCCATAGAATGAGAAAAGATAGTCACCAATACCACATGTGGAGTATAGAACTAAATAGAGAATTCTCAATGGAGGAATCTAAAATGGCTGAAAGACACTTAAGAAAGTACTCAATATCCTTAGCCATCAGGGAAATGCACATGAAAGAAATACCATCTTGCTCCTGTCAGAATGGCTAAAATAAAAACCACCAAAGGCAGTTTATGCTGGAGAGGATATGGAGAAGGGGGTACACTCCTGTTGGTGAGAAAGCAAACTCATACAGACACTTTGGAAATCAGTATAGCGGTTCCTCAGGAATATGGGAATCAGTCTTCTCAACATCCAGTAATTCCACTCTTAGGCATGTACCCTAAAGATTCACATTCATACAAAAAGGACATCTGTTCAACTATGTTTATAGCAGCAGTATTTGTAATGGTCAGAACCTGGAAGCAACCTAAATGCCCCCCAACTGAAGAATAGATGGAAAAAATGTGGTACATTTACACACTGAAGTACTACTCAGCAGAAAAAAAAACAAAACAAAAAAACAAACAAAAAATAATGGCATCTTGAAATTTGCAGGAAAATGGATGGAACTAGAAGAAACCATCCTGAGTGAGGTAACCCAGTCATAAAAAGACAAACATAGCATGTACTCACTCGTATATGGTTTTTAGACATAGAGCAAAGGATTAACAGCCTACAATCCACACCGCCAGAAAATCTAGGAAACAAGGAGGACCCTCAGGGAGACATACATGGTTCCCTGGAGAATAGGGAAGGGGCAAGATCTCCCAAGCAAATTGGGAGCTTGGGGAGATGGGAGAGGAAGTCAGGGGAGAAAAGGAGGGAAGAGGTGGGCATGACAGAACAGGAAGATTGAGTCAGGGAAAGAATAGAGGAGAGCAAGAAAAAGAGATACCATAACGGAGGGAGACATTATAGGTTTTAAGGGAAACCTGGCACTAGGGAAATATCCAGAGATCTACAAGGATGACTCGCAACTAACAATCTAAGCAAATAGTGGAGAGGCTACCTTAAATGCCCTTCCTCGATAATGAGATTGATATCTACCTTATGTGCCATCCTAGAACCTTCATCTAGTAGCTGATGGAAGCAGAAGCAAACACCCACAGCTAAACACTGTGCCTATTTCTTGGAATCCAGTTGCAGAGAGGGAAGTATGATGAGCAAAGGGGTCAAGAACAGCTGAAGAAATCCATAGAAACTGCTGACCTGAACAAGGGGGAACTCAAGGACTCCAGACTGAGAGCTGGGAAACCAGCATAGGACCGGCCCAGATTCCTTGAATGTGGGGTTAGTTGGGAGGACTGGGCAGTCTATGTGGCCTCTGGTAGTTGATCAGTATTTATCCCTAGTATACAAATGGACTTTGGGAGCTCATTCCACATAGAGGAATACTCTTTCAGCCTAGATACATGGGAGATGGCCTTGGCTCTACTCCAAATGATATGACAGACTTTGACGACTCCCCATGGAAGGTCTCACCCTCCCTGGGGAGCAAAAAGGGGATGAGATGGTGGTTGGTGGGAGGAGCAGGGGAGGACAGGATGGTGTGGAACTGGGATTGATAGGTAAAAGCAAGCTTGTTTTAAATTTAAATAATAAAAAAAGAACATGTTTTTTTTCTATAGTCATTATGCCATAAATTAGAGTCCCTAATTCCAGTTTTACATCTTTTATGCACATGTTGTGTGGGTGCCTATGTGCATGCATGCTTATATATGCACACTGAGACACAAAATTGATGTTGGGTGTCTTCCTCAATGACTCTCCACTCTGTTTAGTCTCTTGATGATCTCAGACTTTCATTTCAGCTGGTCTATGTAGCCAGGCTGCCCCAGGGATCTTTGTCTCTGCCTCCCAAGGGCTGAGGGTACAGGACTCAGCCATGTCTTTCCAGATGTTGTGTGGGATCTGGGGGCTCTGAACTTCAATCCTCACAATTATGTATTGAGTACCTTAACCTTGAGCCAGTCTCCCAAACTCATCTTTAGCTGGATTCTATATACTTCACCTTCTCCTCATTTCTCCCTCACTCAGCCTCCTCCCAGCCACCATAATACCCTGCTTCTATGAGATGAACATTTTCAAATTTTACATTTGTGAGATATTTTAGAGAATTTGTCTTCTATATGTGGCTTATTTCACTTCACATAATATCCCCCAACTTTATCCATACTGCAACTATTAGTGGTTACTCTTATGGAGACCTATATAAAAAAAAAAAAAAGAAGCAAGCTGAGCAAACAAAAATATAAAATGTATAGTTTGAGGAGAAAAGAAGACCAGAAAGTATAATACAGCTAAATATGATGCTCGAGGAGATAAGTTGAAAGAAAAGCCTGATCCTAAATAAAATAAGAAAGTGGTATCCTTAAAACAAAATCCTGACCAGCACAGCTTCCAAATTTGTGAAAAAGAGTAAAAGAAAAGCTTACAGGGTGAAGAAAACCATCAAAACCAGGAAGCTGATGAAAATGTACTTGAACAAGGGGGCCTAGTCCCACAACCAGAAGTTAGCAGCTTCAGCCATGTGGTTCTGGCTTTTGAGCGAAGAATAGAAGAAAGGTGCTATGGAATCAGCCTCCACAACTGAGGGTAGCTGCAGAGGCCAGACTTGTGTCAGAGTTGCCCCTGCATGGACAGAGGCTTTTTCATGAAACTGGGAATGTGATGCCTGGATTGCCTTGGAGACCTCAAGATGTGGAGATGCCAGAGTCATAGAATAGCTGCTGAAGAAAGCTGCAGACCAGATTTGGAACAGCCCAAGAGAGCTAGAAGCCTCTGAGAACCAGAAAGTGAAATCTGGTGGTTCGAGTTGGAATCACCCTTATTGCCTCATATTTAAATGCTTGGTCCTTAGGGAGTGGTGTGATGGGAGATGTGATTCTGTATATATGTTTCTCATACTGTTAATAAAGCCCTGTGGCCAATAGAAAACTAGATAGGTGGGGCTAGGAGACTAGGAGGAGGAAGAGGAAGTAGTAGGTGGAGTCGAGATGTAGCCCGGGAAGAAGCAGGAAGCCTGCCGCTCGGCTCCCCGATAAGATGATCATATGGAAATACTTAGATAAGTAGAAATGGGTTAATAATTATGGCAGAGCTAGCCCATTAACAATAATGGTAATTGGCCAACAGGATTGTATCAAATACAGAGTCTCTGAGTGTTATTTGGGGCACACGTGGTTGCAGGACAATGGCGGCAGAACCAGCGGCAGCCGGCAGGGAAACCTGCTGTAACAGTGGTGCTACTTAACAGGTATTAGGAAGTGAGGTCTTGTTGGAGTAAGTGTGCTTTTGTTGGAGGAAGTGTGTCGCTGTGTGTTTTTAGGTTTCAGAAGCCCATGCCAAACCCAGAGTCATTCTTCTCCTGATGCCTGAGATCCAGATGTAGAGCCCTCAGCTCCTTCTCCCTCATCATATCTGTCTGCCTACCACCATGCTTCCCACCATGAAGATAATGCACTAAACCTCTGAAACTGTAAGGAAGACCTAAGCAAATGGTTTGGTTTGTGAGTTGCTGTGGTTACAATGTCTCTTCCCAACAATAGAACTTTGACTAAGACACAAAAATACCTCCCTAAACAGTACAGGTTATTGCCAATGCTATTTGTTACCCTCTACAACTTGATGGTAATACTCTGTTGCTAGAGACACTACATACTTATATAATGGAACACAGAAAACACTAGCATTTACTTAACTGGCAGGCTTACTCCTCTGGTTGGTGTTCATAGAATGATACTGTAGGATAAAAAATAATCATTATTCTTACCTACAAGTTATAATAACAATTACCTGCATGATATACCACTATTTGTTCAATAGTGGTACAAATGAGGGAGTTAAAGTAACCCCTTGTTGATTGGATTTAATGCCTGGTCCATGAGAGGCATTCCATAGCTGATACTGTTAATGAGGCCAATAACCTTATACTAGATACGTCATAGGCTCAGGGAGTCTGACTACCATTTATTTTGTTAAATAGGCATAGCAATAACATGACTCCTAATGACATCTCACTGTACCTATAAATCAGCACATTGCTTATCCCTTATCATAGAAGCTTTTTATTGCAGTGGGTAGAGATTAACACAGACCCACAACTGGACAATGTGCAGAAAGTTATAGACTGGATTGTTCAGCCCTAAATGAAATGTCTTTATCAAATCCCTCCCTAAGGCTCAGAGATCTACTTGAAAGAGGGGGCAGAGAGATTGTAAGATCCAGTGATTGTGGGTGACTCCACGGACACAGAATTTTCCAAATAAAACAGGGCAAGTGCATATAACTTACAGAGATCATGGCAGCAATCATAAGACTGTGCACACTCAAGTCAGAGGAGAGAAAATAGACACCAAGTCTTATCCCCAGCCAAGAAGTTATTCAGTTGTTAGCTGCTAGGAGAGAGGAAATCCAGTTTTCTAAAATGGAGGAACAGAGAGGCATGTCAACCATATTCCAATGCAGGCTTCATACTTAAGGAGTAGTTGTCTAATAAAAATTCAATTTCATGCTTTTGTTTCCTTTTTTAAAGAGAAAGAACATGACATTTGGTGGGTAGGGAGATAGAAAGTAGGTGAAACCTCTGTTGGTTTCACTTCCAGATTTTTAGGATTACTCACACTTACACCTGCTTACATGTATCTGTGCATGTATATGTTATAGGCTAGGATCTGCATATGACAGAACATCACTTTTAATGCTGACTTAACTAAATGTGTTACAGAGGAGCATGTGTCACTAGGAAATCTTGAACGGATCTTCCACTTCTTGTTCCTCCAAACACATTACCTAATGTCTCATCCTCTTTCTCACCTCAGAGACTCATATCTACTTAAAGACACCCCCTACCCCCTACCCCCTACCCCCACAAGACAGCCAGCACGTTGGAGGTACTTGGTACAAAAGCAGGTCTCTTGGGGGAAATAGGTGGTGCTGTTTGCTGAGAATTTCTGTGTTTTATAGAGTAAATATGTCACAACCTAAAACTGAGCTTTGGATACGTGGAGTTGATTCTGAAGAGTGTTTTGAAAGATGAAAGGCTTGGCTTTGGAATAAACTTGGAGGAAAGTATATAACTCTTACAGAATCCAGTCTTAATGTACACTTTTTTTATATGACCAGGTTGTTTGCAAAGTAGGAGATCCTCAGGTACATCTCCAGGGAACTTTTCATGGATGCAGCGCTATCTGACCTCACTTTTGGAAACCCCTAGACAACTTTGCTAGTGATCATACAGTGAATCATACAGCTCTCTAGAGTGACAGCCTGTCAGGCATCTTCCCCAAGCTCAGCTCTGCCTCCTCTTCCTCTTTCTCCTCTCTATCATTTCCCTTCTCTTTCTCTCCTAATCCCCTATTACTCTCCTCCTGCATCACATTCTTTCTCCTTTTCCCACTTCTCTCTCCTCCTCTATCTCCCCATCAACATCCTCCTCTATTGCCTTCCATGTTCATCCTCTCTTTCCTCATTATTCCCCTCTTCTGCTCCTTCCCCAGTTCTGAAAGGCCTAATTTCTTTCCTGAATTTTCCTGATACTGTGAAAGGTTTGGCTCTGAGAATGATCTAAAGCCACCGCTAACCAGCATTTGACATGGAAACATAGTACAGCACCACAGGTGGTTAGCCTAAGGAAAGATCAGAATTCTGAACATATTTTGAATGTGCACTGCTTTCTGACCTTCGTAATAATGCTGGATAAAAACTTAAGTCAAACCATTGTAAACCAAGGACCAGCTCCACTGAAGAGATAAATCATTTGCTAAAGCAAGACATGTTTGCTTGATTTTCTGAAAGTTTAGGCTTGCTTTAGCTTGTCCACCATTAATATTCATTTTCCCCTGAGCAGATTATCAGGAAAACAGCCACCTTCCTCAGAAGTGTGACAATAAAATGCCCTCTCTTAGTTCCCCAAATCCCCAGCAGTTGTTAAATACTTTTTGTCATGGTAGGCCAGTAAATCTGCTAATGATTAAGGACTTTTTCAAGTTCAGAACTGAGCCAATGCTCAGAATTGCTAAGTCCCAGCCCAGTTCCTGCCCCAGGTCTAAGATTTTCTTTCAGCTGTGGGAGCTCAGGAAAGGCTCTCATTAGTGTCTGTTCTTCAGACATTTGCTGAGAGTAGTCCAATAACAAAGTATCTTCCGCTCATTTTGTAAGAGAATCATTTTCTAAAACATTGTACAGGCCAGCCTTTGAGAGACAGCTGCCTTCTCTTTTCCTCTAAGAATTCTTAACACACTTGTCCAGCATAATATGTGACCAGACCCACTGACTATCTCAGGAAGCCAGGTGACCTCCGGTGCAAGCTTCCTCTACCTTCTAGTATCCTCCTGTTCCACTCGTCACCAAGCCTGCAGATTGCTATTGAGGTGGGTCGGCCAAGGTTCAGATGTCTTCTTTCCCAGGGCAGCTGTTCCCTGGCTTGGAAATACCTTCAGCTTGTGGTATGTCATTATTTCCTGTGCAGATAATATGCTGTTACCTATCTCTTGTCTTAGTGTTAGTCAAGTATGTGATGGACATTTCAGGCTCAGGGAAACAGTCTAAGATAAGAGATTTAAAATTAACCCTCCAGCATCCTCCTTTGTTGTTAGACTTGATGGTCACAGACTAGTCATTTGAACAGCTCAAATAAACTTTCCTCCCAAGCACTTTTCTTGTCTAAAGACTCATTTTTTTAAAAAAAAATATTTTTTTACTTCATGTATATGAGCATGTTGTGCACTGTGAGCATACCTGGTGACTTCTAATAGAAGAAGAAGATGCTTTATTCCTGCAATGAGAGTGAAAGGCACCTGTAAGTCACTGTGTAGGTACTAGGAGCCAAACCGAGATCCTGTGCAAGAGCAGCAAGTGCTCTCAACCACTGAGCCAGCTCCCCAGCCCCTCAGTTATTACTGTTTACCATCCTTAGAAGATAATATAAACTGCTGTACATAGCCATTGTTTTAGACTTTCCATGACCTTTAATTAGTCAGTGATAGACATTGAGGCTCACTAAACCCAGGTCCTTCCCAGAATCTCAGTGTCTAGCCATGTCCTAACCAGCAGGTAGTAGGCTCTGCTTCATGCTTCTCAGCAATGAGGAATCAAGAAGACAGCTTAGCTTCTCCTCCTCCTACTTGTCTATCTGAACCATGTTTCACTAATGCATGGTCCCCACAGGAACAGCATAGGGGAGTTTGTACCAAACACTGAGCAGGCTAATGTCCAACCACTATTGATGGTTTCTTATCTGAAAAGATTTTGTGTTTTGGCTTGTTTGTTTGTTTGTTTGTTTGTTTGTTTGGTTGGTTGGTTGGTTGGTTGGTTGATTTTTAGAGACAGGGCTTCCCTGTATAATAGCTATGACTGTCCTGGAACTGAAGTCCAGTCTCTTATATAGGTTACCTCATAGAATCTTTCTCCCTAAATTATAGGAAAGTGGAAAAGGAACTTCTCTACTAAACACTTTTGCTACTTGTGATACTGGGTTTTTTGTAGTTAATTACTTTATTTAAATATTTTGTAGAATGTATTTTTATCATGTTCTTCGCCTCTCCCTACCCCCTCCCAGATCCTTCTCACCTCTACACACCCAAGTTCATGTTTTGTCCCCTCCTCCTCACACACACAAAAAGCTCCCAGATGAAAATCAAAACAGATAAACTTTATAAACAGCAAAAACAATAATACAAAAAATAACAAAACACTTGTTAAAGAGAAAACTTATTAGAGCTCACTTGGGCAGGGGCCTGTCCTGACATATGATTGATACACACAGTAACACTCCACTTGAGAAAACTAATTTACCCTTTCCAGGCAGTTCTCTTGCAAATAGTTTCTTGTCAACATCTTCTTCTCAGACCTGGATTTTTGTTTGGACTAAACCTGTGCAGGTCTTGCATATGTCTGTGACTTCAAAAGTGGATCAGTCTTGTTGTGTCTGGAAGACACTGTGTCTTTGCAGTCATCCATGATTTCTGACTCCTACAGTCTTTACACCTCTTCTTCTGCATATCCCTGAGCCTTGAAGCATGCAGTTTCATGAAGACATCTAATTTAGGGCTGCGTGTAAGTCTCTCACTCTCTGAAAACTGTCTATCAGAATAATAGTAGTAGTTTTTCCACTAGAAAACCAATCAAAGAGTGGTTAGATACCCTTATAAAATTTTTGTCACTACCCCACCAGTGTATCTTATAAGCAGATCACCATTGTATGTCACAGGGTTTATATCTGGGTGATAATGATGATTACTTTTCTCTTCTGGTTGCATTCAAAGTACTTCTGGAAACATGAAGGCTAGCCAGGAGGGATGAAGGTGCTAGCTGAACACCAGCCCAATTTCTCCAAGTTCAATGACTTAAGTAAGTTGTGTTTTCAGCAGTACAGTCTTACTGTCAGGTTATGTTGAGTAAAAAATAGCTGTGGCAATAGCTTGTGATATTTGAGGAGTATTTAGAACTCATTTGGTTAATGACTCTCAGAAGATGTAACCTTTTCTGGCACTGGAGATTTTTCTTTGTGGCATAAGATGTATAGATGCGGCATCATCTCCCCTATTATTTGGTGACTCCATTTAGATTCCTTTCATAATACATGATGGGGGATGCCCTTCTGTATATGCGTTCCTATATTGATTGATGAATAAAACACTGTTTGCCCAATAGAGGCAGGAAGATAGGCGGGACTAGGAGACAAGAAGAATGCTGGGAAAAGAAGCAGAGAGGTGCCCTGAGGAGATGTCATGTAGCAGAAGAAGAAGGAACAGGTCCAGACCCTTCTCTGGCAAAATAAGACCATGTGGAAATACTTAGATTAATAGAAATGGGTTAATAATTAAGAGATAGCTAGCCAGTAAGAAGCCTGAGCCATCATGCCAACAGTTTAATAATTAATATGTCTTTGTGTGCTTATTTGAGGCAAAGCACCTGTGGGACCAGGGTGGAAAGAAAACTCCAGTTACAAATACATGTAATATTGTAGGAAGTTTCTAGAGCAGTAGGTTTCCATGTGACTTTTCAAAAGGACTTGGGTATTTCTTATCAATCCCCATACCCCCTTTTCACCCTTTATACTCTGCTCTTACCTTGGCCCTCCCTGTTGAATCCTCCTTCCTTTCGTAGTGCATCTTGGAGTGTGCTTAATTGTCTTACTCCTTTTTTCTGTTTCCAAGATACCTCCATGAATTCCAAATTGTAATATTCTTTTTTGTGGGGGGCAGGTGTTGCAACAGCATTTCTTTGTGTAGCCCTGGCTATCATGAACTTGCTTTGTAGACCACTGGCCTCAAACTCACAGAGATCCATCTGCCTTTGCCTCCTGGGTGCTGGGATAAGGCATGTGCTCAGAGAATATTCTTATAATTTATTTCTAATCTAAGTTTTTTTATTAAAATATAGACATTCAGTCCAAGTAGATTTATTTTTCTTATCTTTGTAAGCAAGTTGTTAGATTGTATTTACTCTAACAATGTTCAAAGACTCAGTGAAATTCTGAGTCATTTGAAAAATTGTAATGTTGACAAAAATGCTTGTATAATGCTTACATTTTTATTTGGAACACTGTGGTGATTTGAATAGGAATGACCCTTCATAGACTCATATGTTTGAATGCTTGGCCCACAGAGAGTGGCATTATTAGGAGGTGTGGCCTTGCTGGAGGAATTGTGTCAGTGTGAGGGCAGGCTTTAAGGTCTTATATGTTCAGGTTATGCCTGATGTAGCATGCAGTCTCCTTCTGATGCCTGAAGTCAAAATGTGAAACTCTCAGCTACCACTCCAGCACCATGTCTGCCTGCATGCTACCATGCACCTTGCCATGTTGATAATGATCTAAACCTCTGAAACTATAAACCAGCCTCAATTAAATGTTTTCCTTTATAAGAGTTGTCATGGTAATGGTATCTCTTTGTGGCAATAAAACTCTAAGACAAACACTATATCAGATGTGCCCGACACACGAGAAGAACAAATAGTGACATTATTGGAGGACATGTGACATCAAAGCAGAGCAGTACCAAATGCATTTTGTCTGTATGCTCAGGATTTGTGGGTTTTGAGGATAGTTCTACTGTGGATATAATCAGCTCCCTCTTTCAGTAAAGTGGATGCACTCCTGTATCCCATGGATGGAGTGATGAGGAACTTAAAATTACCAGGTAAAAAGTGCCATGTTACTGCCTCTGGTCAGCATTGTACTCATTCTTTTTATAGGAACAAGTGCAGAGCTTTGCTTTCTCAAACAAGTGCATCACGTGAAACCTATCTAATATTTACAGCAGAAGAGACAGACGTTAAACCACATGCCTGTAAGATTTTATAAAATCCATGCTATTGAGTGACTTCCCTGGGGGAGGGGAGGCTTTGTAACCTCAACCACAAAATGAATCATATAGATCAAAACATATATCTTGGCAGAGAATAAACCGTGGGTTTCACATACCTTGTTGAAGCAATTTTGTCAGCACTCCAGTGACTACATTTTCTAAATTCCATTAGTAACCATACCCCAAGTTATAAATAAGCATTGTTTCAAATGTCCCCCATTTCCAAAAATAGCTTTTTCTAGCTATGAAAACAAGAGCATTTATTTTTAAAAATATTAAGTGGCTACACAAGGAAATGGATCCTGTAGCAGTGAGAGTTGCTGGAGCAAAGCCTCATAAAGAAAAGTTTCTTAGAGGAGGAAAAAAGTTGAAGCACTAAGAACCAAGAAGCACAGGAAAAGGAGTGAGGACATTCTTAGGAAAGAGAACAAAAATGGGAAATTCTCAGGTGTTACTGTTTTGAAATTTTGTTCCTCAAAAGTTAAATGCAAGTTTATAGTGCCATATTTTACTATCTTATCTAATGCAAAGTGTGTATACATATTTAGGCTTAATATTTCTATGAATATTAGTAAGTGCATGTGAAAATTCCCATCTCCCTCAGTCTGCCTAAAGAGTGTTTGATCTCCAGACAGAGCCTCTCTGATTT
Organism: Cricetiscus sungorus; assembly: GCA_030556225.1. Lineage (NCBI taxonomy): Eukaryota > Metazoa > Chordata > Mammalia > Rodentia > Cricetidae > Cricetiscus > Cricetiscus sungorus. The sequence goes on from JANBXA010000398.1 coordinate 26,712,435, forward strand.
CATGATCAGCATATTTGATTCTGTGCTTTATTTTTAGGCTCCACAGCTTTGCTGAGAATAAAAATTATTTTGGAAATACACAAAATGCAATCCAAGAGACATCTTTCTTAGAAATAAAAAAGAGTTGTGTTTCATTCCAAACAACAGATCATCTCAGAGCACACTGTTTGACAGGCAAGTGTACTGAGCATGGGACATTAGTAAAAAGAGCTTGCAGAGAAAGCATGGAGGTGAGATGTTGAAACAGATCTGTCTGAAAGGCATTTGTAGAGCCAGCAGTTGATAAAAGGGACTCCTTGTTTATTCACCATGCACATTCACACTTTGAATGGGTACCAGGGTGGTTTTCATACCTCAATCCGCATCTCTTTAGTCTTGCATGGCATACACTCTTTGCTCCTAGTGTGTCAGTGGTTTTTTATAAGACTTGAAATGCATCCCTTTCTCACTCCTAGTGCTCCTGGAAACTCACTGACCCCTTTGTAACATCCTGGCTTTTATACTTTCCTTTTCCTCTTTCCCCTCCCAGTCCAGCCTTCTCCCCACCCAGTCTTTATGTCCTCCAACACCCTTGGCCTGCATGCCAGTTCTCATTCTTGGAACCATTTTGCAATTAATATACAACAACTTTGCCCACCCCCAACTCCCCTTAGACAGTCTCTTGGGGGGGTTGTTCTGTAAAGCTTTCCAGGCCAGCAGCATGGTACTGAAGCTTTTCTTTGTCATAGTTTATACTGTTCGGCTGAAATGGTCAGGGAGGCATGAATAATGCTTTTTCTCTCATGCCTTAGGAACACTTAAGGTGCCGTGTAATTCATGCAGAATTGCCATGGGAGAATTCTCTCTCCTGAGCTGTTTTGTCCTGTATCCCTGGGGACATGTCAGTTCCAAGAATGGCCCTATAACCACACAATTCCACCATCAATCCTTCCTTTAGAAGTACCTGCTTTATTGACTTTTCTAAAACTAGCAGGCTCTTATTATTTTTTCTCTCAAGTAAAATACCCAGGCACAAAGGTTAATGGTAGGCGCTTCTCATTGATTTCATAGGGCTTGTGGCTGAGACAGATGCACAAGCAGAGTTCATGGCAGTATTGAGAAGACTTTAAGTATGGTCATTTATTCCAAGGTTTAAACCCTTTCTGAGAGTTTGCTCTATTGAATTTGGGTCTTATCATTCTTTCTTCAAATCAGGTTGGACTCACACTATGTTGGCAATTATCACAGGATCTTTTCCCTTTGTCAGAAAGGCACTGGGGGGAAAGAAATGTTTATTAAAAGCTCCAAATGTCTTAATTAAAAACAGAGTCCATTCATGTTCTTACTCAGGGTGACTAGAAGAATAAAAAGTACTTTTTAATCATTTTTTATTTTAAAAAATCTTTTCTCATACTAATCCTAGTTCCCTCTCCCTCCCCCTCCTCTTAGTCTCCCCACCTTCTCCACCCCACTGCACCCCCATCCACTCCTCAGAGAGGGTAAGGTTTCCCATGGGGCAACAACAAAGTCTAGCATATATCTTTAAGGCAGAACCAAGGCCCACCCTACCCCCAATATCTAGCCTGAGCAAGGTATCCCTCTAAAGAGAATGGGCTCCAGAAAGCCACTTTGAGCACTAGGATAAATCCTGGTCCCGCTGCCAGTGACCAAACCACACAACTGTCACCCACATTCAGAGGGCCTAGTTTCGTCCTGTGAAAGTTTCCCTGTTATCAGACCAGAGTCGATGAACTCCCACTAGCTCAGGTCAGCTGTTTCTGTGGGTATCTGCAAAATGGTCTTGACTCCTTTGCTCACATTATCATTTCTCCCTCTCTTTGACTAGACTCTGGGAGCTCAGCCTAGTGGTTAGCTCCTTCTACCAGTTGCTGGATGAAGGTTCTATGATGACAATTCAGGTAGTCATCAATCTGATTATAGGGGAAGGCCAATTGAAGCACCCTCTCCACTATTGCTTAGGGTCTTTGCTGAGGTCATCCTTGTGGATTACTGGGAATTTCTTTAGTGCCATGTTTCTCACTAGCTCCATAATGACTCCCTCAATCAAGATAGCTCCTTCCTTGTTCTCCCTCTCTGTCCTTCCCACATCTCCACCATCCTGTTTCCTCATGTTCACTTCCCTCTCCTCTTCTCCTCTCCCCTTCTAGTTCACAATGCAGAAAATTTTCAGTTTAAGCTATCCCCACACCACACAATGATCTTGTGGTAATTCTTTTCTGTAAACCTGGAAATGTTTTATAAATGGATTTCAAAAAATTATGATAAGTGAAGTATTCCTGTCTCCTATTCAACCATGCTTCCTTCCTGGACAAGGGCAAATCTCTGCATGCCAAAGGCATGGTTGTAGGAGGACTGCACCTCTGGTAGTGTACTCTCTCCTCATTGTGACTAATGATCTTCTGAGTTTGTTTTCTGTGGCAAGGACAAAATGCTTGAGACTGGGTAATTTGTAAATAATAGAGATTTGTTAATTTCATTACTTTAAAAGCAAAGAATATGGTCCACTACCTGGTAAAGTTCTCTTGCTGTATCATACCAAGGCAGAGGCCATCATATGGTGAGACAGAGTGAGTGTGTTAGTTCAAGTCCCCTCCTCTTCCTCTAAAGCCATGAATGTCATCATGGGAAGTCTCAATCTGAAGACTGAACTGAATCTTAATTATCTGCTATGCTGGCTAGCATTGTATCAACTTGGCACAAGCTGGAGTCACCTGAGAGGGAGGAATTGCAAATGAGGAAATACTTCCATAAGATTGGGCTATAGACAAATCTATAGTGCATTTTCTTAATTGATTGTTAGGGGAGGCTCCAGCCCATTGTGGGTGGTGTCACCATTGATCTGGTGGTTCTGGGTGCTAGAGGAAAGCAGGCTGAGCAAGCCATAGGGAACATGCCAGTAAACAGCACTCCTCCATATCCTTTGCATTAACTCCTGCCAGGTTTAAGATCCTGCCTTTATTTCCCTCTGTGGACTAAGGTTTAGTACATATAAGCCAAATAAACCATTTCCTCTCCCAAGTTACTTTCAGTCATGGTGGTTCTTCACAATAATAACTCTAAGGCACCTCAAAAGCCCAATTTTTAATCAGTGTAAACACAAGACTCTTGGAATTAAACATCTAACAAAAGATTCGAACATACATCCAAACCATAGCAGTATCCCTTCATTCAAGAGTCCTCTTTCTCTAAAATCCATGACATTTAACCAGAACCACACAGTCTAGGATCTTGTGACACTATTACATATTGACTTCTAGTCAACTCTCTCTGTGCATTACAGACTTAAAGAATTGTTCCATTATCTTTCTCTCTGCTTCCTTTCTAATCTCTAATGACAATGTCCATATTAAAGGGGTATTTTAGAGCTCTTGCTCTAACACCTTGTCATCTACATTATATTAACTATCATAGCCTGAACCATGTTATTATTGATCAAAAACATTTGCCCCAGGATTTCCCTCCTCTTAAGAATAAAATACCTCCCTTGATTTTCTAGGTATTGATCAGACATTGCTTGAATCCAAACCCCTCTTAATGTTATTCTATGCTTTCTATGACCTCTATGTCACCTTCCTCCATCCCTAGCCCCAGTGTGATGTCCCATCTACTTCTGTGCCATAAATGTTCTCACTGAATAATCTATTGTTCCAATCCACAATCCCAGCAGGCTTGGATATTGGACAATCTAATGCACATTGCGTTACAGAGGTCTTCATGCATCTTGAAATAATTGACAGGATGTCTGTGCTTCTCTTCAGAGTTGTTAAGTTTCCCTGCTTCTTTTATGGGTACCTCTTACAGATTGTTCATCTCCGAGTTCTACCTTGGACTTCCTTCATTTTATTCTCTATCAGGCTTATCTGAATAATCTACTCTAATCCCAACTTTTAGTTGACTCATGCTTATATGCTAGTTACTTTCAAAATGATTCCTCAGCCTCGTCTTCAAGTTTTATCATATTGAAACAAGGTATTACACAACTCCATGCAGTTGTCTTAATAAATCCTCATACTCCACACACTCATAAAGCAATTCACAATTTTCCTTAAAATGCTCTTATGTCCAATATGCCTGATGGATGAGTGACCATATCAACTAATAAGGTATTAGTATGGCACCTAGTTCATAGCAAATGCACAATAAAATTTTAAAATTTATATCTAAATAACATGTAATCTGAAAGACTAATGAAGACAAAATTACTTTGCAATGCCTACACCTAAACATTAATTTGATGCTAAATATACCTATAGCAAATAGCAAACAATACATACAATCTATTATTGATTTAAACCCTCTTTCTTTAGGAAAGTAAGGAAACACTAAAATAGTAAGGCTGTCTTCTTTCACCAAGTACTTTCTAAAAATGCTTCCTTCATCAATATAATCAAAACTGCCTCTGCTGCCTAGTTTTGTGTCAGCTTGATACAGGATGCAGTCATCTGAGAGGAGAGCACCTCAACTGAGAAAACACCTCATAAGATCAGGCTATAGCCAAACCCTTGTTTAATGTGGGAGGGTCCAGTCCATTGTGGGTGTTATTATCATCCCTGTGATTGTGGTCCTGTGTTCTATAAGAAAACAGACTGAGCAAATCATGGGGAACTAGTCAATGAACAGCTTTCCTCTGTGGCCTTTGCATCAGTTCCTGTCCCCTGGTTCCTGTCCTGTTTTAACTCCTGCCCTGACTTCCTTCACTGAACAGTGACAGGGAAGTGAAAGTCAGATGAACCCTTTCCTCTGCATGTGGTTTTTGGTCATGGTGTTTCATCGTCACAACAATAGTAACCCTAAGACACCGATTATCTTTGCTACACCATGTTCACTTCATTACCCTATATCTCTGTTCTATGAAGTCTTCCAAACTGTGGAAGTGTTAAAAGTGGTTCTACACACTGATAAGTTTTCTCCCTGGAAAACTTTTGGGTTAAGTACAGTTGTTTGTGAACAGAAAAAGTCTTTTTCAGAATAAAGAGATTGTAATTTCTAGAAAGTTATGGGATCAGAGAAGAAGAGAAAGTTCTCAATGAAACCAGAAGCCAGGCACTAGGTTCTCCATCAGCAGATAAAAAAGGGAGTCAAAAAAGATAGAGTTCTGTCAGTAATTGAAGGTGGATGAGGCTCCAAGGATAAACAAGTAAGAATTGGGAAATCTAAAGCTAGAGATGATCCAGTGGCTAAGAGTGCTTGCTTCTCAGTCATAAGGACCTTAGTTCAGACACACACACACACACACACACACACACACACACACACACACACACGCATTCCCGTGCATGTTATATAAATGTGAGAAGAAAGACATTCTAAAAGGGCTATCAAATTCCCTGACGCATCTGTGTCATGACAAGGTGATACCACAGTGACACACAGGGCCATTTTTATACAGCATTCCTCTACAGAGACTGGCAAATTCCAAACTTCCAAACAAGTTTCCCTAACACATGGGGCTTATTAGAGGCCTCCATTTTCTTTGGCAGGGGTACAAGTTGCATGTAAGTACTAACCCGAGCTGTTTTCCATAATGTATGCTGAGTGGGCTTCACCCATGTGTTGGAATGACATCAGCCATCCCCAGCCCCATGCTACAAAGGTTCCAAACTGCTGTGTGCCAGAAAGATGAAAAGAGTGGAATAGTTATACACAGGAAAATGTGGATAAATTCACTGACTCCAGCTAGCAGATGATTTGTGTATTTGCCTCCAATTAAGTAAAATCTCTAAAAAAAAAAAAAAGTCCAAACTTAGCTATAGAATGTACTCATTGTTTTCCATCAATAGAAAGATAAAGTGCTGGGGAACGTGTCCATCATTTGCTTTGTCCGTTGGTGCCTCAGCAATGTTGTGCTAATCTCTGCTACTTTTCTGAATTTGCTCAGTGACCCCTGAAGTGTGTAACACACAGGAAACAAGATGAGAGCCAAACACCTTCTTCTGGACTCTTGCCAAACACAAAACTTTCACAGACCCTAATCGTCCAGCTAATTCAAAGACGCATGGTTTATTGAAAACAAAGATTAACACTGTGGCATCTCAACATTTAAAGATATTAATTTTTAAAAAGAGTTTATGAAATGCAACACCCCCCAATGTTTTTGCGCTGGCAGCATTTGGCTGGTTTCTTGCCCTTGGAGGTAATGGCAGTTCTGGTGCCTGCCCATACTTACATAGGCAGTGGGAAGCCAAGACTCTGAACGTGTTGCTGACAGGGAAGAAGATAAATTCACCAGGCCACAACCATACTATCTATGAGAAATAGTCATTTAAAATCACCATGGTTTGACGAAGCATAAAGATTCTTTCTTCATCACACACCACTACAGCAAGAAAGAATTCCACAGGGTCTCTAGTGGACAAGGAAGATATGTGGAACTTTTAAAATTATTTCTGTCTAGAAAGAAAAGTATATTTAGGGTTATAAGGTTTGGTTCAAAGTTGAGTCTCCAGCTATGGTCTCAGTTACCTGCCAAGTTCTTAGCTTCCCAAGTGTAAATTCTCTCCACCCAGTGAGGCAGGATGGGGACATTGGATCATCTCTGAGGTCCATCACACTACTATGTTTTTAAATCCCAACAGTAGTGTGTCCTTGTTATTGTAAGAAAATGTCCCAATGAAGGCAACTTAAGTAAGAGGTTGTGTTGACTCACTCTTACAGGGTACAGTCATGGTAACAAGGGCTTGAAGCAGCTAGTCACATTTTAGCCACAGTCAAGGAGAAAGCAGTAAATCCTCATTCTCTTTAGGCTCCTCTTTTCTATGCAGCTCAGAGTGATGTCCAGGAAAGTCACCTGCTGTAGGGGGATCTTCCTACTCATTTAACCTGATTTAAGTAGTCCCTCATAAGTATGCCCAAAGGCTTGCCTCTTTCTTCATTTAAGCACCCTATTGATTTAACTATCAGTGTTAGTCATCACACCATGTATTTTGCACTACTAGGCAAAGTCAGTTTTTGCATTGTTAAAGTAAAGATATACAGAGACCCAGAACAATAACCCCTCTTACTTTGCTATGAACAAAGGGCTACATCTTCCAAATTCTCATCCCAATGCCAGTGTCTCCACTGTTACTCTGTTTAGAGAAAAATCCTCTAAGGTTAGTAAAGTCAAATGAAATTACTAAGAATTAACAACCCTGACCCTAATGTGATAGGTGTCTTTTCAGTAAGAGGACAAGGCACATTCTCACTCTCTCTGAAGATAAATATCAAGAGGAGGGCTCCTCTCAGGCTCAGATCCTGCTAGGACTTTAATCTTAGATGTCTAGTCTCTAGGAGTATTTTTAAAAACAGACTTCCGTTGTTTAAGTCACCTAGTTAATGTATTTTGTTATGACAGCCTGAGCATATTAACACATATTTACATTTTTTAGAAACTATTAAAACTCAACCCCTTTGCTTATAACCTTGATTCAAACATTATTAGATCTAGGATCTGCCTGGACTCATGCCAATTCTATATGACTAACACTTTGGATTCAATCTTTTGGGAAAATACATAAAACTTAGACTTTTCTTTGCTTCTGAGAAACAATACACTTTTCTCAGTGGGCTCAAGTGTTCAACTGATTTTCATTTAAGGTACCAAGCCATACATTGGGGGAAAGGATAGACTTTTCAACAAATGGTTTTCAGAAAGAAGAGATAATCTACAGAATGGGAGAAAATATTTGCAAGCTATACATCTGGAAAAGGGTTAACAGCTGAAATATGTAAGTAACTCAAAAAAACCTCAAGAGTTTAAAAAAACAAAACGTCATATTTAGAGAATGGGAAAACGAACTGACTAGACATTCCCCAAAGGAAGACACACATGGACAGCAGGTGTATGAACAATGCTCAACATCCTTGCTTATCAGGGAAATATTGACTAAAAACCAATGAAATGTCACTTGATACATGCTAGAATAGCTCATCTCAAAAGAAAATTTGGGCCAAAATGTAGAAAAATGTGAAGTCTTGTTCAAGTCTGATGGAAATGAAAATGAATGTAGACATTAGGGAAATCAGTAAGATTCCTTTAAAAATTAGCAATAGAATCACCATATGATCTAGGAATCCCATACTGATTATATATTTTAAAATGAATATGTAACCTTAGGTGCATAGACAAAAGCAGTTTCTAACCTTAGTCAAGGAGGCCTCATCTTACAATAAATTGTGGGAAATGAGAGAGACTGTGGTTCTCCATGATACTGAAAATAAGTGAGTAAGTGTGCCCACCCCTAAACAAATTCATACTGCCCCCTCTATGGCTTATGGAATGTTTTAGAAGAGCAAGCATAAAATAGATAGAAGATGGGGTGAAGAGCCCATTTTCTAGACAAATTGCCATCTTCTAGACTCAACACAGCTACTTCAATAACTAACTCACAACAGTTAACTATAGTTAACCTACATTAGGCTATCATGATATCTGCTTTATCAACAATAAGTCAAGGACATGGGAGGGGCTCATGGGTTCCCACCCCTTGCCTCTGAACTGTTAGATATTGAAGACAAGGAATACTATCTGTAGTTGTATACTTACTTATAAGTATAAGTCTACCAAGCTCCAATTAGTAGTTCCAAACCCATGATCATATAGATGGCCCTGTTTAATCCTAGTTTGTCACAAAGCAAAAGTAGCATAAATAAACAAGCAGAGAGATATCTGCAATGGAAGGGGGCAAGAGTTGAGGGATATGCAATAAATACATCTGTGAAACTGTCCATGAACAAATTTGATTGATAAAAATGAAATCAGTATACCAAAGAGATATCTTTGATGTCCACGTTTACAGGAACATGACATACCAGCTAAGATCTGGAACCAATCTAATGTCTAGCAATAGATGAATATATGAGGGAAGGTGGCATATTGATGAAGTGGAATATTGCCATAAAAATGAAAGCCTGACATTTTTGACAACGCAGAAGAATTTTTAAAAGGAGTTAAGTCAGACACAGAAAGGCAAATACAGTATGATCTCACACATATGTGAAACAAAGAAAGGATTGCTTTATATAAAAATGGAGAATGAATGAAGGTTTAGAGGGGGTTGGAGTTGAGAGGAAGAAAATCAGAGGGATGTTGGTCAAAGGATACAAAATTTCAGTTGAAAATAACCTCAAGAGCACTGGTGTAATGATTTATGACAACACATTTTGTTCTTGAGAAACACAAGAGTAATTTTCACCATAGGGGGATAATAATATAATGTAAAGTGATACAGTTTAGTTAAGTAGCTATATTTAGTAAGTGTACAATGTGTGCATACATACACAAATATAAAAGCATTTTACATGATAAATACTTAAAATCTTATCAATTTACACATGAAAATAAAATTTTAAAATTTGAAATGATACTTACAAAATACATATCTACCGGGTTTTCTTTAGAGAACAAATCTCATGAGAGTAGAGATTTTGTTTTCATTTCTGCATCTATACAACATATGCTCAGTATGTTTTCAAATACATTAGGTATTCCCATGTGATGTAAATCATCCATGTCCTATGACTACAGTGAACAAGATGAAGCCCCAGAGTCAGGAACTAGGGAACAGACCTGTATCAGCTCTATAACTAACTCGTTGAACATAATTAGAATAATCATTGCCTGGCTGTAGGGATTCTCCTAAGAGTTTCAACTATTATCTGTAGCAAAAGATAGTAAACTTGAAACTAAGATACAATAGAGCAAAAATTTAAGAGTGTCCTTTGTGAAAGCCTAGCGCCTAATTTAGTAAACAACCTAGACTGCAATCTGAAAAAAAAATATTTGTTAAAACAGTAATTTTATTTATTCTTTGAGAATTTTATACAATGTATCTTGATTGTGTTTATTCCTCTCCCTCAGCTTCTCCCAGATCCTCTTCCACCTCCCTACCCACCAAACTTTATTCACTTTTCCTTCTTTCCTCTCTCCTTCCCTCTCTCTTTTCCTCTTCCTCTCTCAAAAACGACTCCACAGACTTCTGGTTTGTGTTGACCAAATCTAGGGTATGGAGCCTACCCTTGCATGTAGTCAATATACCAGGTAGATTCCATTGAAGAAAACTCAATCTCCCTTGTCCATCCACAAGCAAATGCCAACAGAGCCTTAGGAGGTGGTGGAATTTATGCTCAAGAATAATAGAAGAGAAATTTCTAGAACTAAACAAAGATGAGAGTTTGTGTTCACCAAGGTCACATCAATATCTAAGAAGATAAATGTCCATTCCCTCAGATATAAACAGAAACACCTCTCAGAAGTCTAAATATAGGGGAATAATCAGGAGACAGGGAGCAAAAAATGCGAGCTCCTCAGTCCCAAGGTGAGACACTACACTGGGGGCAGTTGTAAAGAATGGGAAGGGTAGTTGTTGACAATAAGGGTCATTGCTTTGGATAATAAGAACTTTGAAACTCCAGCAGACAACATGGCATACCTAACTGTATCCCCAAGGCAAGCTGCATAATGTTTAGTTGGCTTTGAAAGTACTGGGTAGATCTGTCTGTGCAATTCTCAGTAGTGTAATTGTCCCCCAACTCCCAAAGCACTGTGGGATGCTCACAACTGGGACATCAACCAACCCAGGATGTAAAAACTGAGGAGTCCATAGGGGTAGGAAAACTTGCTGGAACCACATACTGCAAAGTGAAATATGTCCAGCAGAGACACTGGTACACAAAAGTCGTGAGCTATTTAAGTCATGGCAGCAACGGAGGGCATCTGACATTCGTCCAGCCTCCCTACCCAAATAAATCACCAGGAAGATGCACCTACAAGGAGGGCTGGCAGCACTTGCCCCCACACACTTCTAGCTCCAGTGTTGTCCCTTTTCATCCGTGGCTTTCCCCGTTTTGTTTTGTTTTGTTTTTTTGCTCTACTTTCAGTAGCATTTTGACTTTTTCCATGTCTTCTTCACCTAATCTTTTGCTGTCTCGGTGTTCCTTCATAACTTCACCCCACCCCCACATGTCTACTTACTTTTCCATAATTTTATCTGAACTTGTTTTTTTGTTGTTGTTGTTGTTGTCCATCATCTAGTCCTCTTCTTCACCTCCTTTATATGGGCTATGTCTACATTTACTCCAGATATGTTAAAGTGTTACAGCGCATTCCACATTAGTATTGTCGTTCTCTGTCCTTTGGTCATGTGGTTTTGCAGTGGCAGCATTCTGTTTTGTCATATTTACTTAGTCAAGAGATAGAACCCTCAAAGGCAGGCTGCTCACTAAAGACACCTAGATGAAAATGCTGGAGCAATCCAAACAATATGATGTGAAAATTGCCACACATATGCATAAGAAACATGAAAAAACAAGGTGGCATGTCCTTGCCCAAAGTTCTGACTCCTCAAATGCTGGAATCAAAGATACTGAAATACACAGTGCTCTTGCAGATGACTGGGGTGCAATTCCCAGAACTCACATTTGGTGGCTCACAAACACCTGCCACAGTAACTGCAGAGGCTCTAACACCCTTTTCTGCCTCTGAGGGTACCTGCATATATGTTCAAGTACTCATACACACACACACACAAGTAAATATTTTTAAAGTTATAAAAGTATATGTTTAGAATTATACAGGAGGCCAGCAAAATAAGACCAGAAACAGATATTTAAAAAACAATTTAATGGTGGCTCATGCCTTTAGTCGCAGCACTCCGGAGGCAGAGACAGGTGGATCTCTGTGAGTTCAAGGCCAGCCTCGAACAAGTTCCAGGACAGCCTCCAAAACAATACAGAGAAACCCTGTCTTGAGAAACAACCAAAACAACAAAAACAACAACAATAATAATAATAATAATAGATTCCTGTAAGTATATATAACACAAGAACATTAGGTCTGTGGAATTTTAAAGAACTTTACATATTCCTTATTATATATTCATTCAGTCAATATGAACAAGTGCAGTGCTAGATCTGAGAGAAGAACCATAAACAGAACAAACGAAACCTTTTCCTTCCAGAGGCTCACATTCTAATGCTAAAACTTACAACACAATAGTTACCTCAGGTGTGAACATTCTTAGGGTTTAGACTCCAATGGACATGGGTATAATTTTGATTCTATTTTTTTATTACCAAAGTATTTAAATTATTTGATTTTTGTTTTATTTGTGTGTCTCATTTTATGAAAAATATAAAAAAGGATGTCACTGCTGTGCTTAATGGCTCCTACATATATCTATAATATTTTTAAAATGTCAAATGCTATGAAAATGGGGTTCAATATCCTGAGTTCTGGCCAGTATACCCTCATACTCTACTCCTGGTCAAAATTGTTCCTGTTAGTGTTCCAACTTGGGGGCTCTGTTTTATACTTATGAAGATGGCAGGTAATAAACAAAGCAATGAAGTTAATGGTTAGGGCAAAGAATACATGTGAGTGTGGCAAGATGATGATGCTAACCTAGGAGTTCTTAGTTGTTACTCCGACTAACCTCTCTATACCCTGAATAAGTCATGACTCTGAGTCTTGACACAATACATGAATGACTTTTGTCACATACAAAATGATGTCTGAGCACTTGCATAATTAGGAGTTTAATCACTTTACAGGAGTATTTAATTACTGATTGCTTTATATCCTTTCCCAACATTACTTCCTGTTTAGCAGGGCTCTTATTTTTCTAGGTAACATAACTACTTAGACAAAAGAGTACTTATAAAACTAAAATATCAAGCACAGGAGTTTGGCAGCCCAAAGGCAATTGGAGTATAGAGTTATCATTGCAGGTCCTTAACCTCACATTGATAGCAACTCATACTTGACCTAGGTTTCCTCTGGAAACATACTAAAGAAGGCTGAAAGTGAGATACGTCAACAGTTTTCTGATGGCCACACTTTCCCTTCCAAATTCTTGGGTTCAATAAAATTCCAGATGTATCTGGGCCTGAGCAAATTCTGTTTTTTAGATCCATGTATGTTTTAGTGAAAATTCTGCCAATGGTTTTTTTTTTATTATTTGTTTACATGTCAGTCATTGAAAATTAGTTTGCTCCATAGTTATCTAATATTCAAAATGTTTTATGAGTATTTAAAAGTTCTTTCCTTAAAAAGAAAAAGCAACCAGCTACTCTAAGTAAGAGGCCCAAAACAGGCAGCTGTGGTTTGCCAAAAGTAAATAAAATGTATACACCTCAAGTTTCCATTTTGAGTCAAAACTCCAAATTAGTCATCTCCATGGCTGAATCTAAAGAAACCTTAAGAAAACAAGTTCTCTCCAAAACAAGCAGAGACATGCCAGGTAAAAACAGACTTAAAGTAACAAAATACAGTGCCCATACCCACAAGTACAAACTGGTATCAGCTGAGTGGTGTAAAGATTTGGATATGTAACACAGAACCAAAAGGAGAAGTTAGAGTCTCTGGTTGTTGAGGAATCTCAGTAAGTCATTTGCTGTAATATTAACTTAATTTCTGTTGGTGAATATGGAGTTACAGTGGCTACTCTGTTTCAAGATGTTGAAGACACAGATAAAACACATACAAGGTATCAAAGCCCCTTCAAAGTGCACAAAGTGCTGTGAAATTGCTTTGTATTTAAAGACTAGAAGTTTACAATGTGCTACCCCCATTGATGCATATTACCTTATTCAAGCCTCACAATCTTGTTAAGTAGATAGCATGATCCTCAATTTATTTGGAGCGAAACTGAAAGAAATTATTTCAAGTTTATGTGGGTAACAGAGTAGTAAACAAAAAAATGTCTTTGGGCTCCATATCTTCCATTTATTTTAATGATATCATCTTCAGCTTGTCAAAAATGTTAAGAAATTCCACTAAAAAACGTCTTTATTATTCTTGGAAGAAATGACAACAACCATTTTTAAGGTTGTCCTGGTGCAATGTTTTCTTGCCATCTGTGAGAAATTGCTAATGGTGTGTCTTTGAGTATTAACTTAAACATTAAACCTTCATTTAAACAGGATTATATGATTCAGAAGGAAATTTTCGTTGCTTTTATGGTGTTAGGCTACATGTCTTACTCTTTGCCTGAACAGGTGTGCTGGTTTGAAAGAAAATGGCCCCCTGTTGTGGAATATTATTTTAACTATGTAAAAGTATGTTACATTTCTCTATGCTGCATTTGTTTAGTGATGTAAGGTTATGTTATCATTTGTTCATGCTCACAGCTAGGGAAAAATTTGTATCAGGGTGAATGCTGCTGCCTTGAATCTCACACAGATTTACTTTATGTGAGATATTTTACTTTTGCGGTGAGGATGGAATGGGTTAAGACCTTTGAAGGATGTTAGGAATTGCATGTTAGAAGGACATTTGTTTTGGAGACCAAGACTAGAACTCTGTGGCTTCAGTATGAACCCTGAAGTTCATGTGTTAGAGACTCAATCTCCATTGCCATGTGATATGTTCTTTAGAAGGTAACTGGACCACACATGCTTTGCCAATGGGGATAGATTAATAGTATATAAGTTCCTCATGACAATGAGTTGGCTGTCCCACCAAATGTCTCACCAATGTGATATATTCTTTCTTGATACATGGAACATGAAGACCCTCACTAGATTCTGGCACCTTGAACTTAATGAATACAGGACAAATTGTCGTGTGCATATTACCCAAGATCTTACCTTGTGTTCTTTATTGAACACATATATGGAATACTAGTAGGTACTAAATAGACATCATGTGTCTATTTAGAAAATTCTCTTAAAATCTCTCTCCCATTGGCTTGTATAACACTGATGTAATTATCTTACTTCTAAGTTCCTGACCATGCAAGGTCATTTTCAGCCACTATTTAAGAATGAATAAAAATCCAAAGTTCTGGCCTCTTCTTCCAATAAAAATAAACAGATTCTGCCCACAGTCCCACTACCCAGGAAGGGCTGCCTTTGCTTAGTTTTTCAAGTAACATGTCAGCCATCCAGGGTGAGCATTCTGTTGGAATACATTTCTTTATGGCTGGCTTGCATTGGCATTTCCAAGCTTCTGGTGAATGCAATATACTTATGATCTGTTTCTACACTATATTTAAAAGACATGCAAATACAAATGACTATGGATACCAGAGATTTTGTTTTTATGTAAAGTAGAAGCAGTGCTTTGACTGCTGAGGGCTATGAAGAATATAACATATTATTCTACTTATACACTGATTTCATGTGAAGTCAGAAGTCATTTAATAAGACCAACTTAATATTCCATCTCCACTTGACATGTGAGTTTAACTTGGTCCTGCTCTCCTAACTAGAATGTTGTAACTAAGTCCTAGTTAACTCTTCCCAGGTGGGAATAGTATGCTGGAAGGTTAAAGGTCTTCATGGGTCAGTAGTTTGTTGCTAAATAAAGGACAGCAATGAAACCACTACCTTTTAGAGAAAGATATGGTAGCCATGTTAAGAAGATTTAGAGTTTGGTTTTCTAAGAGGCCCCTGTTGGGAGAGGTTGCCCTGTGCCAGATGGTACAATCATCATAACTTACAGTTCAAGAGGTCATTGGGGTTACAGGGTCCCAGAGGCACTAAGAAAATGCCACAGTCTTCTGGATAACTTCACCCTTAGTTTGTCGGTTTGGCTGACACTCAGCCATGCTGATTTATGGGTTGGCTGGTATGCATAAGAAAATAGAATGCCAAGGGAATTACACATGTTCCAATACCTAAAGAATCCTAAAAGGTATAGAGCATCCTTTTTGATGTTTTGAAAACTGATTTTGCAGCAAATTTTCCTTGACTCTAAAAGTATAAAGTATTGTGTATTCATCCACATAGACTAGGGCAAAAGCTAGTAAGCTGGACTTTAGATTTTTGTTTGCTCTTTTTTTCAGTGACCACTGGCTAATAGGCTTATGATCTCATTATAATTATGCAATGTAGAGTGATGTTTCTGCCTTACTAACCAACAAGACAGATACAACAAAATATATGATCGTCAGAAGAGACTTTCTTTCTAAATCCTTTACTCTACCCCTGATCTTCATGCTAATGGAAGGTAGCCTGAACTTTTCTTTCAGTAGCATTTTCCCGCCTGCATGTTGTACAGCTGTTTCCTCCAAATTCAGAGTCCCTCATGTTAAAAAAAAGGGAAGGGGGCAGGCTCATAGTGCTCAGAAAGTGAAGGAAACACACAAAAGTTTTCAAAGGAAACTGTTTTCCAGATGCAACAGAACTGATGCACACACAAGCTCTCAGAGACTGCAGCAACACACACAAGACCTGCACAGGTTCAAACCACACAAAAGCCCAGCAGTAAGAAGGGGAAGCACACACAAAGCCCTACCCCTAACAAGGAAGCTACTGGCGATGGGCGCCTTCTAGGAAAGGGAAAGTCAGGTTTCTCCAATGAACTCTTTAGGCTATTTAAACTACTCATCAGGGCAGGCCTGATGTCAAAGAGTCTCTCCTGGTTTGTGTGTTTTCACTCTTGCCTTGATGTTGGTGGGTTTTTGCTGTTGCTTTTTGAGAGAAAGGGGTTGGGGGAGAGACAGAGAGAAACAAAGAGACAGAGGGGAGGTGGAGAGAACATGGAGTCAGGGAATAAAAATGTAGGCAGTATCTGAAAGTATTGGGGAAAGAAAAAGAATATGATCAAAATATATTGTATGAAAAATTTAATTAAAACAAAAGCAAAATATACAAACCTCAAGATGCTCCCCAAAGTTACAAGATTCACAAGGCCCCAAACACTGCTAGACAGAGGAGACACTAAGTCTGACTAAGCTGCCTACAAGTTGTACAGTGAGCTGCAGGAATGCAGTCTTCATGTATTGCTGCATCTGGGGTGAGCTTCACCATGGTGCAGATGTAGGCTTCTTAAGTAGCTGCTTACTCCTACCCTTTTAAGCGACCCCATAATACCATCACTATTTGATTCTGCTGGGCTTGAGTAGACTGATTTCTTCAGTCTGTTGTCAGTGCTGTTATCTGGGAGTGAATGTGTGTTTGCTTGGGTCTCCTAAAAAAGACATTACACAGCTGTGTCACATCCAAGTTGGGATAGTTACTTGTTGTGGAGCATACCAAAGCAATAACTGGCATTGTACCTACAGATATAGACGCAATAACAATAGCATATTGAGTTAAGGAAGGAGGCTCCATACCATACCAACAGTATACAATATCCTATCTCTTTTCATAATTTTCCTTTACACTTTGATGGTGACATGTGGTACTAGAGCTGTTTCAAAACAACGGAATCCTCAGTTTATCTTGGTCAAGATACATTCAAAATCCATGAAACTGGGTAAAAAAGTAGAAAGGGTAAAATGTCACAGGAGACATACTGGACTGTTTTCCATTGTGTAATCTAGAGGATGCTCATGACTAGACCAGCGTAACGATCCACCCCAAAGTCTTTGCTTTCATGGCTCACATGTTTTATTTCTGCTTTGGAGAATCCTTTACTCAGAAGGATATGAAAGAGTAGCTGCAGACACATTAACTTAGCTCTCATTACTTACAATGATAATGATACTGATAGATGTTCCTTACTTCTTGAATACTTAGAGTATAAAAAACCTATGGCAACATTCAAGAGGACTATTTTAATTCTACTGCATGAGCACAGGCCCTCAACAGTTTTCAACAGGATAGTAGAGGAGTCTTGTTGCCCCTTGCATAAAAATCCATTGCTACTGTACCTTCTAAGATTCTCCAGACAGATATATAAGAGCCACCTTCCCATTTTTTTCCTCCAAAAAAAATTTCAGTCTCTATTCCCACCTCTTTTTCATCACAAAACCTTTTAACAGCTATGAATGACCTGAATTCATAGCATATTTGAAAAGAAATAAATCATCCTTCCATAGACTTTAGCAGAAGACATGAGTCTCCTGGATCATAGGTAAATATACTTATAGCCCACAGCACAAAAAGTGCAATGCCCTGTGTGTGTGTATTTCCTTTGGCTCTGGGCCCTAGTGGGAAAATTTTAAAGCATCCTAGACAAATATTGTATATGTAATGGGTTTGCATCACAGTTAAGAATTCCACATCTGGAGATCCCAATTATTTAATAATGGACTTCAAACAACCCTGCCATATTTGCCTGAAAAGTTGATATTACATTTTTTTATTGGACCATATTAGAGTAATTTTATTCCCTTTGTATTCACATTAGACACAATAAAGATACTGGCAGCCTTTATCCAGATGAATTTTTCACAACTGCTCCATGCAATATTCCATGGACCACAGACAGAGAAGCAGGAAATTATTCAGAAAACCTTTGATATTTCAGATATTGTTATTCTGGTCCTACTTAAACTTTTTACCTTTTGGGATTCCCCTATTAATAGGTCAGAGCCAGTGCTCAAATGAGGTATATGTTAAGGATGTTTGCATGGGTCTTTAGGAATTATATTATTTTATCATCTAAAATTATTTATAATACATATACATACACAATTTAAATAACTTGAGCTCTCAATTCCCACCCCAAAAGCCATAGAGTACATAACAAAAACCCTAGTACCTGCCAAGGGAGGAAACCAGCTACTAGACCTGCCCAGCTGTGATGCTAATTAACTACAATGACCAGCATTTCAAGATATCCCTAACAGTACAATAGTAGCACTCATATCTTAATGGTATATAATTAGAATAAAGAACTTATCAAACATTGAAATTAAGCCTGGTACTGGAAACCTAACCAATTACCCAGGGCTAGTAAGGTCATGGATCTTACTGAAAATGTATACTACTACTTTACTAGATCAGCAGAATTTTTAACTACAGTCTTAATACTTAACCTTATATCCGCAAGCAAGTATAGTTGTCAGCCCTCATCAAAGAAACTTCTCTTTGCAATGAACAAAGACCATTATAGAAAACTACAACTGTTCTAAGTTCAGAGAAGAAGTGATTGTGGGGTTCCTATACCAAATGGATACATCTACAACTCATCTTCTCTACCTAAGTCTCAAGGAACACAAAGGTAAAAGGAACAGAAATATTTTAAGATCCAGATGACTAGAAAAAAATTGTTATGAGGAAATTTTGTCTCCCAGAAATGACTAGGAAGCTTCAGCCATGATATTGCACACATGTTGCAACCCAAATAGCATGTGAACAAGTACAAAATAGTCATGCTAACAAAAAAGAAGGAACTCCCAAGGAAACTCTATACCATGGCAAAGAATTATAACCAACTAAAGAATGCTGAGACTGGGATAATTAATGTTTCCAAGGGGTAAGCCCCTTAATTGACTAATACCAGATGTCCATCATTGGAGGGAATATATATATATATATATATATATATATATATATATATATATAACTAAATTAACTCAGCAGGTTGTAATTATATAGTTGTGTGTGTATGATACTAACAATTAAAGAAAAAGAGGCCATGGATTTGAAAGACAATAGAGGATGAAAGGAGTTAAGAGGAGAAAAGAGAATGAGGAATGGTACAATTTCATTTTAATTTAAAAATGTAATCTAATTCTTAGACTTCTTTCTTCTTTCATATACTTAAGTATCTCAGCACAAACCTATTCCAGTATATTGGCATCTTACTAGATATCTGCATATAAATAAGTATTGATGAACAAGAATAAAATCCTATTACCTGAACATATTGTAAATAGTGAGCATGTTCTGGAGTAGAAATTGTGTTCCATTGTGGGTTCATCACACTGGAATCTCACCAACACTGTATATTATTAACCTCTCACATTGAAACATGTTCTTGAAAATAAGCATTATTAAATATTTCAAGATCTGTTCAAATGAATAAGGCTCCCTAATCTTAACCCTAACCCTAACCCTGAAAACTGAAATAGAAACAATAAAGAAAACACAAACTGAGGGAATGCTGGAAATAGGAAAACAAGGCAAACGATCAGGAACTACAGACACAAGTATAACTAACAGAATATAACAGATGGAAGACAGAATCTCAGGCACTGAAGATAAACTAGAGGAAATAGATTCATCAACCAAAGAAAATCTTAAATCCAACAAATCTTTAACACAAACCATCCAGGAAATGTGAAACACCGTGAAAAGTTGAAACATGAATAATAGGCACAGGAGAAGGCAAAGAAGCCCAGCTCAAGGGTGCAGAAAACATATTCAACAAAATCATTGAGGAAAACTTTCCCAATCTGAAGAAGAACATGCCTATGAAAGTAAAAGAAGCACATCAAACATCAAATAAACTGGACCAAAGAAAAAAGACTCCTTGACACATAATAATCAAAACACCTAACATACAGAATAAAGAAAGAATATTAAGAGCAGTGAAGGAAAAGGCCAGGTAATATATAAAGGCAGACCTATCAAAATTACACCTGACTTCTCCATGGAAACTCTCAAGGCCATAAAGTCCTAAATAGATGTTCTACCAGTACTAAGAGTCCACGGATGCCAGCCCAGACTACTATAACCAACAAAGCTCTCAATCATTATAGACGGAGAAAACAAGATATTCAATAACAAAGCCAGATTTTCACAATATGTATCTACAAATCCAGTCCTACAAAAAGTTCTGGAAGAAAAACTCCAACCCAAGGAAGTTAACTACTCTCACAAAGACATAGGCAATAGATAAGCCCACTTCATCAGAACACAAAGGATAAAGCAGGGCAAATATATTCGCAATACCATTGCCAACAACAAATCTAAAACAAACGAGCATTAACAATCAATGATCCTTACTCTCCCTCAACATTAATGATCTTAACTTGCCTATAAAAAGACACAGGCTAGGAGAATAAATAGGAAAACAAAATCCATCCTTCTGCTGCATACAAAAAACACATCTAAGCTTCAAAGACAGACATCACCTCAAGGTAAAGGATTGGGAAAAGATCTTCCAATCAAATGGACCCAAGAAGCAAGCAGGTGTGGCTATCCTAATAGCCAGCAAGTTAGACTTCAAACCAAAATCATTCAAAAGAGATGAAGATGCTCATTTTGTATTCATTGCAGGAGAAATCCATCAACACAAAGTCTCAATTCTGAACATCTATGCCCCAAATACAAAGGCACCCACATTCATAAAAGAAATGCTACTAAAACTCAAAGCTCACATAATACCTCACACACTCATAGTGGGAGACTTCAACACCCCATTCTCACCACTAGACAGGAACACAAGACAGAAACTTAACAAACAAACAAACAAACAAACAAAATAACTAACAGAAGTTATGTCCAAATTGGATTTAACAAACATCTATAGAATATTCCATCCAAACACAAAAGAATGGAACTTCTTCTTAGCTCCACATGGAACTTTTTCTAAAATCGACCACATACTAGGCAACAAAACAAACCTTAATGACCTTAATGATACAAAAAAATGGAATAGTCCCCTGTACCTTACCAGATCACTATGCTTTAAAAGTGGAATTCAACAACAACACAAATTTCAGAAACCCTACAAATTCATGGAAACTGAACAATGTGCAATTGCACCATTCCTTGGACCAGGAAGAAATAAAGAAAGAAATTAAAGATTTTCTAGAATTCAATGAGAATGAAGACACAACATACCTGAACTTATGGGAAACTTTGAAATCAGTGCTAGGAGGAAAGTTCATTGCACTATATGAAGAAAACAGAGGATAGTCACATTAGAGAATTAACAGCACAACTGAAAGCTTTAGAACAAAAAGAAGCAAATGCGCCCGGGAGGAGTAGACACCAGGAATTAATCAATTTGAGGGCTGAAATCAATAAAGTAGAAACAAGGAAAACAATATAAACAATGTAACAAAGAGTTGGTTTATTGAGAAAATCAACAAGATAGAAAAAACCTTATCCAAACTAACCAAAAAGCAGAGAGAGAACATGCAAATCAACAAGATCACAAATGAAAAGGGAGACATAACAACGGACACAGAGAAAATCCAGAGAACCTTCAGGTCACACTTTGAAAACCTGTACTTTACAAAATTCAAAAATTCAAAGGAAATAGACAAATTTCTGGATAGCTATCACTTATCAAAATTAAATCAAGAACAGATGATTAACTTAAATAAACCTCTAACCCCCAATGAAATGGAAAAAGTCATTAAAAGCCTCCCAAGAAAAAAACAAAGCCCACAACCAGATGGCTTCAGTGCAGAACTCTACTAGAGATTCAAAGAAGTGCTAATACCAATACTCCTCAAATTGTGCAACACAATAGAAGCAGAAAATTCATTACTAAACTCTTTTTATGAGGCAACAATTACCTTGGTACCCAAGCCACACAAAGATATAACTAAGAAAGAGAACTACAGACAAATATCCCTCATGAATATTGATGCAAAAAAATACTCAATAAAATACTGGCAAAATGAATCCAACAGCACAACTGAGAAATCATCCACCATGACCAAGAAGGCTTCATCGCAGAGATGCAGGGATGGTTCAACATATGAAATCTATCAATGTGATTGATACACCATATAAACATACTGAAAAAGGAAAACCACATGATCAGGAATAACAAGAACATACCTAAACATGATAAAAGCAATATACAGCAAACCAACAGCCAACATCAAACTAAATGGAAAAAAGCTAAATCAGGAACAAGACAAGGCTGCCCACTGTCTCCATATCTCTTTAATATTGTACTTTAAAGGAAGAAGTTAAACTCTCACTATTTGCAGGTGATATGATAGTTTACATAAGTGACCCGAAAAACTCTACCAGGGAACTCCTACAGCTGATAAACACCTTCAGCAAATGAGTAGGATACAAGATTAACTAAAAAAAAAAATCAGTAGCTCTAATATATACAGATGATAAAGGGAAAGAAATTAGAGAAACATCACACTTACAATAGGTACAAACAACATAAAGTCCTTGGGGTAACACTTACGAAACAATGAAAGACATATATAGCAAGAACTTTGTGTGTTTAAAGAAAGAAAATGAAGAAGATACCAGAAAATGGAAAAATCTATTATGCTCTTGGATAGGTAGGATAAACATAGTAAAAATGACAACATTGCCAAAAGCAATCTACAGATTCAATGCAATCCCCATCAAAATCCCTGCACAATTCTTCACTGACTTTGAAAGGATAATAATCAACTTTATATAGAAAAACAAAAGACCCAGGATAGCTAAAACAACCTTGTGAAATAAAGGAACTTCAGGAGGCATAACCATCCCCGACTTCAAGCTCTACTACAGAGATATAGTCCTGAAAACAGATTGGTTTGGTACAAAAATAGACAGGTAGACCAATGGAATTGAATTGAAAATCCTAATATTAGCCCACACACCTACAGACCCCATATTTTTGACAAACCAGCTAAAAGTATACAATGTAAGGAGGAAAGCATCTTCAACAAGTGGTGCTGGCACAACTGGATGCTGGTGTGTAGAATACTACAAATAAACTCATGTCTATTGCCACGCAGAAAACTCAAGTTCAAATGGATCAAAGACCTCAACATAAATCCAGCCACACTGAACCTCTTAGAAGAGAAAGTGGGAGGTACCCTTGAACAAAATGGTACAGGAAACAGCTTCGTGAACATAACACCAGTAGCACAGACACTGAGATAAACAATTAATAAAGTGGGCCTCCTCAAACTGAGAATCTTCTGTAAGGCAAAGGAAACAGTTGACAAGACCAAACAGCAGCCCACAGACTGGGAAAAGATCTTCATCAACCCTACATCTGACAAAGGGCTGATCTCCAAAATTACAAAGAACTCAAGCAAATAGTCACCAAAACACCAAATACCCCTATTAAAAAATGGGATACAGAACTAAAGAGAGAATTCTCAATAGAGGAATCCAAAATTGCTGAAAAACATTTAAAGTGCTCAATATCCATTGCCATCCAGGAAATACAAATGAAAACAACTCTGAGACACCATCTTACTTCTGTCAGAATGGCTGAAATTAGAAACACCAATGACAGTTTATGCTGGAGAGGATGTAGAGGAAGGGGAACATTCCTCCACTGCTGGTGGGAGTGCAAACTAATATAGCCATTTTGGAGATCAATATGGTGGTTCCTCAGGAAAATGGGAATTAGTTTACCACAGGACCCAGCAATACCCCTCTTAGGCATATACCCAAATGATCCACATCCATGCAACAAAGACACCTGTTCAACTATGTTCATAGCAGCATTATTTGTAACAGCAAATTATGGAAGCAACCTAGATACTCCTCAACTGAAGAATGAATAAAGAAATGTGGCACATATACACAATGAAATATTTCTCTGTGGAAACAAAAACAATGGAATCTTGAAATTCACAGGCAAGTGGATGGAACTTGAAGAAACCATCCTGAATGAGGTAACCCAGTCACAAAAAGAGGAACATGGTATGTACTCACTCATATATAGATTTTAGACATAGAACAAAGGAACACCAGTGTATAATGCACACCACCAGAGAAACTATGATACAAGGAATAACCTAAGAGATTCATACAAGGTCCCTCACTGAAGGGGAAAGGAATAAGATCTCCTGAGTATATTGTGTGGGGCAGTGTGTGGAGAGGGAGTTAGGAGAAAGAGAAGGGGAGGAGAGAGAACATGTGGGACTAGGAAGATTGAATCAGGGATGAATAGATGAATGCAATAAATGCAATGAATGCAAATAAATAAATAAATAGACAAAGAAATAAATAAATAAATGAAACAAAACGAAGCAAAACAAAACAAAAAGAGATATCATAATAGAGGGAGCTGTTATATAGGTTTGAAGAGAAAATTGATTCTAGAGAAATGTCCAGAGACCTACAAGGATGACCCGACCTAACAATCTGAGCAACAGTGGAAAGGCTACCTTAAATGCCCTTCTCTGATAATGAGATCGATAACTAACTCATATGCCATCATAGAGCCCTTATGTAGTACCTGATGGAAATAGAAGTAGATACCCACAACTAAACACTGAGCCAAGCTCCTGGAATCTAGTTGCAGACAGGGAGGAATGTTTAGAAAAAGGGATTAAGACCAGGCTGCAGAAACCCACAGAGACAGCTGACCTGAACAAGGGGGGAGCTCATTGACCGCCAGACTGATAGCTGGGAAACCAGCATTGAACCAACTCAGACCCCCTGAAAGTGGGTCTCCTTGGAAGCTCTGGGCAGTCTAAGGGACTTCTGACCGTGAATCCAGTGAATCCTGGTGCACGAAAGGACTTTGGGAGCATATTCCCCATGAAGGGATAATCCCTTACTTAGAGGTAGGAGGGAGGGCCTAGTCCCTACTCCAAAAGATTTGACAGATTTTGATGATCCCTCCTGGAAGGCATCACCCTCCTTATGGAGTAAGGGGGAATGGGATGGGAGTGAGGTCGGGGACATGGAAGGAAGGAGGTTTTGAGAAAGAATTGGGATCGATATGTAAAATAAGAAAAAATAATAAATATATATAAAAATAATAGAAACCTTAACCCATTGAGCAATAAAATACTTAAACACATTATACTTTTTATTGACATTCTTTTATCAACTTATCTAATTCCTTTCTTGTTTGTGTTTATCAAGTTCACAACATCAAATGCAAAATTCCATGATCTCAAACATTTTAACCTGTAATTTAGAAGTTCATACTATTTTCTGGGTCTCAGAGCATTTGGGAAATACTTTCATAGCACAGAATGTGTTAGTCCTACTGTTCAAACTTGAGGCATGTATTGGAACTCTCTGTTTAGTGTTCAGTGTACCTCTCCAAAAAGCAACACTGCAAGGCTCAGGAGATAGATATGCCTTCTAAGTGCTAACTTCACAAGCTTGAGCACCTGTGTTTGGTCCCTAAGCCCAAATATAAATGACTAGGCATGGGAACACATATAGAGCTATAATTCCAGTGCTGGGAGGATAGAAAGTGCTTGACATTGGTGACGTTTAGATAGATACCATAGGTGAAATAGTGAATTCCAGTTGCAGTGACTGGTTTTATCTACAAAGATAAGGTAGAGAGAAATAGTGACCAACTCCATTGTTGATGTCTAAACACACACATGCACACACCATTATCCCCCCAAAACAAATAAATAATAATTTATGTGTATAACTACAAATATATGTATAACCACAGGATTATAGCACAGCTGTTTTATAGCCATCCTTGGCTAACTGTTGTGGTCCTTAACTTGGTTTGTGAAAAATGCACAGGTCCTAGTTAGGTTCAACTGTCAATCTGACACAACCCGGAGGGACTGTACAAATCAGATTGGCCTATGGCTATGTATGTGTGGGACTCTCTTGACTGTTGGTAGATATGGGAGGACCCACACCACCTCAGGCAGTGCCTCATGAAGGCAGGAGGTAATGTGATCTATAAGAAAGTTAACCTAGTATGGTCCTATGAGCAAGTAAGTGAAGAGCTGAAAAGCAGTCTTCCTCCATGGTTACTGCGTGGGTTCCTGCCCTATCTGCTCATAATAATGGACTGCCAACCAGAAGAGCAAAACAAATAAAGCTTTGCTCCCTAAGCTGCTTTTTGTTGGAGTGTTGTATCATAGCAACAAGGAAGAAAACTGGGATACAAAGTGCTATCAGGAAAGTGGAAATTGTGTGATGAACCTGACCATGTGACATTTTTATAACTGTGGACCATGACATTGAAGGATTGTGGAGATTTGGGGATCTTGAATACTCGGAGTTTAATGAGTTTTATACATGGAAGTTTGAAAGATAAGACTATTGAGAGAAATGTAGCAATGGAAGCCTGGTTTGTGACATTTCAGAGGGAAGTAGAGACGGTGTCAGGGTCACTTATGTGACATTTTGGAATAATATCTGTATTTTTGGGTCACTTTCTGATTAGCTATGGTTAGACAGAGACAAACACCACTAAAAGGAAAACATTTGTGTGTCACTGTGACAGTGGGAAGAACATACAAAAGCTTGTGTTCCAAGGAACCCAAGGATGTATCTTCAGCCTTCAGCCAAACTTAACCACTGTGTAAGAGTCACCCATGTGATACTGGTTTTGAAGATACAAGAGCCAAACAATGAGATTGTCACTGAGAGCATCTGAGGCTTGTTACTGTGTGGCAGGGTTGGGTTCCTGAAAAAAGACCAGGAGAGACTGTGAGTGATGGTGCAGCCTCAATTGCTGTAGAGACCCCAAGATGTTATAGTGCCAGAACAGTGTGGTCTGTCTGCCAAGAACAACAAATGTGTAAAGTGAGTTACCTTAAGCCTACACTAAGCTGGGTGTGATGCAGACAGCACATTTGGAGAGGATGGGATGCCCAAACCTTTTGGAGCCCAGAGATCATGAGTAATTCCCAAATGCTATAGGAGTCTATTTACACAGACTTTTGGTAATGCTTTGATGTAATTTCCTATGCTCTTATCTTTTCTTTCTGAACTAAGAAATATTTCAGTTGTTTTTCTAATTGTCTCGAGGCCACAGTTAAGACACTACAATTTTTTTAAACATTTATTTTATGCTGGACATAATTATACATGCCTTTTTTAAAAAAAAAATGAAAACAAACACTTATAAACAGTATTTGGGAATTTGGGCATCGTTCTTTCCAAACTGCTTCCTGCTGGTAGGGGGTGCTGTCATGGGGGAATTCTAAGAACGCAGAAATCCTGGCTGTAGTGGTCTGCAAGGCTGCATTGTCCCATTGACATTGCTTCAGGGGGGTCTTGCTTGATCAAAACACATTAGTCTGGAAGAAATCCACAGCTTTTCATTTTCTGTGGAAAGAAAATTAGAAATCCTTTTCCCCAGTTACTTGTCCTTAGGCTTAAATTTTGAAGTCAAAGCAATATATTATATTTAGGTATGTTCCTGTTATCCCTGATCTCTCCAAGACCTTTATCATGAAAGGGGGGTAAAGGACTGGGAAAAGATCTTCTAATCAAATGACCTCAAGAAGCAAGCAGGTGTGGCTATTCTAATATCTAACAAGTTAGACTTCAAACCAAAATTAATCAAAAGAGATGAAAATTGTCATTTCATATTCATCACAGGAAAAATCCATCAACAAAAAATCTTGATTCTGAACATCTATGCCCCAAATACAAAGGCACCCACATTCCTACAAGAAACACTACTAAAACTCAAAGCTCACATAAAACTTCACACACTTATAGTAGGAGACTTCAACACACCACTCTCACCACTAGACAGGACCACCAATCAGAAACCCAACAAAGAAACAAAAGAACTAACAGAAGTTATGTCTCAACTAGGTTTAACAGACATATATAGAACATTCCATCCAAACACAAAAGAATACACCTTCTTCTCTGCTCCACATGGAACCTTCTCTAAAATTGACCACATACTAGGTGGCATAACAAACCTCAACAGATACACAAGAATTGGAATAGTCCTCTGTATCTTAGCAGACCACCATGCTTTAAAATTGGTATTCAACAACAACACAAATCGCAGAAACCCTACATACTCATGGAAACTGAACAATGTGCAATTGCACCACACCTGAGTCAAAGAAGAAATAAAGAAAGAAATTAAGGACTTTCTAAAATTCAACGAGAATGAGCACACGTCATATCCGAACTTATGGGACACCTTGAAAGCAGTGTTACTAGGTAAGTTCATTGCACTGAGTGCCCATATGAAGAAAACAGAGGACAGTCACATTATAGAATTAACAGCACAACTGAAAGCCTTGGAACAAAAGAATCAAACTCACCCCGGAGGAGTAGATGCCAGGAAATAACCAATTTGAGGGCTGAAATCAGTAAAATAGAAACCAGGAAAACAATACAAAAAATTAATGCAACAAAAAGTTGGTTTTTCGAGAAAATCAACAAGATAGACAAACCTTTATCCAAACTAACAAAAAAGCAGAGAGAGATCATGCAAATTAACAATATCAGAAATGAAAAGAGGGACATAACAACGGACACAGAGGAAATCCAGACAATTTTCAGATTATACTTTGAAAACCTGCACTCTACAAAATTTGAAAATTCAAAGGAAATGGACAAATTTTTCCATAACTATCACTTACCAAAATTAAACTAAGAACAGACAAACAACTTAAATAGACCTATAACCCCCAATGAAATCGAAAAAGTCATTGAGAGCCTTCCAACCAAAAAAAAAAAAAAAAGCCCAGGGCCAGATGGCTTCAGTGCAAAATTCTACCAGAAACTCAAGGAAGAGCTAATTCTAATACTCCTCAAATCTTTCCTCATAATAGAGACGAAAGGGACATTACCAAACTCTTTTTATGAGGCCACAATCACCTTGGTACCCAAGCCTCACAAAGTTACAACTAAGAAAAAAACTACAGACAAATATACCTGATGAACATCGATGCAAAAATACTCAATAAAATACTGGCAAACAGAATCCAAGAATACATCAGAGAAATCATCCACCACGGCCAAGTAGACTTCATCCCTGGGTTGCAAGGATGGTTTAACATACGAAAATCTATCAATGTGATCCACCATATAAACAAACTAAAAAAGAAAAACCATATGATCATCTCCCTAGATGCTGAAAAAGACACTAAAAATTTTTTAAATGACCTTGACTTTTAAAGTTTTAAAATTCAGAAGATTATGGTAGGACTTTTAAAGGAGGACTGTGTTTTATATTATGATATCAGTGTGAGCTCCTGCAGACAAGACATGAAAGGTTATGGCTTGAGGTGATGTGTTTGTGTGTTGAGTTGTCAAGGGATGAATGTCCTAATTCTCTTCAGTGGTCCAGATGACATAACCAACAGTCATTTGGGGGAGTCTCAATTGAGAGGTTGCCCACATGAGATTGTCTGTAGTTGTGTCTGCAAACACTCTTGATTGTGGATAGATATGGATATTTGGGGCTACAGCAGATAATGCCATTCCTAGTCAGAAGGTCCTGGACTCTATAAGAAATCACTGGGCATGAGCCTGTGAGGAAGCTAGGGTGTTAGAGCCGACAGACGGTGCTCCTCCATGGTTTCATCTTCAAAGTCCCGCTAGAGTTCTTGCCTTGAATGCCCTTAATTATGGACTAACATGTGGAAGTATAAGCCAAACAAGCCATTTGCTTTCCTTAATTCCTTTTGGTCAGGCTGTTTTTATCAGTGTAATGAGAAGTAGACTAAGGCAGTGAAAACCCTGAGTGCAATGTAAACAAAGATCATTCTCCATTTTCCTTTTTTTTTTTTTTTTTGAAACAGGGTTTCTCTGAATTTCTTTGGAATCTGTCCTGGAATTAGCTCTAGGATGGCCTCAAACTCACAAAGATCTACCTGCCTCTGCCTCCAGAGTGCTGAGATTAAAGGTGTGTGCCACCAAAGCCTGGCCAAAAGCAATGCATTCTCCTTCCAAACACCCCTCTCAAGACTATGCAAATTTTGTGTTAGTCACCTTTGCAAAATAGAAACCTTCTGAAGTTGTCACTCAGGGTCTAACCTCTAACCTATTAAATCCTAAACTTCTTAGGACTTCTTTTGTTAATATTAAATATATTCTTCCAATACTAAGAAATAAGTCTTGAAAGTACTGCAAGTAAGCCCTGTAGCAGATTCTGGGTCTCTTTTCTGTTTGTATGAAGTGTCTGAATGCCTGCTTGTTTTATTTCAACATATGGGCCAAATTATATCTTCCCTTTAAAGTGTACTTTAAATCACCTTGCTGCCTAGCAATTTGTCAGAAGTTGGCCACCTGTAGGAGCCTAACAAGATTACAAGCTGATAACTGAGCTCTGTGCTAACCCCAGCATCTACAATCCAACATTTCAACACACATCTATTAACTGTTCAAATGGCACTCAGCAAGCTGCTTTGAGGAATACCTATATCTTTGAGAGGTAGGTTCAGCACACTGTAGATACATACATGTTTGGTACAACATGATGTGAACTGTGTACATTCCATAGCAGAAACTTAATCTCAGGGGAGGAATTTGGATGAGTATCTCCAATACTCACAGAAATCAAATGTGCTGGTGGAGCTAAGAGAGAGACCAATTAGTTCTTATACGTGTTTCTTTTCAGACAATTGTTTACTGCATTTTTCTGAAGTATTAAAAGAGACAGAATCTTGTCTTGTATATTTCCTTATGATAACATATCAATCTCCGGAGTGGATGATTTTGTTAGTGTATGTATTTTATAAGCCTAGAGGTATCTTCTTCAAACTTTGGTCCTTATACAAGTTCCCAATTTGATTGGGGGTGCATTTTAGTTTTGAAAATTTGGCAAATCCTTAAGGAGCATCTGTGGTG
Source organism: Cricetiscus sungorus (assembly GCA_030556225.1). NCBI lineage: Eukaryota > Metazoa > Chordata > Mammalia > Rodentia > Cricetidae > Cricetiscus > Cricetiscus sungorus. The sequence continues at coordinate 26,743,506 of JANBXA010000398.1, forward strand.
GATGAGTAAGAAAGTCATAGCCTTTTCCACATGGGACTTCTATTCCATACCCATACATTACAGCAGAGCAATAGAGCAAGAGGGTCAGCCAGGAGGAGTACTTGCCATCAAGTCTGACAGCCAGCTCTCCACCCCTAGAAACCACAATATGTAAGGAAAGAACTAACTCTGGACCACTGGCTTTCATATGTGCACATGGCATACACATATCACACCTCCATATACACACATACGCACACAAAATAAATAAATATAAAAATGTATAGGAAAATATTTTAAAGTGTGTCAGAGGAGGGCAGCAGTTGGTGCTTCTATGTTCTTCTCTTTCTTTTTTTTGTTTTTTTGTTTTTTGGGTTTTTGTTTGTTTGTTTGTTTGTTTGGGGTTGTTTGTTTGTTAGAAAGTTCCTGAATTACATGGTAGGATTATGTAGACTCCTTAATTATGTAGACTCCTTTGGTATGAAAAGCCCCATTTCATACCAAACATTATAACATTATAGTTTGAAAATATCTACTGCATTGGGTCATAGATGTGGATACGCCTTTTTATTATTTTTTTTTTTAGTATAGACTCAGTAGAGTAGACGAGACTCATGGGTCAGAGGAAGAGATGAATGACAACCCTCAATATTCTATAACTGACTTTGTACAACATGGATCACAGTTTTCCATCACAAAACAACACCTTTAATATCATTTAGTTTTTCCCATGTGGATCATTTACACTTTCCAATAACCTGTGGGTTCAACATAATGATCCACATCCTACTGACAAGAAAATACAGATTGAACTGGTTATGTTAAGGAGTGTTAAGGAGTGTGTGTGTGTGTGTGTGTGTGTGTGTGTGTAGAGAGAGAGAGAGACAGAGAGAGAGAGAGAGAGAGAGAGAGAGAGAGAGAGAGAGAGAGAGATAGATAGACATAGGTAGATGATAGATATACAGTCAGATAGCATCCATTCAACAGCAATTAGTGTAAGCGGCCAAGATGAACAAGTTGAGGGGGATATAAGGGTTTTTAGTTGGAGGAAAGAGAATGGAGGAATAAAGGATAGGTGGCTTATTCAATCGTGTTGGGAGCAGCAGCTCAGCAGCCTTGAACCCAGATTTTTTTTTATTGTTGTTTATTTGTTTTTTTGTTTTGTTTTGTTTAATTTTTCTTTAACTTGATGAGTTGCTTTTCTTTCCATATTAAATGTCCACATAAAATGAGCTACATCATTCTTTGGCCTTTGACTCATCTGATACGTGAATAAGCAAATAAAACCCATGCTACTCATTGTCTTTAAAAGGAAGAAAATTCAAGCCTTTGGCAGAGATACATACTTCGCCAGGACCCAAATCTAAAAAAACCAAAATATAGATTTCTTTTTAAGGGATACCAAATGGCATATTAAAAAAAGAAACTAAATATCTGTAAAAACATGCAGAAAACTCACCAAATGCATACTTTATTATGTGATGGACATTTCAGAGACTGAACACATAATTAATTCACTTCTACTCAGTATAAGTATGCATTATAAATCCAAGACAATGTAGTCTACATCCTATCTAGGGAAGGCATTTGGAAAAATCTCTAAATGGGCTTCCATAAATATTAAGTAAATTATATGAACAATTTATAGCTGCTGCTGTCATATGCAGGATGGATTTCCTAGTATTGCATCATAGTATCTGTTAGCAGAGTAAAGGCATTCAATGTTGTAGACATCATGAGTAGAAAGTAAAGATTTTCACAATTCTGAAATTAATAATGTGAGATTTTTTTTCACTGTCTATAGGTGTACTCCATCCACATTAGTAATTAGTAAACTGGGAGAAATGTAGAGTCATGGAAGGAACTCTGAGCCTATTGGATCATGGCTAAACTACTTTTTTCACATGAGAAATTATGGGGGATGTTTTTCTGTAAATATGTTTCTCTTATTGATTGATGACTAAACACTGGCCAGTAGAGGCAGAAAGATAGGGGGGACTAAGAGATGACAAGAAGGCTGGAGAGAGAGGAGAGAGAGACTGCCCAGAGATGTCATGTAGATACTGGGAAGATAGAATATGCCAGGCATTCTCTGGTAAGATAAGGCCATGTAGAATTTCATAAATTAGCCAGGCATTGGTGGCTCATGCCTTTAATCCCAACACTTGGGAGGCAGTCAGGCTGATCTCTGTGAATTCGAAGCCAGCCCGGTCTAAAGAGTGAGTTCCAGGACAACTTCCAAGAAATACAGAGAAACCCTGTTTTGAAAAAAACAAAAATAAATACAGAGATTAATATTTATGGGTTAACAATTAATACAGAGCTAGCCAATAAGAAGCCCTAGCCATCAGCCAGCAGTCTAATAATTAATATGTCTCTGTGTGCTTATTTGGTACTGAAGGGTGGAAGGACCTGGCGGGACAGAAACCTCCATCTTTAGAGAAATGTGGTGTGGAAATTAGACATGGATACTAAAGATCTCCGCTTCCTCTTACAAAAGGATGACTTTTCCTCCAGTATATTCCAGTTACAGCAATACCACAGATGCAATCCTGTTTTAATGGGTGAATTGATTTTGACAGTCTGAACCTTTCCATTTAAATTAAATATCAGAATGGAGCGATATTACTCATGCCGAAATGCTCTCTAGACACAAAGTGTGATCATAATGATTTGGCATTTCCTAGCAGCATGTGTTATGTATATACAAGTAAGCACATTTTTAAAGTTAATTCACATAGGCTATAACAGTACTAACATTTCCTCAGCATTTTCCATGTCTGGAGAGAATCAGTTCTAACATAATTTCTCTATAAAAATAATACACAGGGCTTACCCCATTGTGATGGTATACTAACTAAATATTTTGACCACTCTCTGTACTATATTAAATGTATTATACTATAGATTTGAATACACTCATCTCTCTCACACACACATACACACATTCCAACTTTGGTTACAGGAACTGTTTAATTTTAATGTCTCTTTACTCTATCTAAACTTTCCAGCTTCCTGAATTAACGTTTCAACCTTCAAAATTCTCAGAAACATATGTGTTCTTAAGACATCTTTAGGTACAACAGTGAGACAGGCTTTGCCTACCCCTTGATTTTTATAGAAAGAATGAGATTTAGTTTCAAAAACAATGATATAATCTATGGCAATATCCTTGTAAATTTTAGTACCTAGGCACAAACTGCTCTGGTTTCTCACAGTGGTGTGACATGGTCATTCAGAGTTTATCAGATCTAATAGTGCCTATTTCTAGGATCCAAATCAGATCTAGACAGATGCAAATGAAATACATAAAACAATTCACATGAAATGTTTGCGGGATATCTTGTTTTAAAATATCAAATCACAAGGGGAGACATGAATGCTGTTTCTGGTTGGTAATACAAAAAATGTTGTCAGATTTACCATACCACATAAACAATTACGGTACAGACCAAAGTACATTTTGAGATCATTTTCTGATATTGGGCTCTGGCCTACAAGTACAATGATACTGACACATGTAAACATGGGATGTGAATGCAACATTTGCTTCACCAGTCAGAAGAGTGATGCTTATTCATACCAACAAAGTGATAAAGGAAGCTCATGTGTACATAGAGAGCACTGCACATGGGAAGCGCTGTATACGTGAACGCTGCACATGGGGAGCACTGCACATGGGGAACACTGCACACGGGAAGCGCTGCACATGGGGAATGCTGCACATGGGGAGTACTGCACATGGGGAGCACTGCACATGAGAGTGCTGCACACAGGGAGTACTATATACAGAAAGCACTGCACACAGAGAGCGCTGAACATGGGAGTGAGCTGCATACAGGAATGCTGCACAAGAGAGTGCTGCACACAGACAGCACTGCACACGGGAGCCTTGCACACGGGGAGCTCTGCACACAGAGAGCACTGCACACACTGCACACAGGGAACACTGAACATGGGAATGCTGCACTCGGGAGCTCTGCACATGGAGGACACTCTTCACGGGGACTTTCAGTTGAGCCTCATCTGAGGTTGAACCATGCGTGTCCATAGCAAGACACAGGGTGCCTACTTGAGATAAGTGCTATAGGATGAGCACTACACAGGGATACTAAGATCACACATTGCTCAGTGCTGAATTCCAGTCCAACCTAAGGTTGTTTCAGAGACACTACTAAGCACATCACACGTTCAGTGTGGACACAGGACAGATAACATTGTGAAAACAAGGAGCACACCCTAGAGACGGAAATAAAGTCTAAAGGAAAGGATAATCAAATACACTTCACATGAAATACAGTAAACCAAAACATATCTGACCAAGACAGTGCTGCAATAATGTATTTGGGTTAATAGCAGGGTTTTCAATTCAATTCCATTGATCTATCTGTCTGTTCTTGTGCCAATACCAAGCTGTTTTCAGGACTACAGCTCTGTAATAAAGCTTGAAGTCAGGGATGGTGATGCTCCGGGAAGTTCCTTTATTGTATAGGATTGTTTCGGCTCTCCTGCGTCTTTTGCTTTTCCATATAAAGTTGAGGATTGTTCTTTCAAGGTCTGTGAAGAATTGTGCAGGGATTTTGATGGGGATTACATTGAGTCTGTAGATTGCTTTTGGCAAGGTTGCCATTTATACTATGTTGATCCTACCTATCCAAGAGCATAGGAGATCTTTCCATTTTCTGGTATCTTCTTTAATTTCTTTTTTTAAAGACTCAAAGTTTTTATTATATAGGTCTTTCACTTGTTTGTTACCCTGGTACACAAGTCACACAAAGACACAACTAAGAAAGAGAACCACAGACCAATATCCCTCATGAACATTGATGCAAAAATACTCAATAAAATACTGGCAAATCGAATCCAAGAACACATCAGAGAAATCATCCACCATGACCAAGTAGGCTTCATCCCAGAGATGAACATACAAATATCCCATCAATGTAATCAACCATATAAACAAACTGAAAAAGAAAAACCACATGATTACCTCACTAGATGCTAAAAAAAAGCCTTTGACAAAATCCAACAACCCTTCATGACAAAGATCTTGGAGAGATCAGGGATAACAGGAGCATACCTAAATATACTAAAAGCAATATACAGCAAACCAACAGCCAATATCAAACTAAATGGAGAGAAACTCAATGTGATTCCACTAAAATCAGGAATAAGACAAAACTGCTCATTGTCGCCATATCTCTTCAATATTGTACTTGAAATACTAGCTAGAGCAATAAGACAACAAAAGGAAATCAAGGGAATACAAATTGGAAAGGAAGAAGTCAAACTTTCACTATTTGCAGATGATATGATAGTAACCTGAAAAACTCTACCAGGGAACTCCTACAGCTGATAAACACATTCAGCAAATTAGCAGAATTCAAGATTAACTTTAAAAAAAATCAGTATCCCTACAATATACAGACAATAAAGGGGCTGAGAAAGAAATCAGAGAAACATCACACTTTACAATAGACACAAACAACATAAAGTGTCTTGGGGGTAACACTTTTTACCATTTTTATATTTTTGGTTGTGAGCCTAGCCTTTAATGGCTGAGCCATCCCTCCAGCCCCTTTCAGAGCATTTTTTAAAAAGGAAATACTAAAACTTGAATTGTCTATGAAGATGAGCCATACTTGGTGAGCACTAGCCCAGTCTTTCTCAGCTGTGATTGTTTCTTTTTCCCTCACAAAAACTCAAGATGTAAAAACACGGACTAAGGCAAAACTTCAAACCAGAAGTAAAAATGGAATGACTGTGAGAGATAATACAAAATTCTGATATCCATCTGATTGGCATTCTTAAAACCTCCATTTTAGTGGATGCATTGGAGGTGCAGGAACATTCAAACACATCTATGACAGAGCAAAAACCAAGCAAGTCTACTTTGCATTTTAAAACTTTTTCCTCCCTAAAGAACTTGCTTTTTAAAAGTGCATCATGCAAAGAAGCAGCCCAAGATCCAAAGACAGTGGGGGGGAGAAAAGAAAAGAAGGAAGGAAGGAAGGAAGGAAGGAAGGAAGGAAGGAAGGAAGGAAGGAAGGAAGAAAGAAAGAAAGGAAGGAAGGAAGCTATGGGCTTCTGGTTTTCAGCGCTTTTTCTCCAAAAGGCTCAATTCCCATTCAACACTCATTATCACCAAAAGGAATTTTTATTTCTTTGGTGGTATGTACAAACTTCTTCATTCCACATCTGTCCTTTCTGCTCTGCCCCTTTCTACGATTTTCTCCAAAGGAGATCATAATCAAGTCTCTTCAGTCCGTGAAAAGGTTTTCTGCTTTGTGAACTTTAATATTATTTTCCTGTTGTTTTAAAATAACTGAGCCATTATTTTCAAACTGCTTTCCTAAGAACATGAAGCATCCATCCATCCATCCACTATGGGATCCATTCACATAAACAGATCCAGGAGCAGTCATTTTCCTGAGCACACATTTCACACAAGTAAGTGTCTGAAGGCACCCCTCTAAGGAGTGGGAGTGTCTCTTCCACTCAGTTGTACTCCTTGGGATTCAGTGGTGAGATGCAATGTTTCCTTCTCTTGAGATGGAAGAGAAGTCAGTATAGTCCTGGCAAACTTAGAAGCGTCATTCTTCTCAACATGAGCTAACTTTTGAAATGCACAGCCTCCATCTCAAATGAACTCTTGAGAATGAAGTTGAAAGCTGTTATTCTATTTCTTATCTAGAAAGGGGAGCAAACTTCCCAGAAGCAATGCTGGGAGGACCGACCTTATGTGAAAGTTCTCCCAGATCATGCCTTTGGTTGAAGTAGGCACTTGGTGATGCTGAACCCTGGGGAAATGGCATAGATCAGCTGCTGCAAATCAGCTGAGAAGAGAATAGCATTGCTGGTTTGCATTAAAGCGGGAAGCAATACTAATTTTTCCCACCTTGATGAAATATAAGCCTGAGTTCTGGATGCCAGGATGGAGGTGACAACGAGGCCATGAAGGGGTACTGCTTACTGGTTTGTTCCATATGGTTTGTTTAGCCTGCTTTCTTATAGCACCTGACCAACTGCCCAGTGAGATGGACCCTCCAACATTAACCATCAATCAACAGAGGGAGTGGATCTGGGGTAGAATGGAGGTGAAGGGAGGGACTGGGAGGAGTGGAGGAAGGGGAGACTGTGGTCAGGATGGTAGGGAGGGAGGGAGGGAGGGAGGGAGGGAGGGAGGGAGGGAGGGAGGGAGGAAGGAAGGGAGGGAGGGAGGAGGGAGGGAGGGAGGGAGGGAGGAAGGAAGAAAAGTAACAGACTTGCCTACAGCCTGATCTTATGGAAAGATTTTCTAAATTGATGTCCCCTCCTCTTAGATGATCCTAGCTTTGTTTGACATAAAACCTGCCAGCAAAACTGACCCCTTGTCAAACTGATACAGAAACACATTACTGTCAAGCCACAACTTCCTATTTTCTTTTCATCCCCAAGATCATACATTAAATGTTGATATTAAAATATAAACATTCTAGATTTTAAAAGTTCCATGGTCTTTTAAATTGCAAGCACTTAAAATCAATCTGTTTTAAAAGCCAAAGTCTTTGTCAAATTATAAATCTCTTTAAATATCCAGTTTCTCAATGGTGGGATCCTATAAAAGAAAATTTAATTTAAGGACTTTACTTCAGGAGGGAAGAATTGGGGCACATTTACAATCTGAACAAAGAAAAACCAGTTTAAATAACTCAGTGACCAATATCTGGGATTCACTTACCCTATCCTGGACTCCTTCAAAGGTCTAGTTCTGTGGCTCTGTTCTCTGCAACACACATATTTAGTCTTGTTGGTTTTAGCTGGTTCTACTTCCCTGCTGCTGCTGTTCTTGGCAATTGTCCCATAGTATTGACACCTCCTAAATTCTGAGGTCTCTTGATGCAACCGACCTGCACTTTTATCAATAGTCTACCTAAACTCAGTTGCTCTCCATGATCCCTTCGTTCCTTCAAAACCAGTACCACCTGGGCGACTCTTACACCACCAAGTTCAGTTGACAGTACAAGATACATCCTTGATTACCTCTGGAACACAGCTTCTATGTGCTGACTCTTGGAAATACTTCCTAGAATATTTCACCTCAATGATGCTAGTCTCTTCTTAATCACCACCAATTTCTCAGCTCCAACTAATCAGCAACCATTGTTCCAGGAAAATAAAGGTTTTATTTACATGATGCTGGTCTCTTGTTAATGACAACTGACTCCTGCCCTACATGACCTGAACCATGAATACTTAATACAAAATATGTAACAGCTATCAGGAAGTCTTTTAAGTGATTTTCAAACTTCTCTCTGGAACTTCACAAGCCACACCTCCATTGTCTTCACATCTCCCAACATTATTTTCGCAATTTCTACAGAACTGCTCTCCACACCTTGAACATGCAATGGCTTTTCTAGCTTAAAGTTCCAAAATCCTTGCACAATCCTCCAAAACGTACTTGTTCAGGTCTGTGACAGCAATATTCCACAATTCTCATGCCCACTTCTGTCTTGGCATTGTTATTGCTGTGGTGAAACATGGTGGCCAAAGGCAACTTGAGGATGAAAGGGTTTATTTGGCTGTGTTTCCACATCACTTTTTGTCACTGAAGGAAGTCAGGACAGGAACTCAAACAGGGCAGGAGCCTGGAGGCAGGAGCTGATGCGGAGGCCATGGGGGAGAGCTGCTTACTGACTTATTCTGCATGGCTTGTTCAGCCTGATTTCTTATAATACCCAGGACCACCTGTCAAGGTGGCAACACTCATAGTGAGTTGGTCCTTCCCACACCAATCATCAAACAAGAAAATGCACTACAGTCTTGCCTATAGCCCAATCTCACAGAGGGCATTTTCTCAGTGAGGCTGCCTCCTGTACCATGACACTAGCTTGGCTCAAGTTAACACAACACTAGCAAGCACACAGAACAAAAGATGATCACATAAAGAAGGGAACACTGCGGTTTGCTATATCAGGGGGATGCAGTTGAGTAAGAGGTATGCAGATTTGTCTCCTATGCCTAGAAGTTTGGACATTTATTTCCTATAAGTCAGAATTATCAATATTTCTTTGCCTCTTTTCAAACATACCTATTTTAGAAAAACTCATCTGGAAATATACTGTATTATAAATTATTGTATAATTGGTCTTCATGTCTGAGAGTTGTGCTATTGTGTCTCAACATAAAAAACATATAAGAAAACCTGATGAGTGTGAACACACACTGACATTTTTTCTTGTCATTATTCCCTAAATACTACAGTATCTAACTATTTACTCCTCAAATTTCATTCAGTGTAACATAGTCTGAGCATAAAGGGTGCTATGTACAGATAAAGGCCAATACTACCAATACTACAGAATGTTACTAAGGATGAGGAGTATCCTTAGATTTCAGTCTACAGGACCTAACCCTCAAAGTCAGTAAGGGATAATTGCATTTGGTTACTATCTGGGAAACAATGTCTTTCTATTCCTTTAAATCTGTATATCAACTGCACTGGTACACTGTTAGAAATGCAACACTTCCCCAGGCAGCTTAAAAAAAAAGTTAAAGAATTTGGTTTATCTAATCAGAAGAAAGACAATAAATACAGTCTCCCTGCTGAAAAGAGCTGTCACTTCCATGTCTTTCTTCTTTTGGAATACAGAAGATGCTAAGTTCAGGTGAAACAGAAAAAAAATTTACAATAAGGTATAAACATACAGATGGCTCTGTGAAGATTTTCAAGGAACAAAACCCGTTCTTCTTTACCCATTTATGTTGGCAAGCTCACAAGAAATTAAACTGGCAGAAAATTCAGCACCATGACATTTCGGAGTACCAGCACAATAAATATGTGTTGGCAGAATATTTTAATACTCCAAATAAATGTGCTCTATTTTGATAATAGCTAGCTATATTGTAGCGTTACATTTACCCAATAATGGTTTGTTATATTTTAGCACAATGATGCAAATAAACCTTGTTAGAACACCTATTTTGAGATATTTTTAAGGATATATTATCAGGGTTTATATCACACACTTTTTAAATGTAATGCCTAGTGACAAATGGAGAGATCTGAGTGCAATTAATATGTCAGGATTTCTTTTTTCTTTTTTTATTTCTTTCTCTTTTTTTTTAAAGTACTGTGCTGCAAATCTCAATTGAGAAAGTTATAACACAGGGAAATGTAATCTTACCTAATTATTTCAGATAATACAGAAACAGAAGCATCCCAACAAAGCAATGATCCATGCTGCCTTCAGCATTACATGGGGACCCCTGAAAGCCACTGGCACAATTTCACATTTGCCATCTGCAGATGTCAGCTGCCCCTGGATGATGATGGTTTCTCTGAATATCCTATCTCCAAACCTCACACAAATGCCATTCATTGACAGAATTTAAACCAAATCCCTGTTGGCTGGTCAACTCAATTATTGTTTCCAAACTGCAAAGTTCCATGTTCCAAGACAGAATTCAAAAAAAATAAAGACCACTCTATGTGTAGGAATACACTAAGTGTTTCAGACACATCTACTCAAAATTCCAAACAACAGTGTTAGGATATCTCTACCACAGTCCTTCAAACTGCTCTGGGAGCATGGGGGAATAACACCATTTCTTCCATAACCTAGTAAATCAGGAGAGGATAAAAAAATCTAACCAAGGGATCTATATCTAAACTGTACAAAGGAAGACAAAAAACAGAATGCTTAATGTCTTTTCTGTAACTGATCAAGAGCCACCTGATTAGAACTTACTCCTTCTCCTGAGCATTTCATGCTCTCCATGTGCTGAGTCAAACATAATAGTAATTTTGCCTCTATTAGGTAACTGGTTTTCACTGGCAGTAGTATAAGAAGCACACCAATCCAGTCCCTCAGTGGCTTGGCATGCTTCTCCATCCCAGATGACAATATGAACTTTGTTTTATTTTCTCTCAGTAGTCAGAATTATCCACCACAGTCAGTATAGTACCCTTAAGTGTCCCTTCTTAGTTATTTCAAAGACACTGGAAGTACAACATGTCCAACTTACAGTCTGACGTTTGATTACCATGTCCTCCTGGTTTAATTTTTTTCTCTGAAAATAAGATATCAGAATAATCAGAACCCAAGAGTGTAAGAAACATGTGTATATATCTAGCTAGTTCTGAGACCAGTGATTTTTCTCTATTTTAGAAAATGGCATATCATGTTCACACTCACAAACATTTGCTTTAGATGCGGAAAAGCATTGCCCCACAGCTGTATAACACTATTTATTTACTATATTAAACCATTTTCCAATCAGGACAGTTTTTTATTATTATAAAAATATTTTCTTGAATCAACAGTAGCAACCACCTGTAATCTAGGCACCTTAGAGGAAAAGTCAAGAGGATCAAGAGTTCCTACCAGGACTCAGAGGAAGCCAGAAAAGGAGAAACATACAAGCAAGAGAAGGTCTGGTTCTGTACCAAAATGACTGAGGAATTCATAGTGACTGCATAAAGCATCCTGTGCGTACTACAGACTATTCAGGTGAGGAAGGCTGGCAGCTATAAGGAACTCTTAGTAGCTGGTAGAGCAGCACACTGAGTCCTCTCTACAAACCAAAATCCTCCCAAAATTCAAAACTACATATCTTCCTTAGAGACTGGGAGGAGAAGGCAATGGAAAACATTGCCCTTTTCACTTAATATAATATTTCAACAATCCTAAATCAGTAATACTAGAAAATCCATTGACTTGTCAAGCCAGTGGTGTTTTAATTTGATTATTTCCCAGCATCTGCCCTACATACACTTCAGCAGACCTCTAAAAGTATTATCTGCATTGTAATTTAAGAAAAGCAGCTCTCAAGAAAAAGACACCATGTGACAGGGTTCAAGCAGAGTGTTGTTTTTATTAGGGAAAGGGATCATAAAAAGGGGAAAGGAGAGGGGGAAGACCAGCCTGTGGGGATGAGAGCAGCAAGAGAAAGGATAGGGGAAAGAGGAGTGAGAGGGAAAGGGGCGAGAGAGGGATAGAATTGGAGAGCAGACAGAGAGAGGGACAGAAAGAGAGAGAGAAGGGTAAGAGGTGAGCAGGGACCTTTTAAAAGAACATAGTGAATGTGCATAGGTGGTACTCTTAGTCACTGCAGCTGAGGGTGTATCCTATCACAACCCCAAGAACAGACCAGCATGGAAGCCTGAATACTAACAAGCTGTATTGTTACAGCAGGTTCTTCCCGCCAGCTGCAGCGGGTCCTGCCGCCATGTTCCCGCCACCACGTGAGCCCCAAATAACACTCAGAGACTCTGTATTTGACACAATCCTGTTGGCCAGTTACCATTATTGTGTATGGGCTAGCTCTGTCTTAATTATTAACCCATTTCTACTTATCTAAGTATTTCCACGTGGTCGTCTTATCAGGGAGCCGCAGCAGGCGTCTTCCTTCTTTCAGGTCTACATCTCGACTCCTTCCTACTTCCTCTTTCCTCCCCATGGTCTCCTAGCCCCACTTATCTTGTTTCATATTGGCCACAGAGCTTTATTAACCAGTATGAGAAACATATATACAGAATAACATCTCCCATCATCTCCTCTTTTCTGTCTAAAGTAAAAGAAGGGGTTTAACCTTAACATAGCAAAATATAACATACAATAGTTATAAAATAATAATCACAGTTAACAATATTTAGTCCATTAACATTTTGTAAGACTTAAAGAAAATATCATCTATCCTATCTTTGTCAGTCTAAAGTCCTATATGTAAATTATCTTTAATCCTAACTAAGGAAAACTATAACTATAACTATCTGTCTCCAACTCTTTCAAAGACCACAGAGGATAATATATAAACTCTAGAAATGACAGAGACAACTCATTGCCTGGTCAGTCACCCGAAGTCCTTCTTTAATGTTCCATCTTCAGTCCATAGGCCATAGTGTGTGTCCAGACTCCTCAACAAGGCAGGAAACTTTAAAATGTCCATCTTCCTTTTTTCTGTAGGTGGTGTTACCAGGAGCAGTTGTGCCTCACTGTCAAGAAAAACCCTAAACCATTTTAAATGCCATATTCTGTAGGTCTTTTAAAGGTTTGAAGAATGCCTATTCATCTCAAATACATCTCTGTATATCTAGAAATCCTAACTAACTTAACTATAAATTCTCATTATTATAGGCAATTTTCTATAATCTGTGTTAAAGTATACATTACATTCTAAATGAGCTATATAAACATAATACCTAAACAAGAGGAGAAATATTCATATCACAAAATTGACCTTAAATTGTATCAATAAAAGAAAATCCATTCCGAAGCAAAGTATTCATATCTATACCATAATTTCCTTTTTACCTTTAAAAAGATTGCTTTTGGTTATAGCCATTTATAACCAAGCCCATTTAAATGGAAACAAACATTTATAAACAATATTTGGGAATTTGGGCGTCGTTCTTTCCAAACTACTTCCTGCTGGTAGGGGGCGCTGTCATGGGGATCCTAAGAAGATGCAGAAATCTTGGCAGTAGTCTGCAAGGCTTCGTCTCAACTGGTTTGAATGTTGGATCATCTGGGGCACTGTTTCAGGGGGTCTGGCTTGATCAAACCACTTAAGTCTGGAAAGAATCCATAGCTTTTCATTTTCTGTGGAAACAAAAATAGAAATTCTTTTCCCCAGTAACTTGTCCTTAGGCTTAAATTTTGGAGTCAAAGTATTTTTTCAATATATAAATTGAGTTAATCCAGCAGCATTTCTTTTATCAGTAGTTATTTTCTCAGCAATCAAATAATTTAAAGACAACAGAAGCGTGTATAGTATCCAAAATTTCTCTGTGTTTTCCATCTTTACGTGGCTTTTTCATTACTCTATTTCTTCTATTTCTATTTTTATATATTTTGAGACAGGGTTTCTCTGTGTAACTTTTATCTGTCCTGGAATTCATTGCATACCAGGTTTACTTTGAAATCACAGAGATCTGCTTGCCTCTGTCTGCCGAGTGCTGGGATTAATGGCGTGCACCACCATATCCATCCATTCTATTTTCTTTTTTCTTTTTTAAACCATTGTATCCTGTTTCTTTTTCTCTTCCAAGACAGCATATATTTTAAAACACAGTGTAAACCTTCATTGCAGCTCTCGTACACACCAATGAATTGTTAGTAGAGCTCTTTAAAAGCAAGGTGGTTTTTTGCCGCTTATGCTAATTTTGGAAACCTCCCTTAAAGGAGCCGTGCAAATCTCTGTCTACAGCAAAAGGAATCCAACCGAGAAAATGCTGCTACCAAGAAGTCATGCTAGTCTCTGTTCCCTTGTTTCTAAAAACTATTTTTTAAGCTTTTGTTAAGTTTTAAGTGAAAGTTCTCAATCCCAGTTCTGACACCATTATGTTATGGCAGGTTCTTCCAGCTGGCTGCAGCATGTCCTGCCGCCATGTTCCCGCCACCACGTGAGCCCCAAATAACACTCAGAGACTCTGTATTTGATACAATCCTGTTGGCCAGTTACCATTATTGTTTATGGGCTAGCTCTGTCTTAATTATTAATCCATTTCTACTTATCTAAGTATTTCCACGTGGTCCTCTTATCAGGGAGCCGCAGCAGGCATCTTCCTTCTTTCAGGTCTACATCTCGACTCCTCCCTACTCCTTCCTCTTTCCTCCCCCTGGTCTCCTAGCCCCACTTATCTTGTTTCCTATTGGCCACAGAGCTTTATTAACCAGTATGAGAAACATATATACAGAATAACATCTCTCATCACTGTATCCTGCTCATCCATCATGAGCCTAACAATATAGGAGACAACTTAAATGTTTTGAGCCTGTGCTACAATTTTAAGGTAGTGGATTAGAATATGACAGTTACTAGAAAACTAACACATATCTGAAATGGGTCAGTTAGGCTGTATTGATTTTAACATTTTTTTTTGTTTTGTTTTAATGTTTCTAATTTCCTGTATTTATTGGTATAGACAAGAAGATGCTTTTTGAACAAGTGGTTGCAACATAGGTCTGTAAGTTACTTCAGTCACATCTCTGGGTGAGGTAATGAGACTTGAGTGGCAGGAAGGTGTCCGCATTCTCTTCAAGTCACACTCCAAACCTGGGTGTGATCGTTTGAAAGGGTCTTTTTCTAAACTCATGTACAGAAGGCTGTGCCCCATCTGGTGGATTTAATCATTACAATTTGGCTGAATCTCGAGAGCTCTGATTCAGCTGACCTAGCCACTGGGTTCACCATCCATTGATGGATTCATAACTTGATGGCATTACTGAGAGAGATAATAAAGAGGTGGGACTTGGCTGAAGCAAGTGGGTCAGTGCAATATGCTTTGAATGTTAGCATTTTACCTGAGTCTTTCTCTTTCTTGTTCCTGACCCTCACCCACACTTCTTAATCTCCATGAGGTGAGAAACCTGCTAGGTCACAGGCACTCGACACTACTATATCCTGCTTTATAAGAACCTCTTAACAATTGAGTCAGCCTATTGATCAAGAATAAGCCCATCCTTTTCCCCCATCCATGACCTAAGAGATCCTCACCAGAAGGAAAATGTAGGCTGCTTAGTGTAGTTCTATTATCTTACAATTACTCAATTCCCTGAATATATATATACATTATATATATATATATACATAAGATATATATACATAAGATATATACATATCTTCACATCCAAACTATTCAAAACTATTCAGAACCACATTTAAGGAGTCAGTCTAGATGCCCATCAACAGATTTATTAGTAAAGAAAATGTGATCACATGAATGTGTGAGCGCACACACACACACACACACACACACACACACACACACACACACACACACACACACACACACACACATTTTATTCAGCTATACAGAAAAACCAATTATGTTGTTTTCAGTAAAATGGCTGGTAAAAGTAAAAATCATTATGTTTAATGAAGCAACCCAGATTAAGAAAGATAAATATTCCATGTTTTCTCTCACGTGGGTAATCTACAGTATGTATTCTACACATGACATAGAAGGAGAAGTGGGGTTATTTTGGAGGAAGAAGGGAACCAGAGGGAGCGAAGAGGATAAACAAAAGATGGTAATGGGGAAGAGGATGAGAAAAACACATGACATACATCATAATAAAACAATAAAACACACCATTTAATGTAAGTTAGAATGAAAGCTATTGAAAATTGTATAGAAGTTTTCATAAAAAGTCAAAGCAGAGATATCCTATGACTGAAATGCCACTTCCCAATACACCTTCAAAGACATAAAATCCCAATGTCAAACAGGTATCTATACTTAGGGTTTCTTTCCAGTATTATCTGAAATATTCAAGAAATGAACACACTTAACTATTTGTTGATGGAGAAACAGATAAAGATACTTACACAATGGAATGCTAGCCAGCATTTTGTTGGTTTGAATGAGAAATGCACCCCATAGGCTCTTGTGTTTAAACACTTTTAAGCCTAGTTGTCTGTACTATTTGGGGAAGTTACACAGGGGTACGTACTTGTTAGAAAAGGGTGACACCAGGGACAGATTTTGAGACTTCATAACCTCACTCCACTTTTAGTTTACTCTCTCTGACTCATGTGTATGGATGTAGATGTGATCTCTCAGCATCTGACTTCTGCTATTGTGCCTACCTGCTGCCATGTCTCCTTGCCAAGATGGATTTCTAACCAGAAGGACATCAAGCTATAATGGAAGATGCTAGGTCTGGTTACCCATTTACAAACCTATTTATCTTCCTTACAAGAGTGACAAAAAAAAATTTCCAAAAAAGCAAGTAAAGAGAACTGCACAAATCTAGAGGGCAAAATCAGGCATCACATGCTATTTAATATGTTTATATGTATGGGAAATTAGAGCACAGAAATGTCTGCAGTTTATTGGGGTTATATTTCATGGTTTCTAAATCATTTATCACTTTTCAATTCCATAGGAAAATCCTCTGGTTCCTTGCTTTACCCAGTCCAAAACTTATCACCAAATTCTTTATTTGAATAGCTCCTGATTCATGTAAGTGTGATACAACCCAGTTGCATTTGTCAGGGTTCCTGAGAGTTTCATAACGCATATAATGAATCTCTACATAGATAAAGGAGTTTTATTACAATAACCTACAGGTCATAGTTCAGCTGACCCAGCAATGACTATCTCTGAACAGACAGTCCAAGAATCCAGTTCAGTTCATGAGGTTGCATGTCTCATCTGGTGGTCAATATACACCAGATTCCCAAAGAAATAGACTCTGATGCCAGTGAAGCAAAGGATTTGATAGAAAGAGTGAGAACAAGCAGGCAAGGAGCAAGGAGTGAGGATTCCTTCTTCCTTGACCATATATAGGCTTCCAGCAGAGGATGTGGTGCAGATTAAATGTGCATCTTCAAGCCTCAGAAAATCTGAAATAGCGGTTTGTCTTTGACCTCAAAGATCTTGGTTACAAGTGGGTCTTCCCACTTCAAATGATCTAATTAAAAAGAAATCCCTCACAGGTGTGCCCAGTCATTTGCATTTTAGTTATTTCCAGATGCAGTCAAGCTGAGAACCAAGAATGGCCAGCATAACTGTCTTCTGCATAAAAGGATAATTCACGGATGGCTTGTACATGATTGGGTCGACCTATTACAGTAATTACATCAACCTGTTTGAAGACATTCCACAAATATATCCTCACACCATGAATCCAATATATAGAAAAACCACACTAGAACTGAGTGGGAAGCTTTCTCCCAGGTGACTGGTCTTTATGTTAGGAGGTGCTACACAGGCTTCTGAAAAAACAGATCAATGTTCACACACTGCCTAGACTCTAAGAATTAAAATACCAACCTGCCAGGCAAAATATGTCCATTGATGTAATAATGGCTGAGATATTAAGGGGAAAGCAACTGGTCTCAAATTCAATTTGAGGTCCATTCCACAAAAGGAAATTCATATCTGGTACTGTAAATATACTAAAAACAAACTATGACTGGTGATTCCTTAGCCTTAGTGAGGAATCTGGTACTGTCCCTTAGCTAAAGTAATACAGCATCAAAATTCTTCATAAGTATCTATGTTTATACCCACAGAAAAAGGCTACCACTGTTAATCAGAGAAGCCTCTCTTTATGACAAAGTGAATAAAAAAGACACATGGATGTACAAGATGCTGATACTAAGTGATGATTGAAGGATTATAGCATTATGGATAAATGCATCAAGGAAGGAAGGAGGCATGTAAGAGCAAGAAGATATGGAGAAGGGCTATGGAACTGCCATCTTCTAACATGACACAGCCTTAGCAATCATGAATTCACAGCAAGTGTGTTTAAATGACACTGAGTCTACATAAAATTGACCTAGTTGGTAGTCAGCTGTGTCTGAGGGAAATGGTTATGGGGCCCTACTACTTACAGATAGATTATTAATACACAGCAGAGTCTGGGAGAGGAGAATCTAGTTATACACCCACTGGTGAGCACACCTGGCTCCAACGTTACAGTTCCAAATCCATGGTCACACAGATTACCTGGTTAAGTTCAGTGAGACACAAAACAAAACAAAAAGTTATGAATGTGAGTAAAAGATGTGTTGAGGATAAAGAGGAGCTGGCAGGGTTAAAGAAGGAGATAAGAGAGTGGGGGGAAAGTAAGCAGAATTCATTAAGTATGTCCATGAAATTGCCAAAGTTATTAACAAACAGATAAACATACATGTTAGAAATTGAGCACACAATTCTACAGCATCTAGAGATAGGCCTAAATGGAGGTGTTTAGATATTGAGGGTTCCACCCTAATAAATAAACCATGCCCACTATAAAAGGGCTTAAAGCTGTAGGTTCTATCATGAGACACTTTCAATGATGTTGTAATCCAAAAGTTCCTTACAAGACTAAAAGTCTTGGTTTTTTACTTTTGATCCTATAGAACCTTAAAAGAAACCCCTCTTCTCTGCAAATTAACCTATCTGTACTATTACAACATAGAATCACAATAAAGATAAAGATGTGTATTATAAGTGACCAACAGTAACTTCTCTTTGTTTTACATTTTCTTCCATGTAAACTTTATACAGGGAAGAAACAAGGCTGTTTCCTCAGTCCATCATGTGTGTGTGTGTGTGTGTGTGTGTGTGCGTGTGTGTGTGTGTGTGTGTGTGTGTGTGTGTGTTAAATGAAATGGAGAGAGGGAAATTAATGAATTCTTCATTTATAGTTTTCTTTGTTTTTTTAATAATGTAATTTAAAATTTTTACATGTTGATCCCAGTTTCCTCTCCCTCCCTGCCTCCCTCCCTCTCTCTAATGCTCTCTCTCCCCTCACATGCACCCTGACCACCCTCCCATCCCATCCCCCACCTCCATTTCACATGTAGGGCTATGCCATTTTGTGGGGATCATGTAAATCTGTCAAGTTATTTGAAGTAGGGACTAGGACTTCTCTTCTGTCTCTAGGTTAAGGGAGTATCCCTCCATGGGGGATGTGTCCACAAGGTCCTTTTGTATACCAGGAATACGTCCTGGTTCCACTATCAGAGGTCCCTTAAACTGTCCAGGTCTTCTAGCTGAGACCCATATTCAGGTGGATTCCCAGCTATCAGTCTGGGGGGCCTATTAGTTCCTCCTTGTTCAGGTCAGCTGTCTTTGTGTGTTTCTACAACCTGGTCTTGTCCTCTCTCTCTGCATCTGGATTCTACTTCTACTCAGTGTTTAGTTATTGTTTCCAACAGGTACTAGATGAGGGCTCCATGATGGTGGATAATTTAGTTAATGATCTCACTATCAGGAAAGGGCATTTATGGTGGCCTTTCCTTCAAACAATGGTTGAAGACAGTCTTGTGGGTCTCTAGACCTTTCTATAGGTTCAGTTTTCTCTTCAAACCAATAATGGCTCCATCTTTTATGTTCTCTCTCTCTCTCTCTGTCTCTCTCTCTGTCTTTCTCTCTGTCTCTCTCTCTCTGTCTCTCTCTGCTCTCTCTCTCTCTCTGTCTCTCTCTGTCTCTCTCTGTCTCTCTCTCTGTCTCTCTCTCTCTCTCTCTCTCTCTCTCTCTCTCTCTCTCTCTCTCCTGTCTTCTATTCCTACCCTGACTCAATCTTTCTAGTCGCACATGCTTTCTTCTCCTCTCGTTCTCTTTCTTCTAGTTCTCACTCCATTCACTGCCCCCCCACTTCCCATGAGCTCTGGGGGACTTGTCCCTTTCCCATTTTGTGAAGGACCATATATGAATCTCTTAGAATACACCTTGTATCCTAGTTCCTCTGATGGTGTGAATAATAGGCTGGTGATCCTTTCCTCTAGGTCTAAAATCCATATATGACCAAGTACATACTATGTTCCTCTTTTTGTGACTGGGTTACCTCATTCAGGATGGTTTCTTCAAATTCCATCCACTTGCCTGCGAATTTCAAGATTCCATTATTTTTTTCTGCAGAGTAGTATTCCATTGTGTAGATGTGCCACATCTTCTTTATCCATTTTTCAATTGAGGGGCATCTAGGTTGCTTCCAGGTTCTTGCTATTACAAATAATGCTGCTATGAACTTAGTTGAGCACATGTCTTTGTTGCATGCATGTGGATCATTTGGGTATATACCTAAGAGGGGAATTGCTGGGTCCTATGTTAAACTAATTCCCATTATCCTGAGGGACAGCCACACTGATCTCCAAAATGGCTGTATGACCTTGCACTCACACCAGCAGTAGAGGAGTGTTCCCCTTTCTCCTCATCCTTTCTAGCATAAGTTGTCATTGGTGTTTCTAATTTTAGCCATTCTGGCAGGAGTAAGATGGTATCTCAAAGTTGTTTTGATTTTCACTTCCCTAATAGCTAAGGGTGTTGAGCACTTTCTTAAGTGTCTTTCAGCCTTTTTGTTTTCCTCTATTGAGAATTCTGTCTTCAACTCTGTACCCAATTTTTAATAGGGTTATTTGGTGTTTTGTTGACTATTTTCTTGAGTTCTTTGCATATTTTGGAGATCAGTCCATTGTCATATGTAGGATTGGTAAAAATATTTTCCCAGTACGTGGGCTGCAATTTGGTCTTGTCCATTGTGTCCTTTGCCTTACAGAAGCTTCTAAGTTTGAGGAGGGTCCTTTTGTTAATTGTTGATCTCAGTGTCTGTGCTACATACAGGAGTTATGTTGAGGAAGTGGTCTCCTATACTTATTTGTTCAAGGGTAACTCCTACTTTCTCTTCTAAGAGGTTCAGTGTGGCTGGATTTATGTTGAGGTCTTTGATCCATTTGGGGTTGAGTTTTGTGCATGAAGATAGACATGAGTCTATCTGCAATCTTCTACACACCATCATCAAATTGTGCCAGCACCATTTGTTGAAGATGCTTTCCTCCTCCCATTGTATTCTTTTACCTATTTTGTCGAAAATCAGGTGTTTATAGGTGTGTGGGTTAACATCAGGATTTTCGATTCCATTTCATTGGTCCACCTGTCTATTTTTGTGCCAAAACCAGGCTGTTTTCAGTGCTATAGCTTTGTAGTAAAGCTTAAAGTCAGGGATGGTGATGCCTCCTGAAGTTCTTTTATTGTACAGGGTTGTTTCAGCTATCCTGGATCTTTTGTTTTTCCATATGAAGTTGATAATTATCCTTTCAAAGTCAGTGAAGAAATGTGCTGGGATTTTAATGGGGATTGCATTCAATCTATAGGTTGCTTTTGGCAAGATTGCCATTTTTACTATATTTATCCTTCCTATCCAAGAGCATAGGAGATCTTTCCATTTTCTGATATCTTCTTTAATTTATTTTTTAAAGCCGCAAAGTTCTTATTTTATAGGTCTTTCTCATGTTTGGAAAGCATTATCCAAAGATACTTTATGTTTTTTGTGGCTATTGTAAAGGGTGATGTTTCTCTATTTCTTTCTCAGTCTCTTTGTCATCTGAATAAAGTAGGACTAGTGATTTTTTTTTTTAGTTTATCTTGTATCCTGCTAGCTTGCTGAAGGTGTTTATCAGCTGCAGGAGTTCCCTGGTAGAGTTTTTTGGGTCATTCATATGAACTGTCATATCATCTGCAAATAAAAACAGTTTGACTTCTTCCTTCAAATTTGGATCCCCTTGATCTTTTTTTTTTTTTTTTTTTTTTTTTTTGGTCTTATAGCTTTAGGTGGAATTTCAAGTATAATATTGAAGAGATATGGAGAGAGAGGACAGCCTTGTCTTGTTCCTGCTTTTAAAAAAAATTGCCTTAACCTTCTCTCCATTCAGTTTGATGTTGGCTGTTGATTCACTGTATATTGCTCTTACTATGTTTAGGTATGTTCCTGTTATCCCTGCTCTCTCCAAGACCTTTATCATGAAAGGGTGTTGAATTTTGTCCAATGCTTTTTTTAGCATCTAGGGAGATGATCATATGTTTTTTTTTCAGTTTGTTTACATAGTGGATCACATTGATAGATTTTCAAATGTTAAATCATCCTTGCAACCCAGGGATGAAGCCTATTTGGTCTTAGTGGATGATTTCTCTGATGTATTCTTAGATTTGGTTTGCCAGTATTTTATTGAGTATTTTTGCATCAGGGATATTGGTCTGTAGTTTTCTTTCTTAGTTGTATCTTTGTGAGGCTGGGTACCAAGGTGATGGTGGCCTGGTAGAAAGATTTTGATAATGAGCCTTCTGTTTCTATTGTGTGGAACAATTTGAGGAGTATTGAAATTAGCTCTTCCTTGAATTTCTGGTAGAATTCTGCACTGAAGCCATCTGGCCTTGGGCTCTTTTTGGTTGGAGGGTTTCGATGGCTGCTTGTATTTCATTGGGAGTTATAGGTCTATTTAAGTTATTTGTCTGTTCTTGATCTAATTTTGGTAAGTGATACTTATCTAGAAATTTGTACATTTCCTTTGAATTTTCAAATTTTGTAGAGTACAGGTTTTCAAAGTATGGCCTGAAAGTGTTCCTGGTTTCTATTTTATTGATTTCAGCACTCAATTTGATTATTTCCTGGCATCTACTCCTCCGGGGCGAGTTTGATTCTTTTTGTTTTAAGGATTTCAGTTGTGCTGTTAATTCTCTAATGTGACTATCCTCTGTTTTCTTCATATGGGCACTTAGTGCAATGAACTTCCTTGTAACACTGCTTTCAAGGTGTCCCATAAGTTCATGTATGTCGTGTGCTCATTCTCGATGAATTTTAGGAAGTCCTTAATTTCTTTCTTTATTTCTTCTTCCACCCAGTGTGTGGTGCAATTGCTCATTGTTCAGTTTCCATGAAATTGTTGGGTTTCTGCGGTTTGTGTCATTGTTGAATTCTAGTTTTAAAGCATGGTGGTCTGATAAGATACAGGAAACTATTCCAATTCTTTTGTGTCTGTTGAGGTTTGTTATGCCACCTAGTATGTGGTCGATTTTAGAGAAGGTTTCTTGTGTAGCAGAGAAGAAGGTATACTCCTTTGTGTTTGGATGGAATGTTCTATAGTTAAACCCCATTGAGACATAACTTCTGTTAGTTCTTTTGTTTCTTTGTTGAGTTTCTGATTGGTGTTCCTCTCTAGTGCTGAGAGTGGTGTGTTGAAGTCTCCCACTATAAGTGTGTGAGGTTTTATATGAGGTTTGAGTTTTAGTAGCATTTCTTTTAGGAAATGTGGGTGCCTTTGTATTTGGGACATAAATGTTCAGAATTGAGTCTTTGTGTTGATGGATTTTTCCTGCAATGAATATGAAATGACAATCTTCATTTCTTTTGATTAATTTTGGTTTGAAGTCTAACTTGTTAGATATTACAATAGCCACACCTGCTTGCTTCTTGGGTCCATTTGATTGGAAGATCTTCTCCCAGCTCTTTACCCTGAGGTAATGTCTATCTTTGAAGTTTAGATGTGTTTCTTGTATGCAATAGAAGGATGGATGGTGCCTTCATATCCATTCCGTTAGCCTGTGTCTTTTTATAGGCGAGTTAAGACCATTAATGGTGAGGGAGAGCAAGGACCATTGATTGTTAATGCTTGTTTGTTTTAGATTTGTTGTTGGCAGTGGTATTGTGAATATATTTGTCCTGCTTTACCCTTGATTTCTGGTGAAGTGGCATTATCTGTTCCCTACATCTTTGTGAGCGTAGTTAACTTCCGTGGGTTGGAGTTTTCCTTCCAAAGCTTTCTGTAGGGCTAGATTTGTAGATTCGTATTGTGAGAATCTGGCTTTGTCATTAAATATCATGTTTTCTCCATCTATAATGATTGAGAGTTTTACTGGGTATAGTTGCCTGAGCTGGCATCCGTGGACTCTTAGTTCTTGTATAACATCTATCCAGGACCTTCTGGCCTTGAGGGTTTCCATGGAGAAATCAGGCATAATTTTGGTAGGTCTGCCTTTATATGTTACCTGTTCTTATTCCTTCGCTGTTCTTAATATTCTTTCTTTATTCTGCATGTTAGGTGTTTTGATTATTATATGTCGAGGGGTCTTTTTTCTTTGGTTCAGTCTATTTGGTGTTCGGTATGCTTCTTGTACTTTCAAGGGCATGCCCTTTTTCAGATTGGGAAAGTTTTCTTCAATGATTTTGTTGAATATGTTTTCAGCCACTTTGAGCTGGGCTTCCTCACCTTCCTCTATGCCTATTCTTCTTTGGCCTTTTCACAGTGTCCCACATTTCCTGGATGTTTTGTGTTAAGGATTTGTTGGATTTAAGATTTTCTTTGGCGATGAATCTATTTCCTCTAGTTAATCTTCTGTGCCTGAGATTCTCTCTTCCATCTCTTGAATTCTGTTGGTTATGCTTGCATCAGTAGCTCCCGATTGTTTGCCCAGTTTTCCCCCATAAGCTTAGGTGGGTCAGAGGTTCAATGTCTGTAGCTCTGGGTAGTCCAAGATCTCTAGGATGTCTCTCCACAGGCAGGGGCTGAGCGATGGGGGTCAAAGATCAGGCTCCAGCAGAGGACTCTAGCCAAGGCCTGTCAATGGGGGTCAAAGGCTGGACTGATACTCAGGATGCACCAGTAGGCAGATCTAGCTGGGACCTGGCACCTTCCAGCTGAGGCCTCTTTAACAGAGGCCCTGAGATGGGGTTTAAGGATCCATCCCAAAGAAACTCAGAGTGGTCCTGCAGAGATAGGTGGATCTCTGGGAGGGGCCCGTAACTCTAGTAGAGGACTGGCCATGGGGGTCAGAGACCAGGCAGGTGAAAATTACGAGTGGCCCCTCGTGGATATGCAGGTCTACTGTGCTCAGATCAGCTCCAGAAAATTCCCCGTAGGTGGCTGGATTGTTGGCTCCACCCTCTGTCTCAGTGATCAAGCAGAGCAGTGGGACTGTGGGCAGGGTAGGGCACAGGGTAGGGGGATGGCATGCTCTGGGCAGAGGTGGGGCTGGGTGTATCAGAGCTCCAAGAGAGCTCTCAATGGGGTCAGGACACAGGGGGAGCAAGGTCCGGGATTCACTCAGGGAGTTCCAGGGTAAGGGTGTGGGGCAAAATCCACCCGAATGGCCCCAGACTCACCTCTAGCCAAAGCCTGGTGATGGGGGGCCCATTCATAGTTTTTTAAAGTATAATTTTTCATATTATAATGAACAACAGAATTGATCCCAAGTGGAATTAAAATGGATTTTAATTAATTAAATTGGATTTTAAGTAATTAAATAATTCTCAGGTAAAGTTTCTTTTGGTCTTATCAATCAACATCTAACATCCTACATGGTTGATTTGTATAAGTAAAATTCATTCATGTGTTATTCCAGAAGTTCTTGTAACTCTCCCCTTTCTCTCACCCAGTTCCCAAGTTTTGCCAATCTAATCCTTGGTGTTTCTTAAGCCCTTTCATTACCTGAGAATTTATCACATCTACTCTCCTTTGTCCTCTGTCTATTTTCACTTCTGATATATTCAACCTTCCTTCTCTTAAAATATTTTAAGAATGATGTTTTCCTACAATCAGTATCAGTCATCTCGATTTTCTCATTAAATTCTCTCAATGCTCTTATGAGCCCAGAAGCCATGTACATTAATGTTTGCAACTTACTGTCTTTCCTTCCATCAAGTACCCATCAGCCATTAGTGAGAAAGACCGCTTTAGGGTAACTCTAGGAATTCAGTGAAGCAAGTATATGGAATATAGTATACTGTGCTCCAACATTGTTGTTTCTAGAAAATATTTTGTTGGGTTATTTGAAAACATGGAAAAATTTCTTCATAGATTATAATTCTTAATATGTACACAGCAGGGCTGGAGAGATGTCTATGTTGTTAAAGTCTAGGCTCACAACCAAAAATATGCAAGAAATCAATATGTATTTGAAAATCACTTTATTCAATTCTAACTCTACTTAATCTTAACTTAATTACTTTTATTTCAACAAATAATAATATATTGATGATTGTTATAATATGCCTTTATTGGTATCATATAAAATGCTTTAATTTTTAAAAATTATTCTGTTTAGTGTTTGAGCTCGTAATATAATTACATAATTTTCCTATTGCCTTTCTTCCCTCAAACAAGTAGCCCTCCTTGCTCTCTTTCAAATTCATGGCCCCTTTTTAATTAATTGTTGTACATACATATGTGTATATATGTAAATATTCCTAAATCTGGAACTGACCTGAAAACATCCTCCCTGTGGACTAACTTTCATAGTAGCAGAGGTGTCACATAAGCTTTCAAATTAGGGAAGCAACCATTAGTCCTATCCAGCTACTATGTATGTGAACCACAACAATGACCAGCATGGCACAACCCTAAAGGTATTATAGTGGCACAAGCACCTGTGTAGTAACCAACAACTCTCTAATTGAAGTTGGGACCTGCACAACAAGAGGGAAATTATGCCTGGTACTGAAAAATCTAACCATGATATCCTGATGAGAATTTTGAGTTGTATTTAAAAGGCTAGACCTCTCTGATGTCCTGAGTCAAACTGGATCATGATAATCTCTTTGTGTTACTTTTACATTTACACATTATAGTTTTAAGTAAACTCATTAGACAACCATTGTAGCTCTAGCTACCATAGAAGATGAACATAGACTGTGTAACTTAAGCAGCCAGGATTTATTTCTCATGGTTGTAGAGAAACACAAGGTCAAGAAAGGTTATGTCTATAGTTTCCTGACTGGCTCTCAGATATAAACTTCTCACTACGTTCTCTCATAGTAAAGAGAGTGGTGGTCATTCTCTGGAATAACTTCATAAGGTCATAAATCACATTCATGAAGGTCCTGTCATTAGGACTCAATAAACAGTCTATGAAAAACCAAATGCATTTGAAAAAGTCATCAGAAAAACAAAAGTTCTACAGTGCAAGCTCCTTGCTAAAACTTAGACTCCTTGAGAAATATTTTCCATGGTTCATCCATAGAGACACTTGGAGCCTGCTGTAGTTATGACCCAAAGAGACCCAGTTATACCTTACCCTGGCAGCAAGACTCAGAAGGGAGTCCAACTTAGTTGACTCACATGTTTTAGGATCATGGAGACTTTTACATAGAGAAACATCTTTTAGATCAACCGGGTTATGACAGTGCTAGAGTCCCTGGAAGGAGGCCCTGAGAGGCCAGTTTGTGAATCCATGAAGGTAAAGGCTAATGTGCAATAGAAACACATGAGTCAGATGAAGAGTCTGGCTAGGAAAGACTCAGGCATTGAGTAAAGCCAACACAAAGCAAAGGCTGCAAATAACCAGCCATATGGATAGAGCTACAAAAGCCCATTAGAGACAGATGACACCACCATGAGCCCCACATGACAGACATTGAGATGTAGGGGTTAATGTTTTCCTTGCTGCATTTCAGTATTACTTTTGTCCAGTGTATCCATTCTATCTTTATGTTATTCTTTTGGGGGGAGTAGGAATATTTACTCTGTGGTATTGTATATTGAAAGGATATAATTTGGTTTGTTTTTACAGGGGCTGAAAGCTAAGAGACTGATCTGAGACTTGGAACATACTTTGAAACTTTGAAGGTTTGGGGGACTATTTATTAAGACTGTGAGGATTTTTGAAGTTGGACTAAATCTATTTTGTATTATGAGATGACTATGAGTCTATGGAGCAAGTCACATAGTGGCATAGCTTTAATTGGAAGTATATCCTGCAGGCTCACACATTTGGACACTTAGTTTACAGATGGTAGTAATGTTTGTGAGTGTAACCTTGGAGGCAAGTGGCGGGCTGTTAAGGTGGTCACTAAAGCTGGGCTCTGGAGGGTTAAAGCCTAGCTCTGCTATCAGCCCAAGTTCTTTCTGCTCCCTGACTTAACAAATATATGAAAACAGTGGAACGCAAGTTCCCTCCACAATGACCTTCACTGTTCCTCCATGCCACAACAGATTGGCAGTCGCTATAACTGTGGACTAGAATATTCCTTTGCCTTTAAGTTTCTTCTATCAGATATTTTGTTAGAGAAACAATTAAAATAGCTAATAGATTTGCAGTCCATATCCACCCAAGTAAATGCTTTTTATTGAGTAATTTTCCCCCTTTGGAATTGGGTAATGAATGTGTGTTATCAGTGTGTAAAAGTACAAAGGGACAAAGGTTGAATTTATCTCACAGTTTCAGATGCTGTAGCTCATATTTGGCTTGCTCTATTGCTTTAAGCCTATGGCAAGGGAAAATGCATGCCAAAAGAGCATCATGTGACAAAGATGCTCATCTCTGGCACTCTGTAACCAGACAAAGCAAGCAAGAAACTAGGATGGAGATCTACCTTTCAAAACCATGCTGTCCTGCATCCTTTAATTAGCCCCCACATGACACAGTTTCCACTATGCTCAGTAAGTTATTCAATTGTAAATATATTGATGGATCAATGCATTTGAAGAAGTCAAGCTCTCTCATCCCAATAACTTTCCAAAAGCCTCATACTTGAACATTCATTGTGAACAAAGCCTTCAACAAATAAGCCTCACAAGAACACTGTATCCAAAGATAATTGATAAGTATTTAATCAACTGTATTTAATTCACATAAGTGCCTAACATATTTTACATTTATGATACATAAAATACTAAGGCAGCTAAAAGTTGGCAATGCCCCCAAAAGGGTGGAGTCACTGAAAAGATTGGCTGTATACCAAGACAGAGTAAGTGCTGCCATTGAAATCACTTAATACTTCATTTTTATCAGTTGATAACTGCTGATTACTTTGTAGTTCAATTTATGAGAATGATAGTACGTTGTTTGGAGATGAACTGTAGGTTCTAGAGAGAAGAAGAAACTAAACTTTCTGAATTGATCAATGGATCATTACAGATGTGCCCTTTTGCTGAGAAAGGGGAGGGGACAGGTTTGAGAGTAAGCGTTAAGTTTTATTATGGAACACTAGAGAATTTAATGAAGAATAGGTAACATGTTAGTGTCTATTCCACTCATATACATGGCTCTCTCTCTCCCAGACACCATTAACTGCCTGTAGTGAGAGGCCAGGCCTCATGAGCTCCCTTCTGCATGCTGAAATCATGATGATGGGGACACTCTTGTGCAGATCTCTGGAAGGTAACCACAGTGAATTCCTAAGTATGACTACTGTATCATAGCTGGAAAATTTTGTTTTGGAGCATTCATCCATAAACTCTGACTTCTCCATCCTCTCTTCTGGATGTTTCCCGAGTCTTTGGAGAATAATATAGATGTCTCTTTCACATCAGAGCACTCAACAGTCACTTATTCTTCATACTTGGCCCACTTGTAAGTCTCTGCATTGACCTACACTTCAAAAAAATGCTTTGAAGTCTGGAAGCATCACTAATCTATGGGTATTAACATAAGTATTTAGAAGGCAATTGACCATTTATCAAAACAGTAGTAGTACATTCTCCATAGCCTCCCGAGAGAGAAAAATGTGGCATTTGTCTATTTGGGCCTGGATCACCTTGTTAAGTATAATTTATTTCCAGTTCCATCTATTTTCTTGAAATTTCATAATTTCATTTATCTTTATAGCTGAACAATAGTCTGTTGAGTATATGTACCACATTTTCATTATCCATTCATCATTTGATTGACATCTAGGCTGTTTCCTGGCATTGTGAATAGAGCATCAATAAACTACACGCTCAAGTCTCCTTAGAATTAAAATATCAATGCGCTAACTCCCAATGTGCTGCTTTTTTTTTTTTTAGGAGATGTCTTTGAGAGATAATCCTAGTCAGATGAAGGTAATAGATACAGCTTCATGGTGTGGTTAATGTCTGGAATAAGAAAATAAAAGATGGACATGGTCATATGTGCCAGTAATCCCACTACTCAATGAAGGACCACAAGTTTAAGGTCTCTACCAACTAGAATGGTAGACTTGTTCTGATTGGTAAGAGCCCTCACCAGTAACTCAATCTGCCAGTGCCTTGATCTTGGATTTCCAGCCTCCATGAACAACAAATATCTGTAGTTTAAGTCATTGCCTTGTGGCATCGTTACAGCAGCCTGAGCTAAGAGGAATCAAGTAAAGAAAATGAACAGAGTCTATAGGTTGTGGGTGATGATCAATTATTCCCTGTGGCCCTGAGCAAGTGAGCAGTCTCTCGGATTCCATTCCCACAGTGACAACTGATATGATGCATTTAAACATCATAGGAAGTAAACAACATAAACCACAAGGACTCTCCAGAGAAGAGAGTGGCAGGTGATTTTCCATGTCTAGTCAACATTCTGTTGCTCATCATACAAAGAGTTTTATCTTTCCGATGTAGCAAAACATAGCAATCAACTGCTTCATTCCAAATTTAGCACATTCCTCTTGCAAAACAATCACACATTTAGGTCAAATGTATGACGTCCTGAATTTTATTCGGGAACCTAATCTTGCAGAAAGGATCAAAGCACTTGTCCATTATCTGAGACGGTTTTGACTTTACAGGTGCAAATGTTTAAGCAGCCTCTGATAAGCAGCCCATCCCTCATTGAACTATTTGGCAGTTTCTCCTCAAGGAAGAAAGAGATGGACATTAAGATTCAAGATAAAGGGCTCAGTTATCAACCCTTCCCATACTTAGTGAGGAGATGTAGTAAATATAACCTTTGCTTGACACTTGTTGCTGTTTCATTTCCCCAAAGTTTCTGTTGTCTCCTTCTTTGAATGCTGCTTCCAGCTCGAGAACCTGTTTTATGTTAAGTCAGTTTGTAAGGATGAGGAAGTATCACAACAGGATAATTTGAAATGATCACTGAAACACTTCTAAAGATTTTTTTGTTTGTTTTCTGTTTGTAACATAAAGGTTATTTTACTCAAAAGTGTAGTTTCCTTAAAGTGATAAAAAAAATTGGGGGGGTCACCATAATAAAGCTGTTTCATCAAGAAATAAAAAATTACTGCACGGCTGCTGAGTAGTTAGCCAGCCTCTAAGTACTGCATGGGCTCAGTCTTAGATTTTGATCTAAAATAGCAATACATGTCTAGATACGTATAGATAAAAGAAGCTTTATACAGTTCAAGATTTGAGCTGGGATACTGTTCCCAGTAACTCGTCTTAGAGACGGCTTCTGACACGTGGTATCTGAAGGACATTAGGTGTCCGAGAAATTCCCCTCCACTTGCATGAACATTATGAACACAGAACACAGCCACCTAAGAAGAACTCTGCCTAAGACACTCTTCTGTTTCCTACTGTAAACATACAAAAGTCTTAATTCTAACAGGATGTGTGCAGACAGGAATGTTTACATAATGATACTAGACAAATTGCCTAAACCTGGAGCTTCACAGACAAAGGGATCCACAGACAGAAACCGACCTCATATTCTGTGCAGTTTATGATCAGTCGATTCGATTAAATACAGTCTCAAGGCACCCTGACGCTCTGGAACATTATCAAATATATTACAGATTGCTGGCTCAAGATCTTCTCACGAAGAAGTTGGTGTTCTGTGCCAGTACCCTGAAGAATAGGGCTGCAGCAATAATCAGGAAATGTAAGAGAAGCTGCTGCTCGCTTTAGAGGTTCAAAACTCAAAGTGGAGGTATAAGGAGAACATCTGTTGAGAAAAACACAACACAACAAAACAAAATCTTTTGGGTTTTGATGTTGTTGTTGTTTCTTATTTTACATATCGATCCCAGCTCCTTCTCCCTCCCATCCTACCATGCCCCTGAACCCCCTCCCATCCCATTCCCCACCCACTCCACAGGGAGGGTGAGGCCTTCCAGGAGGGATCATCAAAATCTGTCAAATCATTTGGAATAGGGCCTCTCAGCTTCCTCCTTATTACAGACTAAGAAAGCTTCATCCTCTTTAGAATGATGGAGGAGCCACAGGACAGCATGAGACGCTTGTGATTCTATGAAACTCTGAGTGTGGCTCTCTACCACTCTAATCAATTTCCATTCAGACGCCCCCTCATAGAGAGTCCAAAGCAGCACAGGCACCCTGCAGTACTGGCTGCTGTTAGAGCTTCAAAGCATGGAAGGCTGTTTTAGACAAATACAGGATAGCATTAGCCTAGACTGAAGCATGAACTGCCAAAGAAGCCTCAAGGGAGAGGCTGTAGGTAGCTGCAGAGAATGTCCCATGGTGTAAGACTAGGTAAGAATGGCCCAGAAATGAGAGAATATCAGAGCTGGGGCTGTGTGTTAGTGCTGAGGACTGAGTCAGGGACAGCCTAACATGAATTTCCAAGATCCAGATAGGACAGTTTAGTCAAGGAACAGGCATAGGAAGACAAAAGACTATCAAAGCTGGCTTCTTCCCCAAGCCGAGTGAAGAACATGTATAACACCAAGATCATTGAAGCATAGGTCTAGGGAAGAAAGTTGGGACTGGAGAAACTTGAATTATCAAAGCTCAGATTTCCACTCTGGTAGAATGATGAGGGGCATGAGGGTGAAAACAGAATTAAATTATTTGTTTAAATAATGAGAAATAGAGAATGAGTTTTGGTATTCCAAGTGCCTACTTAAAGATGTCGTTTTTCAGTCTTCTGAAGTAACTGTTATCATGAAAGAGAAAACCATAACCTTTGCAGTATTGGATGAACCTGGGTCATGGTCAGAGCACTCTAAGCCAGTCTCTTCTAAGACAGTGTGGGATGGCCATCAGCCTTTGCAGCACATCTAAGATCTCAAAGACTACATCCCCCACCTATACTCCAAGCACATCACTCAAGGGCTGATCCTTTGCCAGTTATGTCAGTGGAAGAGTTTGCTTTCATCCTACTCTATATGCAGAGTCCTAGAGCTGCTGTGCTTGCTCTGTGCATTTCTCTCTGAACTCTGCACGCTGCATCTTCCAACAGCTTCATTAAGTCTCTTTGTGGGAACCTGTGCTTGCTCTTGCTCTCTGGCAGCTGTGTTGCTTCTCAGGGATGATCATTTTTCTGCAGGCTGGGGTGATAGCATGGACTTTTAAACTCTTGGCAGGAAAAAAAAGTTACTTCCTGCTCAAAGAGAAAGATGAAAGTGAACCCCACGCTGTGCAGAAGCACAGACCCCCTGATGCTTTCTACAAAGCTTGCCCCCACATAGCATCTCAGAACATCACTGCCTCAGGAATCCTGACCTGGACCCCATGAACTGCACCTACCTCAGTTGATATCACAACAGCTCAAGGAAAGGATATGTTCAAATACATGGGTAATCTACTTCATATTCTCCAATGTTCAGGCAACTCACTGCATCTCCATGGTTTGCTTTTTTATTATTCCTTCTTTTTATTAATAATATAATTTAAAATTTTTACATGTGGATCCCAGTTTCCTCTTTCTTTTTCCCTTCAGCCCTCCCTCCCTCCCTCCCTCTTACCCTCTTTCCCCTGTAAAATGCATCCTGGCCACCCTCCCCTCCCATCCCTCCACCCCCATTCCACATGTAGAGCTATGCTATCCAGGTGGGGTCATGTAAATCTGTCAAGTCATTTGAAGTTTCTGCAACCTGGTTTTGTCCCCTCTGCATCTGGATTCTAGTTCAACTCAGTGTTTGGTTATGGGTGTTTTCTTCTGTTTCCAACAGGTACTAGATGAGGGCTCCATGATGGTGGATAATTTAGTTGATAATATCACTATCAGGGAAGGACATTTATGGTAGTCTTTCCATGGTTGCTCGAATTATTAGTTGGAGACAGTCTTGTAGTTGTCTAGACCTTTCTTTAAGTTCAGTTTTCTCTTCAAACCAATAATGGCTCCCTCTTTTATGATCTCCCCTCTCACCCTGACTCAATCTATCTAGTCACACGTTTTCCTCTCTTTCTCCTAGTTTCTCTACCCTTCTCCCCTTCTCTTTCTCTTAGTTTCTCTCCATTCACTGCCCCCCATTTCCCATGTGCTTTGGGGGACTTGTCCCTTTCCCATTTTGTGAGGGACCATATATGAATCTCTTAGAATACACCTTGTATCCCAGTTTGTCTGGTGGTGTATTATAGGCTGGTGATCCTTTGTTCTACGTCTAAGATCCATATATGAGTGAGTACACACCCTGTTCATCTTTTTGTGACTGGGTTACCTCATTCAGGATGGTTTCTTCAAGTTCCATCCACTTGCCTGCGAATTTCAAGATTCCATTATTTTTTTCTGCAGAGTAGTATTCCATTGTGTAGATGTGCCACATCTTCTTTATCCATTTTTCAATTGAGGGGCATCTAGGTTGCTTCCAGGTTCTTGCTATTACAAATAATGCTGCTATGAATATAGTTGAGCACATGACTTTGTTGCATGGATGTGGGTCATTTGGGTATATACCTAAGAGTGGAATTGCTGGGTCCTGTGGTAAGCTAATTCCCATTTTCCTGAGGAACCGCCATACTGATCTCCAAAATGGCTGTACGAGTTTGCACTCCCACCAGCAGTGAAGGAGTGTTCCCCTTTCTCCACATCCTCTCCAGCATAAGTTGTCATCAAACGGCAGCCCACAGACAGGGAAAAAAAATTTTACCAATCCTACATCTGACAAAGGGCTGACCCACAAAATATACAAAGAACTCAAGAAACTAGTCAACAAAACACCAAATAGCCCTATTAAAAAATGGGGTACATAATTGAAGAAAGAATTCTCAATAGAGAAAATCAAAGAGGCTGAAAGACACTTAAGAACATGTTCAACATCCTTAGCTATCAGGGAAATGCAAATGAAAACAACTTTGAGATACTATCTTACTCCTGACAGAATGGCTAAAATTAGAAACTCCATGGTTTTCATAAGTTCTAACTAAGCCACCTTGAAAAGTCTGCATTATACATTAAAGAATAACTGCCCTGTTATCTTTTCAGAAAAGGGTTCCCAGAAACTACATTAGAAGAAGGTGGCAGGATAAACTTGTGATTATTGGTAGGAAATGAGCATCAGTATTCCTGACTATATATTGACTTCCCTATAAGCCAGGTTAAATAAGAGAGGTTTTTCTCAGTTTGCTTCTTTAATTTTGTCCATGGAAAATCCTGATGGGGGTTTGAATAATCAAGGGTACAGGAGGCTGTAGTTGTGGGAAGAATCCTGGAGAAAACTGCAGATAGCTAAGCCTCACCCCAGAACCATTCTTGTATACCTTTCTCATTTCTTGTGTGTCTGCTTACCACTGGGATCTGGTTATTATCATTAGATGCTTTGCTTCTTTGTAGCCATTATCCCATTCCTCTGCCTCCTTGTTGTTTTAAATTGCAACACTACTTGATACCTAGGAAGAGTTCAGAAGGTATTTGGTGTTACAACTGGATTAAAGAAAGATCTCCCAGTGGCATCTCTGTCTCCTTCTAACATAAAGTTACTTCTCACAGAGCACAAATTCTCTTTACTGAGAAAGATGAAGACCAGAGCTTAGAAATGTAGTTCAGCTGGTACAGTGTAAGCATGGCATGCGTAGAAACCTAGGTTCAATTCACATTTCTTCATAAACCAGTACCTATGATTTCAGTACTCAAGAGGTATAAGCAGAAGGATCGAAAGTTCAACATCCTTCTTGGCTAAGTGGTAAGTTTGAGGCCAACCTGGCCTACATGAGACTGTCTGACAGAGATGGGAGACACAGTCCCAAACAGGAGTGACACAATTTCCATAAGGACAGCAGACATCCTAGCCACTACCAGCACCTTACTAGGCTCTAACTCTGCTGTTACTCAATTTGTAGCTACATTATTTTTTCTGTCCCAAGTCCAAGAAGATGACTATGAGATGTAATGGAAGGATATATGCAAAGCCAGGGAACCAGGAAGTCAATAAAGTCATAAAAACCAAAAGAAATGTAGATGACAGATTGAGAAATTGCTTTTACCAAACTCTTTCAGAGAACATGAGATTCAAGGGACAGATGAGCAGCTCTCCACTGTAATTTTACTTCACATCAGAAATTTTATCTTGTAGTACAGGCCATATAAACTGGGAGTTATGGGTAGGTGACTGGCTGTATCCTAGAAATTAAACTCATACTTTTTCCTATTCTCCCTCAATAGGATTGGCTCTCTACTAAAAGTTAAAAAGAAAGGGGGGGAAAAAGAAATAAAGAAAACAACAAACAAAACAATCCTAAAACTTGAGTTTATTTAGGTTCTATTCAACAGATATTCATTAACCCAGGGTACCATGCTGGAACTTCATTGTTGTTACCTTCATTGAAGATGTAAATGTTTTGTTTATCATAAATTGGATTTGAGGGAATTATTTTTGTTTTTATAAAATATTGCATAAGTCCTGGGAGTAAGACAGAGTGTCACAGAATCTGTTGCATAGAATGACCTGCCCTCCATCCTCAATACCAAAAATAAAGTACTGTGCCATGTCACATTATTAGGGCTTCCGTAACAAGGTGGCTTAAAACAACACAAATAATCCTTCATGGTTCTGAAGCCATAAGTCTCACTGGTGTCAGCAGAGACCAATCCCTTCAGAACCTCTAAGAGTGGATATGTCTTGCATACTCTGGATCTTGTTTCTTGGCTTACACAAGCAGCAGCCTGAACCATTCTACTATCTTTACATGGTCTCTCCCCCTGTACCTATCAAGTTTCCCTCCATGCCCCTTTAATGAGAAAATCTACCACCTGAAATCTATGACATCCTCATTTTGAGATTCTTGTTTACACTTGCAAATAATGTTGCCAAATAGGTCACACTCATGGATGCCTGCAATTAGATCTGAGCATATATTCCCAAAGGGAACTCTCCATCCCCTGATGGTACCCAAAGCAAGTGCCTCACTAGCTCATTCTAGGCTTTAGAATGTGTTCCTCATGGGTTGCATCTCATTCCTGATGTCACAGATGGTTCTCATAGTTGGTGTGAAAATAAGTGGATAGAAAAATAAAAAACAGTAAACAATACACAAAAAAGACTGTAGATGTTCCAAAGCTTGATCCTACTCACAAAAGGGGGCATCTAAAAAGAAGGGTGACAATTTCCTACATAGAAGACTTTCACACATGCCCTGGAATTGTAGAGAAGTCACCGAAATTCTGCTGCTACAACAGCATAACGTTTTTGTTTTATTACACATAATTTTATCTTTTCCTTGACTTATTTCAATAATTACTACATACACACACACACACACACACACACAAATTCTCATGATATTCTTGTGTTGTTAAAACACAGCTGCATGGCTGTCGTGAACTAAAATTCTTCAAGCGTGATCTTCTTCCTATGATCGTGGGAAAAAGCAAGTTACTTTAAAACACACACACACACATGCACATGCTTCTGGAAGCCATATGGAAGTTTTACTAATGCAAATTGAACTTCAGTTTTTTTTTTCTCCAAGTTTCCCACAAAATTCTCATCAGCAGAAAGAAAATTTTCATCCCTTAGTAGGACCAGTTGGGATAATCTGCTACAACTAAATTTCTTGCTTCAACTTTGGGATATGTAAATCTTTCATTACCATCAAGGAGTTCACTAAACAATGATAGTAAAAGCTGAAGTTTGTTCTTAAACAACTTCCTTTAAAAAAAAAAGTGTAACTTCAAAAAAAATCTATGCATGAATTTTCACAATATTAAGGAAACTATGTGTGTTATCTCCAAAAAAGTGGATAAATTAATGTGTTAGAGTGAATCTCAAATCTTCAGAAGGTTTAAAAATTGGCCACATGTGAGCAAATCATTTGCAGACTGCTAGACAGAGTGAATAGTCTGACAGCATATGGAGACTATTCATGGACCACAGCAATTTCCACTCTGATGATCACGTGTAAGATAAACAATGTAACCGGAATGAATTATTACTATCCCATTATTTTCATGGTATATCACAGTTAGTGTTTAAATTGGGAGATTCTCTCCTATGTTTCTCACTATTCGTCCATTGGAAAGAGAGTGATTGCTGTGTTTTGGCTTTAACAGAAAACACACTTTCCTCTTCCTCAAAACCAGCTGATATTTTGTATATGAGATTCACTGTCAAAGCATCATGGCAACTTATACATGTGCAATCAGTGACTTAGAAAGCATACAGTGAGGGAAGAAAGTGACAAACAGAATGTGTCAGAATGGGCAAGGAAGCCCGTTACAGAAAATGTGAGTTTGGTCTTAACATGAATAATCTTCTCCCAAGCTAGACCCCGGTGGATAATTCCTGAGGATTGGAAGGATCTTGGTAAGCACTGAAAAACTCTCTAGGGCACAGCATGGGCATCAGCTACCTAAACAACCTCAAGATCTTTGGGGTACACCTTCCAGCTTCAGGGCTCTCATGTAGCTTGAACTTGGCTGCCCATTGCTTCCTAACTGCTCTCTTCCCTATAACACAACCTCAGACAGCCTATATACTCTGCTAAAGATCGTTTATCTAAACTGCAGGATCGTTTATCCTGTTGCCAACAGTTTTAATTACTTTTCTACTGCTGTTATAAAATGGTATGACCTCTGGGCATGGTGGAACACTCCTTTAATCTTGGCACTCCAGAGGAACAGGCAGGAGAATCTGAGTTCAAAGCCAGCCTGGTCTACACAGTGAGTTCCAGGCTACACACAGGCAAACCCTATAACAAAAGAAAAAAAAAAAAAAAACAAACAAACAAACAAAAAATAACAAAAAAATATAATTTGGCTTATAGTCTCAGAGGTTAAAACCCATAATGTCAAAGTGCAGGAACAATTGGGAGTTGAGAACTCTTGATCTACAACCACAAGGCAGAGAAAGAAGAAGCACTGGGAATAAAAGTCCATGCCCCATGACACACCCTCTCCAACAAGGCCATAACTCCTAATCCTTCCAAAACAATTCCATCAATTAACAACTCAAATACGTAAGCATATGGGGGCCATTCTCATTCAAACCACTACTCTGACTCAGTTTCTTGTGACTTACTGTAACAATGCTCTTCTAACTCTACACCTTCCCCTCTGCTGTGCATAGTAAGATCCCATGCCCATCCTGTTCCTATGTTCCCAGTCTGTCTCCTCCTCTTGTGACAGAATAATTTACAGTTCAAAAGTAAAGATAGAAGAGCAGTAACAGCAAGTGCGAGAGACAAGCCTTCTCCAACCCTCCAGAAGCAATGGAGAGAAAGTTTTTTATATGTAATGTTTTAGGTGAGGTACAGAGGCACAGTAGGATCAGCCTACAAACAGACTGGGGCAAGGGGAACTCTTTTTATAACATATATTGAACCCTTAAAACCTTACTCCATACTTTAAAGTCACAGAAGTACTTAGCTTGCTTTTTCCAAATACACATTTAAAAAATAAAAGCAGGGGTCCTTGTGTTTACTACTTGTGGACAACAATTTAATACGGAATGTTTGCACTCCTATAAACTGCAGCTGGAAAAAAAAAAAAACCTCAGAACTCAACCATAAATTTCAAGATAAGCTCTGCAGTTACAGGGCTCACACTTAAAACTCTCAGGGGCATTGGAAAATTGGATTCATCTTCCCATGAAAAGGTCACTGACTACAGGTAATAGGAGTTTAGTGTCCCATGCCAGTCCTTTTTTTAGCCAAAACCACAAAGAAAGGGAGATGAGATATTAGGGGAAATTTTTGTCTTGAGGAAAACTGTGATGAATGAGACAGGGAAAGCAGAGAGATGGGGAGTTTCTGGAGCATGGATAAGAGGTGGGGGGATGAGGCAGGCAGACAGCAAATCTCTTAGCATTTAAGAGTTAGAGGACTCAGTGCTTTGTCCTTCCTGTGCATCTGGCTGTACTTCATATGAGTTTCTATGGCATAGTAGTAGATAGTGAATGTTATCAAATGTCAAGATGTACAAACACCCAAGAGATAAGCTTCTGATCTGCCAGAGATTGTCCATATTGTGTTAACTGAAGTGAGAGGGC
Source organism: Cricetiscus sungorus (assembly GCA_030556225.1). Classification (NCBI taxonomy): domain Eukaryota; kingdom Metazoa; phylum Chordata; class Mammalia; order Rodentia; family Cricetidae; genus Cricetiscus; species Cricetiscus sungorus. The sequence goes on from JANBXA010000398.1 coordinate 26,783,540, forward strand.
TTATGCTAGAAGTGGGTGGCTGCTATGGAACAATCCTTTTCTATGCTATGAATATATATCACTCTCATTGGTTAATAGAAGCTGACAGGCAGGTAGCTGGGTAGGAAGTTAGGCAGGAAAGCCAAACTGAGAATGTCAGGAAGAAGGAGGGCAGAGTCAGGGGAGATGCCAGCCAGCCACCAAGTAAACAGGACGAGTCAAAAATGAGATAACAATCCTGAGCCACACGGCAAATCGTAACTAGAAATGTGGGTTAATTTATGTGTAAGAATTAGCTAACAACAAGCCTGAGCTATTGGCTGGGTATTACAAGTAACATTAAGACTCCTTGTCAGTTATTTGGGACCAGGCAGTCAGAACAAGAACAGGTGGCTTAAGTGTTGTTCTGCATTAAGAGGAGACATGGAGGCAAGCACCTGAATTCCTTGCATTCTTCTTCCTGGTTGTAGGCTTCCCTTCCATGATGTACTGAACCCTCTAACTAAGAGACAAAATAAGCTCTTCCTTCCTTAGATGGTTTTTCCCATCTCAGAGTGCTTTGTCACAGGAAGAGGGAAGTTCTAATACAGATGCTTTAACTGGTTCTGTATCTCTGGTTTCCTTACAAACAAGTCCTGTTTTAGTTTCTTTGGGCTGCTGTGACAGAATAGACTGGATGGCTTATAAGGAATGGAAGGGAAGTTCTCACAGCTCTGAAGACTGAATGTGGTGAGGGTACTGTGTGGTCAGGCTTGGGTAAGAGACCCTTCGAGCCTGTAAACTGACAACTTCCCACTCTACCCTCATGTGAGAGAAAAGGCAAGAGAGCCCTTCCCCTGTCTTTTTTTATTATTATTAGCTTATGTGACTTTTACAAGATAGGTGATTTTGTTATATTGTCAAACACGTGATTTTGATCAAATTCCTCTTTATTATCTTCCCATCCCAGCCATCCCATGGATCCCCTTATGCCACCAACAGCTCCTCTTCTTTATGTCTTTAAATTTTACTAGGTTTCACATGGGAGACAAAACATGACACTTGTGTTTCTAAATTTGGCTTATTTAACGTAATACAATTATCTCCAGTTCTATTTTCCTTTAAATGATGATTTTATTCTTGTTTAAGGATAAATAATACTCTATTATGTGTATGTGTCATATTTTTTCTCGTCATCCATCTGGTACCATAACTTTACTGCTGTAAATACAGTAAGGGAATCTCTGTTGTACTCCTACTTGATTTCTTCAGTTGTTTACCTAGGTATGGTATAGCTGCATCATATCATACAAGAAGCTCTATTTGTATTTTTTGGAAGGTTCTACCTATTGATTTTAATAGTGGTTGCACTAATTTACATTTTTATACTCTGAGGCCTGTTTTGACCATTGCTGTTATTTATGAGAGTTCCATCTTTGGTTACTTGAGGTTCTTGTCTCACAATTTCACTGCCTTTGGATTTTGGGTTTCAACAGATGTCTGGGGTGTGGGGTCAAGAATCCAGTCCCAAGAAGAGCTGAAGATGAATCTCCTGTACCTATCTCAACTATTGGGAAAGAGAGTAGGGTTATTAATCAAACACTAGGGATTTTTCTCTACATATAAACTTCTAAATGAATGTTCACATAGTGTTGTAAGAAGCAAGGTAGGTAGTCATTTATCAACTAAAACCATGGAACAAATGATCTTCAAATTGAGCAGCTTGTGATATAACATTTACCCTTTGTAGTTACAGGTCTGGTGACCAGCATGGCTTTACTTTGGACTGAAGGTAGCTTGAGTTTGGTTTTGTATAAATATCACTTTCTGAAGAGCAGGCTGAAGAATCTAGTAGAGGCAAACTCTTCTAACAGTGATCTCAGAGGACATCGATGCTCCATTTGTCTAAGGCAAGGCATGTGACAAGTCCAAAATCAATAGAGATGGGAAATGGTCTCCCTCTATATTCTGGGATTGGGGTTAATGAAGAGTCATGAACAAATACTCTAACTCATCATAAAAGATGAAGGTGTCACCTTTGTAATGACTGTGGTTACCACAGTGACTCAGTCCCACAGCAGTGACAGGGTGCCCTGATGAGTTCCTACATATATACTTCATCCTGTGCTGTTGTTGGTATCTGGATTACCTCCATAAGCCATGTGTCACTGGTGTCTGTTTCTACCAGCAACAAGGTTATTCAAGTCCTCACTTAATATTTTAGGCCACTTAATTTCAGAAACAAATTTGAGGGCCTATTTTCTGAATGCACTTCTGGTGCCAATAACACTGTCAGGAACCAAACACATTGCTAATTGCTACACCTGATATATATATATATATATATATATATATATATATATATATATATATATATGAGAGTACAAACTCAAGATAAAGCTTTTATCCATCCCAACTAAAGGATAAAATTGATATTTTAAAGACTTAATTTTTTTAATTCTGTAAAGCTGAACATGTCTCAGAGTGGGTATGTGTAAATGAGTGCTGATTCCCATGGAAGTCCTAAGGAAGCTTCAGATTTCCTGGAGCTGGAATTAACAGGTGGCTGTGAGCCACCCTGATGTAGTGCTGGAACCCAACTGTGATCCTCTGCAAGACTCTTAACCAGTGAGCCTTCTCTGTGAAAATTAATATTCTGAAATGCACTCAAACATTGTATAAATGCCATAAAAACAAATAAAAATATATGGTACTATTTGCATCCCATGATCCTTTTAAATGAATATTGAAAATGCCTAAGATTTTAGAGTTTAAAACACAAGGCTAATACTGTATTAAGTCTATGGATTTGATGCTATATAAAAAGTGTGTCCTTAAAGAACTGCAAATTGAAAGGTAATATCAAAACATAGTGATACTTAAGAAGGTGTATGTATAAATGTTAGCCACAGAAGAGAGTCACATGTCTCCCAGTAAGGGGCATTAATATACCATCATTATGAAAAACAAAACCCAGAAGAGTTGTACAACTGTGCAAGTGAAACTACAGATTTAGAAATGCACTAACAAAATCCTAATCACTCATGGCTTTAGAAAAAAAAGAAAAGAAAGAAAGAACAAAATGTAGGCCTTCAAAAGTCTTTTGTAACATGGCAGTCCACATAATGGGAAAAGATCTTCATCATTCCCACATCTGACAGAGAATTTTCAATGAAGGAATCTAAAATGACTGAAGGACATTAAGAAAGTGCTCAATATCCTTAGCCATCAAGAAAATAAAAATCAAAACAATTCTGAGATACCATCTTACTCCTGTCAGAATGGCTAAAATAAAAAACAAAAACAAAACAAAAAAAAAAAAAAGCCAAAAAAAAAAAAAAAAAACACCAAAGACAGTTTATGCTGGAGAGGTTGTAGAGAGAAAGGGGAACACTCCTCCACTGCTGGTGGGAGTGCAAACCCCTACAGCCACTTTGGAAATCAGTATGGTGGCTCCTCAGGAAAATGGGAAGCAGTCTGCCTCAAGACCCAGCAATTCCACTCTTAGGCATATACCCAAAGGATACACACTCATACAACAAGGACAACCATTCAACTATGTTCTTAGCAGCATTATTTGTATTAGCCTCTATGCCCCTCAGCTGAAGAATGGATAGAGAAAATGTGATACATTTGATACATTTACATAAGGGAGTACTACTCAGTGGGGGAAAAGATGAAATTCACAGGCAAATGTATAGAACTACAAGAAACCATCCTGAGTGAGGTAAACCAGTCACAAAAAAGACAAACATAGCATGTACTCACTCATATATGGATTTTAGACATAGAGAAAAGGATCACCAGCCTACAATCCACACCACCAGAGAAGTTTGGAAGCAAGGAGGACTCTAAGAGAAACACACATGTTCCCCCAGAGGAGGAGAAAGGGACAAGATCTCCTAAACAAATTGAGGGAGGGGAGAGGTAATTACGAGAAGGGGAGAAGAGGAAGGGAGAGGAGGATATTAGGGAACAGAAAGATTGAGTCAGGGAAAGAATAGAGGAGATCAAGAAAAGAGATACCATTATAAAGGGAGCCATCATAGTTTTAAAGAGAAATCTAGCATTAGGGAAATGTCCAGAGATCTACAAGGATGACCCCAACTAAGAATCTACAAAATAGTGGAAGAGCTACCTTAAATGCCCTTCCCCTATAATGAGATTGATGACTACTTTATATGCTGTCCTAGAGCCTTAATACAATAGCTGATGGAAGCAGAAGCAGACACCCACAGCTAACCTGAGCAGAACTCCTGGAATCCAGTTTCAGAGAGGGAGGAGTGATGAGCAAAGGGGTCATGACCATGCTGGGGAAACCCACAGAAACAGCTGACCTAAACCAGGGGAGCTCATGGACCCCAGACTGATAGCAGGGAAACCAGCATAGGACAAACACAGACCCCATAAACGGGTGTCAGTTAAGAGGACTGGGCAGTCTATGGGGCCTCTGGTAGTGGATCAGTATTTATCCCTAGTATACAAATGGACTTTGGGAGCCCATTCCACATAGAGGGATACTCTCTCAACCTAGACACATAGGGAGGGCCTAGGACCTGTTCCAAATGATATGACAGACTTTGAAGACTCTCCATGGAAGGCTTCACCTTCCTTGGGAAGCAGAAAGAGGATGAGATAGGGGGTTGGTGGGGGACAGGAAAAAAAGGGGAGGGAGGGGGAACTGGGATTGACATGTAATATAAATTTTAAAAATTCTTTTGGATTATCAGTCAAAATGTTGATATTTTGATCATATCTTCTTAGACTAAAGTGTATGGATGCAAAAATACATCTCCTTTCTGGGGCTGTCACATCAAACAACTACTAAGCAAAGTTGTTTGCTTCTTAGAGAGACAGAGTAAAAGTGAGCAGAGGTGATTATGAATGCACACCTGACAGCCACATTTCAGGATGAGGAGACACCTGTGTCTCCTTCCAATCCACCATCTGCCGGTTCTTGAAGCCTGGTTGCCTTCAAAGCCTTGCAATACACCACATGTGCAAAGAGGAGGCATAATGCTGTTGTCTTCAAAGTGATAAACTCACCCTCTGCAGCTGGCGCTGAAATTGCTCTCCTTAGGGAAGAACACTTAAAGGGTTCTGGACTGATCAGGTGCCAGCCAGTGCCAATCAGCAAGGAGAAATAAAGCTTCCTGCCTCATACTATGTCTGGCAGACTCAAAGTAGAAGTTTTGTCCTGAATGCAGTCATAAACTGTATTTCCTGGGTTCCCATGCTCAGGCATGATGGATGTAAAGATAACTTGTCAAGGGTGTGGGTGTGCAGACCATGGCTGGGATGATTGCAAGTAATTATTGACACACTTGCAGTATCTCTAGACAGCTTCTTCCAACAAGTATTTCCGTGTAAAGGCAACCTGTAAAGTCTTGCATGAAGGACTAACATGACAGGTAACTTGCAATTCACAACCATTTATCTTACTTCCTTTTTGAGCCTCCCTTCAGCAGAACGGCAGGATACAAATTTCATCTTTCTTATGTTATCATGTAGTAGACATGCATCCTTTTCATTTTTCAATTATCCACAAATATTATAAATGATAAGAAGATAAAGAGGGAGAAGGAAGGGGATCTCTAAATGTAGCCTCTGTCTATGGTTCTCACTGGTGAATCTGTCCCCCATGTCGTGGGGCCATTCAAAGTAGTCTTGGTAAAGTAAGAATGGACAAATATGTGATGTGACACTGAGTCACTCTGAAATGTTCATTGTTTTGAGATGTGTGAGAAGGAGTCCCAAGGGCTGGAACTTTGCTGCCTCTTCTTCTGGGCATGGAGGATGACAACTTTCGAAGGACTCTGACAGCCTTGCACAGTCTGCTTCCTGCTTCCCAGCAAGTTGAGCTTTGTCTAGGTGGAAGGTAGCCTGATAGTCACAATCATTTGAACAGGTGACAAAAGTTAGGATTAAGAACAAATTCTGGGGCGGGGCCTGGAGGTGGACACCTGTGACCCGAGAATATGGAAGGATGAAGTTCACCAATAATAAGTACAAGGAAAACCTGTGTTACACAACAAGATATCAGAGGGGAAAAAAGTTTGAAAATAAAAGTAAATTCTTCCTCTAGTGTTGTCTTCTAAACAGCAAAAATCTGTTTTTCTGTCTTCCTGGGTATAGAATTAGAGAAAATAAATACCAGAGCTGTTTTAATTGTGTTTTCCACCTCTACTCTCACATGCAGTAAACTTACCTTAAGCGGTTCATTTCATAGAAAACTTTGTGGAAACCACAACCCATGTGTTAGTTTCGTCTAACATGGTTTGCTAACGTGGACATCTTTGATACCCGGTGTTGAAAGTCATATAGTCTACTAATTCCATGAGTGTGAACTTGGCAGAATCTCCAAGTTAGCCTTATGAGAAAGCTGCCAGGATCCAAATACTGCTGTTTAATTTTACATAAAATATGTATTTCTCTGATCTGAAGCACATTACTCTAATTGATGAAGCATGAACAAAAAATTCTCTTCTTCCCCTGTTTCCAGTAAGATTTCTGAGCATAACATGTTTCCATAAGTGGGGAATTCTGCTTGCTCACCTCTGCAGAGACTGTCAGTTTGCAGCAAGAAATGATTTAGTAACAAGAAATCCCAAAATCAAGACTCGCAAAGCAAACACACACACAAATTATAAGATGGGGGAGGGGTGCAGAAGAGGGAGCGAGAGAAGGAGACACAGAGAGAGGGGATGGAGAGTCTCCTCCACCCTGTGTAAAACAGAAGTTGGCAACCACCTCAGGCCCTGCATAATTGGCCAGTGAGTCAGGCTGATGGCACAGTTAGTTTTCAAATGTTGCACATTTGAGAGAGAAAAGGCATTCTGAAAGCTATTGATCTTGGAATCAAATAGTTCAGTTCACACTTCATTGGCCACTGCTGGCCCTCAGGCCTCACTACAACACACACGGCTGGAAACTGAACATTTATGAAACCAATGGAGGATTGCGGCATTTCGGAAGGCTGTCCTCATGACAAACACTTTTGAATTCAGCCACATTTAAACGTTTAGAACATGGGCAGAACACAGCCAAGCTCTTTGCCAGCTTGTAACATGAATGCCCTCTAGTCCAGTTCCCAACGGAATTCTTGTTCTCCTGTGAAAAATCATGAGCCTAGGGGGCACCATCAATGTCTTCAACAACGTTCTGCTCTTCTGAGGTCCCAGCATGCTCTGCTCACAGCGTTTGCAGGATTCCCTGGCCTGTAGCTACAAACATTTGCACATTTTCTCCTGCAGCCGAAGAACCACATGGTGAGGTTCTCACTGCAACTGATCCCAATTTCAATACCAGTTTTCTAAGCTGGTTACTTTTGTTGTGGCTGTAACCAAATGTCTGACTAGAAGTAACATAAGGAAGGATATTCTTCTTAGCTCACAAGGAGGGGCACCATTTTACCAAGGAGGGTAAGGCACAAACAACTTATGGTGCCTAGAAGTGTAGCTAGGATGCCATACCTCAACATAACAGGTTACAGAGAGACAAGGTCAGAAGTAGGACCTCCCATTGGTGACATGGTTCCTTTGGCTAAGCCTCACTTTGTAAAGGTTCCACGACTTCCAAAGGTACCACCACCACACAAACCTTTGGGGGACATTTCCCACTCAAGATGTAACATCTCAAAATACAGAGGTTTGAAATGATCCAATCTTTTCTGAAAAGCATACCATGGGTCTCACCATAGGCTGCAGCTCAGAAGGTTCACTCTTGCGGCTTGCAATGGGTGCTGGCTCTCAGCTCCTTTCCATCAAGCAGCTTTTAATTACCCATAGCACAGTATCCTTTCCTGTAGCTATAGTAAAGCTAAGTATACTATTCTTAACTATGTTGACCTCATTATGGTACAGAACTAATTCATATTTCCATCCACAGTATATGCTTCAGTTCCCCTTCCTATGTAGCTCTATGGTTGCTTTGTTGTTTGAGCTGGTAATTCTAATTTGTATTATCACTCTTTTTATAAAAGAAAGAGCTTAGACATCTATTTTTCCATTTGTGTCTTTTACAGTGGTTATTGTTGTCTTCAATTGAGCTACAGAATAGCTCAGTTCTGGACTTTTGACATTTCAATGAAGTTTACTTTTTTATTATACGCATACATTCTATGTTAAAAGGGAGAAAATCAGAAGCTTTATGACTTTGAATCATATATGATGAAACAGTCACACAGAAAATTTGAGGTTTTCATGTAAAACTGAGTAGAGAAAAACCTTAAATGTAAGCAAAAAAATACTTAACAGATTTTTAGCATGGAAAAAGGTAAAATTTGGTAAGTCATCTGTTTATCAAATTGTCCTGAATTTTCAGATACTTTAATTCTCAAAAAAAGAGACTTTTTAAACTAACAATAGTATAGTTTTCAGAGAAATGTTAATTATGACAATGTTGATAAACTTGCTAATGATAATTCATAACTTTATAGAGTACATATAATTTTATGGAAAAATAACACCATAATGAAATAAAAACCTTCTTTGGGAGAATTTCAGTGTGGTGATGATGTTACAAAGATGCCCTAAAATATGATTGAGTTGTGGGGAGATTTTCTAGCAGTAACTATTCTACTACTGCTACTTTTAATTTTCAGATAATTAATAAAAAGCTTTCTTTTTAATACAATACATATGGTTATGCATTACTTTTTCCTTTGCATTATTCTGCTTTTTAAAAATTATTTGAATTAGGTCCTATGTAGGTCTATTAGTTGAATAAAAAATCAATATGCATGCAACTCAGCAAATGGCTATCTTAAAAGTTATCTTAGTGTTTCTTTTTAACTTTAAAAACTTTTCTGTATTATAAATCATCTAGTCATATTGATGGTGAGTAAAAGATACAATTTCTCTTTTTGTTAATGTTGATGACCAAAGCCATCACTTGCAATCCATATGGTATAGACTTAATTCACAATCACATCCAAACACTTAATCATGCAATGTGGAAGTTTCTGCTACTGTTTCTGCTACCAAATTGTACAAACATTTTACATATTATAGTTGAAGCAACTAGACTTTTATGACATTTCCTCCATGTTTGACTACTCAATCCCTTTCTTCTTAATTTCAAATTTTTTCACCTGGATAAGCATTCTGTCCCTTAATTCTCTGCATCTTAATCTGTAGAATAAGAATGCATCTCAACGTTCTGTGATTCTTTAGAAAGGATCAGTTCCTGAGTCCAAATTTTGATGCTTCTAACTAAGTACATCTAAACTCCAGCTCAAGCATATTCACTTTGTATACCCTTCTTTCCTTCCCCAGAGGATTCAGACGACTTGTATGGTGACAGATAAGGAATCACAGTCTAAGGTATATAACTTTTGTTTCATGAGGAGGTGAGTACATGCTTTTGTTATCACCAAGAAAATTTGACCTTCTCCAACCTAGAGGTTCCCACCCCTTATTGGTCACCCATGACTTTATGCAAGCTTCAATTACCCAAGTTATTCTCTTGCTTCTACCTCTAGAATAGCTGGGACTGCACCCAGTACATCCCTTTCTGTGTGTGTAGTATTTCTCCACCATCTATAAACTCATTTATATGAGAAGCTATGCCCTGACTAATATCCTTTTCTAATTCTAATAACTTTCAAAATAGTCTATCTACAGATACATGTCATCCTGTTCATACCATTGACATTATGATTTGGAGGGTAAAACTTTTGCATGAGCTCAAAGAAAAAAAATGCTTATTGAGTCTTAGTACTAACACTCCACTGCCTGCTGGATGGAGTCCACAGACCCGAAGAATGTATACAAGAGACTTCAAGGAGGGGGACAGGAACTGCCTCTTTCCACCTCCTTTGCGCCTGTGCCCAGGCCCATCTGCCAGGGAAGTGTGGGTGATAGCATGAATTGCCACAAACTCCATTCATGTACATATAACCCCCAAACAACTCAGAATATGCAAGACAGACGAACCTTCAAGAATGTCATATTTCCTGAAAATACTATTATCTCTCCTTCATCTCAACTGGTGCTTGTTCCAAATCCATTCTCAATCTCAGGCGATTGCAATTGCTCATTCTTCCTGTTCATTTGACACCTACTTGCTCCTTCAACTGACAATCCTGCAGGTCAAGTAAACATGTCCTTAAAATGTATTAATTTTTGATAATTTCACACATGTACATAATTTATTTTAGTCATTTTCTCCCCTGATACCCTTTCTTATTCCACCTCTACTCCTGCTGAACCATATCTTCTTCCCAACAAGTTTCTCTCTATTTTGGGTCTTTTTTGGTTTGTTTTTAATGTTGTTAAACTAGTGTTTTGTTCAGGAGCTTAGGTGAGGAGTCATTGGCCAGAGCATAAGCCACTTAACAGTAGCTGAGCCACTCATCTCCTCTAACAACCATAGTCTACAAATACCTCCCCTGTAACAGGGAATACTAGGACCTCGGGAGATCCATGATGTATGTTGATGGGTCCCATCTTGTCGAGATCTTGTGTGAGTAATCATATCTGTTGTGAGTTCATAAGTGCAATGACTTTTCAAGTCCAGAAGGCTGAGTTTCATAGTATTCTTCATCATCCTCCAGGTTTTACATTCTATCCACAAGGATAATACTGGACCAAAGCAAGACTGAAAACCAGCTGGGCACACTCCAAACTCCATATCCCCATATCTGTTGTTAAAATGCTCTTCAGATTTCCAACTCTTTTCAGCTTTGTTGACTGCAACACATTATTTTTCTCTTGGACTGGTTCCACTCTGTGTTAGCAGCTCTCCTCAGCAGGTACCCTGTAACTCTAGCATCTCTAACATCTTTGGTTCTTCAAGGCAGTCTGGGCTTCAAATTCACAGCTTCACACAATCACTGCTCTACTAGACTTTCATTCAGGGACAACCCTGACACATGCCTGGCCTCAGCAGCTTTCTTGAGGCAGAAGCAAATTCGATAACTAATTTCTTCTATCCTTAACTCTAAAGCCAGACCTACCTGTCCAAAGCTGCCCCTCATTCAATTATATCTTTACCAACTTTCAGTCCTTCACTGCCTAAGCTTCACTGCCATGTAATTTGCTCTGTAGACCAGGCTAGCATCAAACTCAGATATCTGTCAGACTCTGCCTTCCCAGTACTTGGATTAAAAGTGTGCCCCACCATACCCATCTCTAATACCCTGTTATGGCAGGTTCCTCCCTGCCGGCCTCCCAGTCCTGCTGCCATGGTCCCACCGCCACGTGAGCCCCAAATAAAACTCAGAGACTCTGTATTTGATACAATCCTGTTGGCCAGTTACCATTATTGTTTATGGACTAGCTCTGTCTTAATTATTAACCCATTTCTACTTATCTAAGTATTTCCACATGGTTAACTTATCCAGGAGCGGCTGCCAGCATCTTCTTTCTTTCACGTCTACATCTCGACTCCTCCCCACTACTTCCTCTTTCCTCCTCTTGGTCTCCTAGCCCCGCCTATCTTGTTTCCTATTGGCCACGGTGCTTTATTAACCAGTATGAGAAACATATATACAGAATAACATCTCCCATCATCTCCTCTTTTCTGTCTAAAATAAAAGAAGGGGTTTAACCTTAACATAGCAAAATATAACATACAATAGTTATCAAATAAGAATCACAGTTAACAATATTTAGTCCATTAACATTTTGTAAGACTTTAAGAAAATATCATCTATCTTATCTTTGTAAGTCCAAAGTCCTATATGTAAATTATCTTTAATCCTAACTAAGAAAAATTATAACCATAACTGTCTTCAACTCCTTCAAAGACCACAGAAGGATAATATATAAACTCTAGAAATGACAGAGACAATGCACTGCCTGGTCAGTCACCCAAAGTTCTTCTGTAATGTTCCATCTTTAGCCCATAGTGTGTGTCCAGACTCCTCAACAAAGCAGGAAACTTTAAACTGTCCACCTGTAATGGCAGTTTGTCAGTCATTTTTCTCTGTGTCCTGTAGACTGTCTGGCTGTCTGGCAGCCTCTTCCATGAAGCAGGAATCCTGTAGCAATGTCCATCTTACATCAGCAGTCACCTTTTAGTGGATCCTGCATGTCCAGTTTCAACAACATAAAGTCAAACAGTCTAGACAAGAGAAGTACCTTGCTCAAATGGCTACTGGTGCCATATTAGAAGCAAACTCCATAATGTTTTTCTTCGATGTCCATCTTCCTTTCTGATGCAGGTGGTGTTACCAGGAGCAGTTATGTCTCATCGTCAAGAAAACCCTAAGCCATTTTAAATGCCATATTCTGTAGGTCTTTGAAAGGTTTGAGGAATACCTATTCATCTCAAATACATCTCTGCATATCTAGAAATCCTAACTAACTTAACTCCAAGTTTTGACTATCATAGGTAACTCTCCATAATCTGTATTAAATTATACATTACATTTCTAAATGAGCTATATAAACACAATACCTAAACAAGAGGAGAAATATACATATTAAAAAATTGACCTTAAATTGTATCAATAAAAGAAAATCCATTCCAAAGCAAAGTATTCATATCTATACCATAATTCCCTTTTTACCTTTAAAAAGTTTGCTTGTGGTTATAACCATTTATAACCAAGCCCATTTAAATGAAAACAAACATTTATAAACAATATTAGGGAATTTGGGTGTCGTTCTTTCCAAACTACTTCCTGCTGGTAGAGGGCACTGTCATGGGGGTCCTAAGAAGACGCAGAAATCTTGGCAATAGTCTGCAAGGCTTTGTCTCAACTGCTTTGAATGTTGGATCACCTGGGGGGTGATCCAATGTTTTGGGGGTCTGGCTTGATCAAACCACATAAGTCTGGAAAGAATCCATAGCTTTTCATTTTCTGTGGAAACAAAAATAGAAATCCTTTCCCCCAGTAACATGTCCTTAGGCTTAAATTTTTGAGTCAAAGCATTTTTAAAATATATAAATTGAATTAATCCAGCAGCATTTCTTTTATCAGTAGTTATTTTCTCAGCAATCAAATAATTTAAAGACAACAGAAGTGCGTATAGTATCCAAAATTTCTTTGTGTTTTCCATCTTTATGTGGCTTTTTTATTAATCTATTTATTCTACTTCTATTTTTACATATTTTAAGACAAGGTTTCTCTGTGTAACAGAGATCTGCTTGTCTCTGTCTCCCGAGTGCTGGGATTAATGGCGTGCGCCACCATACCATTCCATTCTACTTCCTTTTTTCTTTTTTAAACCATTGTATTCTGTTTCTTTTTCTCTCCCAAGCCAGCATATTTTTTAAAACACAGTGTAAACCTTCATTGCAGCTCTTGTACACACCAATGAATTGTTAGCAAAGCTCTTTAAAAGCAAGGCGGCTTTTTTTGCTGCTTACGCTAATTTTGGAAACCTCCCTTAAAGGAGTCGTGCAAATCTCTGTCTACAGCAAAACGAATCCCACCAAGAAAATGCTGCTACCAAGAAGTCTTGCTAGCCTCTGTTCCCTTGTTTCTAAAAACTATTTTTTAAGCTTTTGTTAAGTTTTAAGTGAAAGTTCTCAATCCAAGTTCTGACACCATTATGTTACAGCAGGTTCTTCCTGCAGGCTGCAGCGGGGTCCTGCAGCCATGGTCCCATCGCCACGTGAGCCCCAAATAATACTCAGAGACTCTGTATTTGATACAATCCTGTTGGCCAGTTACCATTATTGTTTATGGACTAGCTCTGTCTTAATTATTAACCCATTTCTACTTATCTAAGTATTTCCACATGGTTAACTTATCCGGGAGTGGTGGCCGGCAATACCCCTTTAGTTCCTTTTCACAAGCTGGAAATTTAGCTGGGTGGAACCTTCCCCTGAGGTTACCACTCCCTATATTCCATTTCTTAATCCATTTATCTCCTTGAACAAAGGACTTCGCTCCATTCCACTTTCTGGTGCTCTTTTTCTCCTAAAAATTTGCATTTTGTAATTTAACCTCTCAGCTTTCTCCTTTTCATTATAAATCTTTATAAGCATGAGCACTAGTAACCATAGGACAGAGTCTACACTAGACTGTTTAGACATTTCCTCTGCCAATGTAATTAAACCAAAATTTTCAATTTAGCTTCAGGCAGACTCTTTGAACAAGTGCAAAAGGCAGGCACTTTCTTTGCCAAATATTGTAAGAACAATCTCTGGCAATATAATAAAATTCTTTTCTGCAATCTCTTAAGTGAGCACCCCATAGTTCATCAAATCACACTCAGCATCACTGTCATCCATGCTCCTACTAGTATGGTCCATTAAGTAGCACTTAAAATGTTCAGCTTATTTTATAATCTATAGTCCCAAAGTCCATATTACTCCAAACAAAAACATGGTTAGACCTGTCATAGCAATACCCCACTCCTGGTACAAAATTCTCTTAGTTAGGGATTCTATTGCTGTAAGAGACACCATGAGCATGGCAATTCTTACCATTAAAACACTTCACTGTGGTGACTAAATTACAGTTTCAGAGGTTTGTTCCATTATCATCAAGTTAGGGAGCATGGTGGCATGCAGGCAGATATAGAATTAGAGTAAGTAGCTGAGAGTCCTACATTATGTAGGCAACAGGAAATTTACTGACCTAATAGGTGGTGTCCTGAGCAAAGGAAACCTCAAAGCCCACCCCCACAGTAACACACTTCCTCCAACAAGGCCATAACCACTCCAACAAAGTCACACCTCCTAATGGTGCCACTTGCTATCAGATTATGGGGGCCAATTACATTCAAACTACCACATATGGTATCTCTGTTGAAACATTATTTTAAAATTATGTTCTTTTGCCATGTGGTGCTGGTACATACCTTTATTCCCAGCACTGGAGAAGCAGAGGTAGGCAGATTTCTGTGAGTTGTAGACCAGCTTGGTCTACATAGCAAGTCCCAGGACAAAAAAAAAAAATACAGAGAAATCTTGTCTTTAAAAAAAACAAAAAAGAAAATGTCCTTTAACTAGTTTATAACCTAGTGGGTTTCTATGTAACTTTTTCACACATAATTAGTTTTGGTTACTATCTCCCATACTGTCTCATTTTCCTCACTCTTCTACTCCAGAATGAACCCTTGGGACTCTAAAACAGGAAGCAGTACATCACTGGATACTGAGTGTGCCTTGGTCTTGGACTTCATAGCCTCTGGAAATGTGAGAAGTAAATTTGTATGGTTTATAAACCAGTCACATCATGTATGATATTCTAATACAGCAGCTAGAATGAATGAACACACTTTGTCTTCAGGGACAGTCAAACTGACAGGCTTTGTGACCACCTTCCTGTGCAGGGTGAACTACCACAGTAAGAGAGGGAGGTAGCAAGAGCACCTGCTCAGGCTTGGATGCTAGCTCAGTGGTAGAGTGAGGGCCTAGCATATGTAAGCACCTGGATTCATTCTCCAACAATGCCAAAATAAAATGACACAAAAATATTACCAGGCATACTACACACCTGTGATCCCATCACAAGAAAAGGTGGATTTGAAAAGACTGAGGGTTCAAGGAAACTTTGAACCCTTTGAACTATAGCAAGTTTGATGCCAGCCTGGACTACAGGGAACCCTGCTCAAAGGTGGACAATGCAAGAAACAGACAAACAAAAAGAATAACCCTGAGAATAGGGCCATGAGCTCACATGTCTGAACAAAGTCCCATTTTTTTTCCTTGAACGACCCCTTCTCAAGAGATTGTATATTTTGACCAAATTCAAGAGTGCTAAAAAGAATGGTTCTGTAACCTTTTTACCTATATTTAGAGTTACTCTTGGGGTAGAAGACTCAAATGGCTAGAGTTGGTACCACTCCTATAGAAGCAGAGATTGGTGGTCATAAAACTTCAGAGAATGTCCTATTCTCACACATGTGCACATTCTGAATCTCCATGTGTGTGACTATATGGCATTACTGATCACTACTGAAGCATGTGCTTAGAGTTTGTTTTCCCTCTTACTGATTGCACAACATGGAGAAACATCCATTCCCTTCTTAGAACCATTACAACCATTGGTTTGTAAGGTAAGAACTATCATGTCACTGGGTATCTGAATTTTCATTCAGTAAGTACAAATCCAAAGACCTCTTCCTCCTCTGCTATATTATATTTAATCACATTCCAAACACCTAGACAAAGAATGTAATAGCTCATATCAGTCTAAGTGTATTAAAAAGTACAATTGAAACTTGAGTAGACCTCTTCAACTACTCCAAGTATGTTGAAGTATTTAGCTACCTGTTTTTAATTGTGTGGTTATAGTATGTATGATAATTTTGTACACATTTTCATGTGAGTGCATATGGGGAAAGTGCTATATATGCAGGTGTGTAAGAATGCAAAATGGAGACTGGAAGTCCATTTCAGGTGTTTTGTTCTATCATTGAGCACCCTATTTTTTAAAACAGGGTCTCTCACTGAGCTGAAAGCTTATCTGTTGGGCAAGACCAGCTGACCTGTGAACCCTGGTCTACCTTCTACCTCCACCTCCCCAGGTATAAGATCACAGAGGCTCAGAACCACATCCTTCTACATGGAAAGCAAGAACTCTAATTCAAGTCCATGTTGCTTGTGCAGTTAGTATTTTATGGACTCAGCTGTCTCTCCAGCCTTTGGAATATTTTTCCTACCAAACTTTTCACAAGCTCAACAGAAAGCACACCCAGAAAGCTTCACCAAAATGAGGGTAAAGGATTATTTAGATATAAAATACTCAAGTCTTTTTCATGTATTCTCTAAGCTGATCTGATTAGCTCAGGAGAATAACTGCAAAGCCATGCCAGAACATAACAGGTTTCTACACAGGTCTAGTTGGAAAGAGAAATAAAACTACATGCAGCTGTTTCAAGCCTGGAAAATGCTGTGCAGATCTGACAGCAGCTGCCTGCATGCCAAGTACTTCCAGCAATTTCTAATTAAATCCAGCTCAGGAGAAACTGTATGGTCTAACATGTGACTTCTGTCTGTATAGAGGATGCTTTTCCCCCTCTGAAAGTTTCTCCAGAATAAATAAATAAATAAATAAAGCTATCTATTTTCTCAATGTAAAAGATCTAGTTCATTTAAACCTAAAACTAGTGCTTCCAACTTGGAGGTTAGAACCCCAAAGGAGTTGGATGTCGCAATGTCAAGAAGGGCGATTCCCGGTGTGGGGTGTGGAGAACTTTCCTGTTTTTATAGCTTTGTTCTACATTGTCTCTATCCAGAGAAATTAAACATGTGCACATTTGTTCCCTTTTTTTTCAAGTTTGTTTTATGGCACTTCACTAATGACCCTAAATTAACCATAATAACACAGTGGTATAACACATCATCATCAGTCTGTTCATGTGTGTTTTCTATTTACAATTTAACACAACCATGTGAGGGAGGAAGGCAGAGATTCTTATCCCACCTCCCATATCAGAAGCCTCAAAGACAGATTCCTCACATGTCTATCAGCTTTTACATGAAGATTTGACATCAGACTTGCCAGCCCCAAGGCCAGGCTCTCTCTCTCTCTCACCTGTCACTAGTGAGGTTCATTGCAGTCTCTTCCTGTGGTCACATGGACCACTTGACCCAAGAGCATGCATTACACTGCAGCAAATCCACCCATATCTTTAAGTATACAAAGTATCTTTGTATAACTCAATCTTTCTTTTGTCCTACAAAAACAAGGGTGAACAGGCTAGCTCCAGGTGAAGCTAACTGACATGGATGCTCAAATCAGAATTTGGTGTGTGTTACTAGTGAGTGCCTGGGAACTGGAAAAGTTCACTATCCTTGCCTACACTGCACAAGATGATCATCTCTCCAGTACTGATGATTTGTGGGTGCCAGGAATCAACACACAATGTACATTTTCAAAATCCCTCGGACCAAATCATAAAAATAGAAAGAAAAATCTGTCTGTGAGTAAGATTTTCATTAAGGTAAACAGAGTGACAACCCCTGGCCCACTGGCACAATTGTTCTGATATTAATGAGCATTTCCATATGATACCACATTCCCAGACTATTGGTAAGTGTGCAAGGGGCTGTGAACACTTGTGTTCCATTATGAACGGAATCAACCAATGTGAAAATATTTAAAAGGACCAGACTTGATGGAAACACTTGACTGCCAGGTTACTTTATTGTTTCTGGAATTTGTATTCCAGATAATGAATTCAGGTTTTGCAACAGATAAACATGTGAATTGGTGACCCAGGACAGTGAGGGAATTTGAGGATCTGTGATGGATGTTTCAGGAAGCTGAGCCACTCCTGTTAGAAGCCATTAAAAGCTAAGCTGTGAAACGACATATATCACTTCCATGCATCAACCTCATCCAATTTCAGAGTTCCAAACACCAAATGTTCAGGAAAATGTAAATTTTTTTTTGTATTTCCATGAAAAGATAAGAAAGAACGTTAGAAACATAGATTGCTCTGAGCAGTTTTCTCACCAACCACATCATTTCAGAAGTCACCAAATAGTCCTCTCTGTAAAGATAATAATGTAAGAAAAACTTTGTAATCCTATTAACAGAGCGGTTTACCAATCTCATTCAGCCTTCTCTGTTGAAGAGTCACTTGAGAGTCTCACATGCCACCATTCATAACAATTAAGAACAGGAGAGAGACTATTAGAAGCAGTTATTGGACCAAATGAATGAAGCACAGAGAATCTGTCCTCTACAGACTTAGAATCGATATCATAATCCAATAAAGGTTTTACTTCCAATATATTTAAATATGTGTATACAACATTCCTAAATAACCTGATGCATTCATATTTCAAGGGTGGAATAAATAAAACAAAACAAAATTTAAGAACTGGTCATGGTGATGCATGCATTTAATCCCAGCATTCTCAGGAAATGGAGGCAAGCTAATTTCTGTAAGTTCAAGGCCAGCTAGGGCTACAAAAGATGAGTGGAGCAGCTACAACTCTCTCTCTCTCTCTCTCTCTCTCTCTCTCTCTCTCTCTCGTGTGTGTGTGTGTGTGTGTGTGGTGTGTGTGTGTGTGTGTGTGTGTGTATCTAAGCACACATGTGCAGGTATACATTCATACATGTGAATGTGGAGACTATGGAGGCTTGAAGTCTTCTAGTGACTTCTTTACTCTATTTCCACTATAGATTTTGAGGCATGGTCTCTCACCAAACTTGGGGCTCACAGGTTTGCCTAGATTGGATGGCTAAAAAGCTTCAGAATTCACCTATCTCAACTTCCTCAGCATTGTGATTACAAGTACTCCTGTGCCTACATTTTCTTCTTAATTATATTTTTAAATTTTATGTATGTGTTTTATGTCTACAGAGACCATTGGATATACTGAAACCAGAGTTACAGAGTTGTGATCTGTCATGTGAGTGCTCTTGGATTGAAACTCTAAACCTCTGGAAGAGCAGCAAGTGCTCTTAAACACTGAGATATATTGCAGTTGAATAAGGATAAGGATAAACAAATAGGCCAAATAGATGTTTATTCAGGGAGAAATAACTCACAACATAGATGAACACCAGCAGGTTGCACCGGATGCTCTCCTCTCCATGTCCCGCCACCAAGAGAGCATTCCTCGGCTTCTCCTCAGATCTAGTTCCATGGGTCACTTCCACCCCTGGCTCCACCCCCCAATAGGCGTGGTCAGTGCCACAGAAGCAGACAAAGTGAATATCCCATTACAGAGCTATCTCTCCATCCCTGGAACACAGCTTTTTACCTGGATTCTGAAACTTCAGTTCCTCATGTGTACAGGAAAGAGCTATACTGGTGAAGTTATCTCTGCAGTTCCACACGGTCCATTTTAGTTGTGTTCTTTCAGAGTTTGTATATTGGGTACTCTACAGATATTAAAATCATGGTTTTATGGCCTTACAGAATTCAGTTCTTTTTCCAAGTTCAATAAATCAAGCTGACCTCATCATTTTCAGAAGGTAAGAAGCCAAAATATTTTACATTCTTTTTGTTTCAATTTTTGCTTGCAGAAGGCATGACTACCCTTAGACATCTACCCCCAGCCCTATGTTTTTCCCATTCCTATGGTGAGAAACTGAACCTCAAAGTAATTCTACAAAATTGTGAACACATTTAAAATGACTTGGAGGGCTGGAGAGATGGCTCAGTGGTTAACTGGTTGCTCTTCTAGAGGACACAGATTCAATTCCTTGCTTCCACATATCACAGCCATCTGTAACTCCTGTCCCAGTGCATTAGAAGCCCTCTTTTGGCCTCTACAAGCACTGCATGTCCATGATGCACAGACGTACATGCAAATGCAAAACACCTGTACAACAAAGAAAATGGGATAGAATAGAATAGATTTTAAAGTCGTTTACCATTAAAATGTATATGTAATGCTTAGTTCCTAGTTATGTACATTGGCCTGTGATTAAACTGCTTAACTTTGACATTTTGAAAACACAATACTTTAAAGGAATATAGTTCACCTGCCATTTCGTAACAGATGTATTCACGTGTTTTCTATACATGTTTAGCTTCCTTGTGGTAGAACAGTATATGTGAAGCCAATATAAACAGAATTTTGAGACTCTTGTTGCTGTTATTGTTGTTGTTTAGCCCATATCACCTTGGCACAGGGTGTATCTAATCTTGGTAAGTCATAAATTGCTACCATTCTGTGGCATGTATAATCATGTTAAGAGACAATCTTCTGCCAATGCTTGAGATCTGTACTTTTTTGATAAAAGTAAAATCCATTCTGTATGAAGAAGGCAATACATCATTAGATACTTCTAATTTGGCACAGACAACATGAATTTGGCCAACAGAGGAATAGTTGTATCTATTCCCTCACTTTCCAAAGTGCGCAATGTCTCTTTTGGCTCACAAAATTAAACATTAGGAAGAGTCCTGTTAGGTCATCCAACCAAGCCTCATGTGTTTCACATACTTAAAAGATGATTGCATATCTTAGAGAAATAGACTTGAGGCTTCCATTCCTCAGAAGGAAGTGACATCCAAATTTCTTATTACATTTCTCTCTTCACAATTGTTCAATCTGATGTACAATATATTAAGAATTATTGTATAAAATATATTAAGAATTATTACCATGGCAGGGAAGAATTTTCTAAGAGTTTTGTGTAGAACACATAATACTACCAGAAAGAGATCCCTTGGTCAAAATATGGGGAGTGCTCAAACAAACTAAATTAAACATGTTTCTTTTCTTGATGGACTTCTCACAAAGCCCTTAATAAAACTCAATCTGTTAAGACACTCCAATATGCATGGTCTCCAAACGCTGTATTTCCTCAACATACTTGATTATTCAAACTTTTGGCAGACCACCTTAACATCTTGAGTTATATTAGTTTTCTATTGAACAACGTCTAAGAAAATTGCAGGAGAGATTTAAATCATCTTCTTTTAGTTTCTGGAGAATACTTTTCTGTATGTACACAGTTAAAGGAATTTACCAGACCCAACTATTTCAAAGCAGAAAAACTTGGTTAAAGTAACTGAAACTTATCAATTAATTGCAAATGTGCTTCAGAACTACATATTGTAAAGTGTCTAGTAGGGTCTGAAAAGATGACTCAAGAGTTAAGAGAGCTTACTACTCTTGCAGAGGACCCAAGTTCAATTCCCAGCACCCACATGAGGCTCCTAACTATCTGTAACTCCAGTTCTAGGGGATGTTTCACCCTCTTCTGGACTCTAGCAACACACATGCACAAACTGCACTTACATATAATCAGACAAATAGTCACACACATAAAACAAGAAGCAAACAAATAAAACTGCCTAATAAAATCTAATTGATGCCTAACCCAAAGTTTAAAAAAAAAAAAAGTCAGGAAATAAGTCTATGCATTACATCGTACATCTATTCATTCTACAGAGAATAAAAGAAGGCCTCTGCACAAGGGATATACTGATCCTTTGCAGGACCCTGGTGGCACCGTCTTCGTATCTAATCATTGTTGCTAATGATGCGTGTGAAGTGCCCCACAAAAGACAGGGGATTGTAATGACCTACAAAGACAAAAATCTGCTAAAATGGAACCTTTCTTATTAAAGATTTACACATAAATTCAGTATACAGGGGATTAAGTATTTCCTTCCGAAATCTTTTTTAAATACACACATGGTACTCACTAAGTCAGGGGCTGCAACTGAAGCCAAAAATGACATTCTTTATCTCAAGTTTCTGTGAAGTTTACAAAACAACTTTTTGCAGGTTTCCTCCAGACACAGGCTATCCAAGAGTCCATGAAGCTATTTTGTTTAGGAAATGCCACAATATTCCTGCCACACCATAGAGGGACTGCTTTACTGTGCTATCTCTGGGCAGAAACATACATTTTCCAAACAAAACATGAACTAATCTAAAAGTGCTTCTTTCCATATGTAAATTTTCCATTATTTCCAGGTCATACACTGGACCAAAGAGATTACAACATGAATGAAATAAAACACCATTTTAAAACATAGAAGACCACCATCCTTTCATCAGGAAAGGATGAAGTGAAGCAAGAAGAAGTTGGATTTGATTCACTCTCTTTTTTTTCATTAGAATTCAAACAAATTCCATTTGTTGAGACTCTCCTGGAGGCGCTGGACCAAGGAAACAGAAGGGAAGAAGCAAAGCAAAACAGCGGTGGTGAAGGAAGATGCTACATGTGATTGAAATGTACAGGGTTTGTGAATTTTCAAGGGCATCCAGGCACACAGGCATCAGGCAAAGGAAACTGGAAAGGAAACAGCCCCCTGAATAATAGTCTTGTCCTTCTTCTTTCTCTTGCTGTCTCCATGTAGAACAATAAATAGACAATCATCTGACTTTTGTTTTTTAGTTATTTTTATTCTGTGCATGTGTAGATGAATTCATAAATACCAAAGCACACGTGTGGAGGCAACAGGACAGAAGAGGGAGGTTGTTGTCTTCTTTCACCATGTAGGTCCCAGGCACCTGACTGAAGTCATCAGATGCAGTAATAGGAGCCTTTATCCACCAAGTCGTCTTCTGCTGGCCTTTGAGAGGAGGCCCTGTGTTTTTGCCCTCCTGATTCAGTGAGTGATATGCTCTGAACCAATCTGGTGCAGTATCTACTTCTACTTCATGCATGATGGTCATCGCCTCCACTTCTGCAGTCTCTCTTTTTTTCATAACAGTGATTGCAATCTGGTAGTCCATAGACCAAGTCTGGCATACAGATGAGTTTTTGCTGGGCTGTGCCTTATCCTTTCCCCATGTTAACCAAAATAAAAGCCAGGGTGGTGCCTCACACAAAATCCAAGCTTCTGGCTTCTTTTGAAGAATTGAAACCTCTCACCACCCTGTCCTTAATATTCAACATGGTCCAACCAGCTGGGTTTGATGGGACCGAGCACTTCAGTTCTGGATAAGCTCCATTCATTACGTAACAACTACAGATGGGCTAAAAGCAGACAGACCAGCTTCATTCATGGAAATCACCTGCTAGACTTCATGGAAGCAGGAGCCACCCGTATGAGTGGTCCTCCTGAGACTGTGTGTAAAGTGACCTGTGATGAAGTCCTCATCTTGGCTGACGTACATTCTCTTCTAAACGCACTCAGCCACAGATGTTCCAGTAACTGTCTCTCCCATATTCTGTTAGACCTCAACCCAGCAACTATATCATCTTTCCTGTTCCTCACCATTTGTTTCTTCCTTGGTTCTCTGCTCTCCACAAGGAAAACAATTTTTATCATCAGGAAAGGAAAACAGAGCACAGGCGTTATGTTCCTTTTCTCTTTACAGTACAAACATTTATGATGAATAATTGTATATTGCTCTCTCCAAGTCACTAACCATCCACTTTTAAAACCACTGTAATCTGGTCCCAGCAGGCCTTGGAAACTACTTCCAATAAAGTCACCAAAGGCCTCCCATTTCCCAAGTCACAGCAGTTTTTATTCCTCTGTATGTTAAACCATCTGTATATCTGGCATGGATAACTGCTGGCTTCTACTTAAAAATTGTTTGCTAAATTCTAAGGCAGGCCTGTGTTTATTCACACCTTGAAACTTCATTTTCCCAATATCATTGGAATTTTAAAGTATTTTTTAAATAACATAGTATACAAAGTGCTTTCTAGATGTAAACACTATTTCTGATTCCTTCAATATTGTGCTATAAAATCTAATAAAGTTACCCTCTTTCAAATGATAAAATATCTACATTGGTCCAGTTGCCACTGATACAATAAGATATCCAAGGCTTTGATTTATTTGGCTCATGAGTCTATTGTTGGTAGGATGCCTGAACAACATGACAACAGCCACTAGGCTATGATACACCTTGGTGGAGAAGCAGAAAGATAACACGCTTTCTAGGGGGTCCCGCTTATTGCTTAGTGTTACTGCATTGCAAGCTGATATTATGAAAAGTAACTAGCCCCACATCACTAATCCCATTCTAATACCCTTATCATCATACTTTTCAAATTGATCCCTAATCTTTTCCTCTATCACATGAATCTTTGGAGCATACAGCACATCCAAAGCATAGTGATGTCTGCGAGGAAGCCAAATAAGTTCCAGCAAGTCATTCACATATCACAGGCAGAGGAGACAGGAATTCTAATATCTGTAAAACATACCCACCCCACCCGCTCAATTAAGTACCACCCTATCTCAACTTTCCTATCTCAAGTGTGTTGATGATTCATGGGTAGCATTCAGTTCTTTTCTAATTTTACCTATTTCTCTGTGGGAACTTAACAGTGACCATGGGCTCATCAATCACATTCATGGTGATATTAAATCAAACTAGCTACATTCCTGGGATTTCCTTCCAATAACTAAATTCACATTTCATCATTTATGCTCTGTATTTACCATTATCTTGACTTGTTATGGTTTCATTAAATATACATAGGTGCAAGAGTATTTTCATGGATCAATAGATTCTTACGTTTTCTCTGCCTGTCCCAGTACTTGGTCCATTAGTACTGAATATCTGATGAAAATTTGCCTGAGTAAGAAGAAACCCATTGCCTGTGTGAACATCTCGACTTAGGCCAGCTACCTCCCTTCGACTCCATTGCCTATATCTCAGGTTCACTGTGCTTCAAGCTTCTCTCTTGGTTATTCATCCAATTCATTCCGACTATATCCTAAATTCTATATCTTAAAATATGGAAATTCCATCCAGCTAATCATGTTAAGCCCATAACTTAAGTATCAGTTGCTTTTCTATCTATTTGCCCATCTAATTGATCAATGTCTTGCCCATAATATTCCTTAGATAATCATGATATCACCATCCCTCAGATAGATAACCATGGTGTCAGCCTTCACTATTCCATGTTGTCCAGTTTCAAGCTCACTGGCTCCATGTCTCTTCAAGTCCATTCCTCACAATACTATTGAATACACATTTTTAAAAATCATTTATTTTTCATTATTCTCCCCTCCTTCCTACCCCCAGTGCAACCATCCTGATCCCTCATGTTCCTACTCCCCCATCCCATTCCCTTTACTCCCTTCTGCCTCCAGTTCACCTAGGACATCTCATCTATTTCCTCTTCCCTGGGAGACCTATGCATCACTCCTTGTTACCTAGCTTCTCCGGGGCTGAGGATTATAGCCTAGTTATCCTTTGCTTTACATCTAATATCCACTTATAGAGGGGGTCATTGTGGCATTAGGGAGAAACCTGGTATCAGAAAAACTCCTAAGAATTCACAAATGGGAAGAGCTCTGGGAGTCCAGTTGAAGAGAGAGGGTGGAGGGATTATACGAGGAGGGGGATGTTGGTCAAGATCATGATGGGAAATGCATAGACAGCTGACCTGAGCTTGTGGGAGCTCACATACTCCAGACAGACAGCTAGCTATGAAGCCAGCATGGGACCAAATTTGCCCCTCTGCATCTGGGTGACAATTGCGTAACTTGGTCTTTTGTGGGGCTTGTTGCAGTAGGACAAGGACCTGTCCATGATGCATGAGCTGGTTCTTTGGAGCCTATTCCCTATTTTGGAATGCCTTGTTCAGCCTTGTTCACTAGGAAGGAGACTGGTTCAATCTCAACTTGATATGCCATGGTTTATAGACCTATGGGAAGACTTAGCCCACCTGAAAGGAGACTGGGGAGTAGAAAGCGGTGGAAGTAGAAGGGAGGCAGGGGAGGGAATGGGAAGAGATGAAGGGGAGGAAAAAGTGGTTGGTATGTAAAATAAATTTTAAAATAATTAATAAAAAATAATTAATAAAAATATTTTAAAAAAGCAAAGAAAAATTATTTCTTTTATTTTTGAGATTATAATTACACATTATAGACAGCATCCATTCCATGTATAAAAGCTATTTGATTATCACTAAGTCAATAGCAAAGTTATTATTTTTTAAAAGCAGCTCAAGAGAGAAAGATGCCATGCAACAGAGTTTAAATAGAGGGTTTTTTATTAAGGGAAAAGGATCATAAGGAGGGAGAAAGAGAATGGGAAGACTGGGCTCCAAGGACAGAAGCAGCACCTGGAAAGAAGAGAGGTAGAGAGAGAGTGAAAGGAACAGAAAGAGGGAGAGAAAGAGAGGGGGGATTGAAGGTAGAAAGGGCCCTTTTAAAAGGGAACATAAAGGATAGGTGGTGCTCTTAGCGACAGCAGTTGGGGGTGTATCTTTTCAGAACTCCAAAGGCAGGCCAGTAAAATGCCTAAATACCAATTGTAGTTGCTTAAGAACAAAGAACCTAACAGTATTAACTCTTTCTCCTCTAACATTTATTTTTCTATTATCCTCTACCTATCTGCATCCACATCCATATCTATATCTGTATTCATCTATATCTGCCTATACATCTTCCCTCATATATGTGTCCATAAAAGATGTGGTCACCATGCTTTGCCTCAAAAGAACATCAGGGCTGGTTAAAAAGCAGGACAAAAGAATTCAGATTAGCTCCAAAGAGCACAAGTTTTCACTTAGTTGTGAAATTCCTTTTCTGAATTTGCCTTTTGTTTTTGACTCTGGTTGGATATTTCGTTATAGTGTTTAGCTCTTTACATGCCAGCCTATTTTTGATGAAAGCTACAGTTTACCAATTCAATTCAAACGTGTGCTCTCTTACCTGTCTAGAAATGCATAAATCACCAGTTTCCATAGCACAGGTAGACAGAGACAGCCATAGGACACTTTCAGACACCTGTGTGCTCATGGAAATGGACAGGGATGAAGTTTCACAAGCCTTTTGTAAATGCTCGACACACACTTGATCTGACCCATTTTGCATCTCTAATATCCCTTTTCTTCCTACAGTGAAGAGAAAATACTCAGAAACATGGCTACAATCTTCCTTCAATGAGAACAGAGATGTCTTCATAAAGATAGCAAAGAGAAAAGGTAGAAGGATCCGATCCTGAGACCTGTTGACATATGTGAACCACTTACATGAACTTTGACATGGGCCGTTTAGGACTCATGTGAGACAAAAAAAAAAAAAAAGCACCAACTTGGGTTTTCCAGATTTACAAATAAAGTCATTCTTGATATGAATATTTGTTTGCAAAGACCACTCTTCACTGTCATGAATGAAAAGGGGAGTGTATTTTTTAAAAAGCCACTATCACTCTGTACTCTTTGCCACACAATGCAGAGCAATTACAAAAACTTTAAGAAACCTTTGAGACCACTTCTTAATTTTAGAAGTTGAGAAATTGAGGCTCAAAATAGTGTATAGACTTACTCAAGACCACTCAACCAGAGGCTGTTCACCTTGGAGACCTGCTGCAGATATGGAAATGGCCCAGCATGAGATTTAAACCCTCTCCCTTCTGGTTTTCAAGGGCCAGCAAGCAAAGGATTGCCAGCCTACAATCCACACCCGGAAAAGCTAGGAAACAAGAAGGACCCTCAGAGAGACATAGGTGGTCTCCTGGAGAAGGGGAAAGGGACAAGATCTCCCAAGCAAATTGGGAGCATGGAGGGAGGGGAGAGGGAGTTAGGAGAAAGAGAAGGGAGAAGAGGAGGGGAGATGAGGACATGAGGGAGCAGGAAGATTGAGTCAGGGAAAGAATAGAAGAGAGCAAGAAAAGAGATACCGAGCCACCTTCGGAGAAATTCCTGGAGCTATCTGAGCACAATAGACCTGCCTATCCACATGGGACCACCAGTATTTTCCAAGTGCCTGGTCTCTGAACCCCCACTGCCAGTCTTCTACTAGAGTTCTGGGCCCCTCCCAGAGATTTGCCTATCTCTGTGGGACCACACTGAGCTCCTGCAGACTGGATCCATGACCCCCATAACAGGGCCTCTGCTAAAGAGGCCTCAGCTGGAGAGCTCCATTCCCCAGCTAGACCCACGTATAAGTGAGGAAACATCCTGCTGGCTGGCCTCAGCCAAAAAAGGCCTCAGCCGTCCTCTGCTGAAGCCTGATCTTTGACCCCATCACCAGGCCCCTGCCTGTGGAGAGACCTCCTAGAGAGCTTGGACCACACAGAGCTATAGACATCGAACCTCTGACCCACCTAAGCCCATAGAGAGAGAAAGGCACCATCAACACCTACTGACAGAAGTTATGGAAAGACAGCAATACAAGAAAAATCCTAACAACAGAAAGACAAGCATAACACCACCAGAATCTAGGGAATCTACACCAACAAGACCGGAACACAACAAAACAGATGAAGCAGAAGAGAATGATTTAAAAATTATCATCATAAAAATGGCAGAGGCCCTCAAAGAAGATATGAGAAAATCCCTTAAAGAAATGGAAGAAAAAACAAACAAAAAATTGGAAGAAATGAATAAATTTCTTAAAGAAAGTAGAGAAAGCCAAGAAAAAACAAACAGGTGAAGGAAGCGGTTCAAGACTTGAAAACTGAAATAGAGACAATAAAGAAAACACAAACTGAAGGAATGCTGGAAATAGAAAACCTGGGCAAACGATCAGGAAGTACAGATGCAAGCATAATCAATAGAATTCAAGAGATGGAAGACAGAATCTCAGGTGAGGAAGATAAACTAGAGGAAATAGATTCATTGACCAAAGAAAATCATAAATCCAACAAATCCTTAACACAAAACATCCAGGAAATGTGGGACACTGTAAAAAGGACGAACCTAAGATTAATAGGCATAGAAGAAGGTGAGGAAGCCCAGCTCAAAGTGGCTGAAAACATATTCAACAAAATCATTGAGGAAAACTCTCCCAATCTGAAGAAGGACATGCCCATGAAAGTACAAGAAGCATACTGAACACCAAATAGACTGGACCAAAGGAAAAAAAAAACTCTCGACATATAATAATCAAAACACCTAACATACAGAATAAAGAAAGAATATTAAGAACAGCGAAGGAAAAAGGACAGGTAACATATAAAGGCAGACCTATCAAAATTACACCTGACTTCTCCATGGAAACCCTCAAGGCCAGAAGGTCCTGGATAGATGTTCTACAATTACTAAGAGTTCACAGATGCCAGCCCAGGCTACTATACACAGCAAAATTCTCATACATTATAGATGGAGAAAACAAGATATTTAATGACAAAGCCAGATTTTCACAATACCAATCTACAAATCCAGCCCTACAGAATGTTTTGGAAGGAAAACTCCAACCCAAGGAAGTTAACTACACTCACAAATACATAGCTACAGATAATCCAACTTCATCAGAAAACATGGTTAAAGCAAGATAAATGTATTCACAATATCACTGCCAACAACAAATCTAAACCAAACAAGCATTAACAATCAATGGTCCCTACTCTCCCTCAACATAAATGGTCTTAATTCTCCTATAAAAAGACACAGGCTAACAGAATGGATACAAAGACAGAATACATCCTTCTGCTGCATACAAGAAACACATCTAAGCTTCAAAGATAGACATTACCTCAGGGTAAAGGGCTGAAAAAATATCTTCCAATCCAATGGACACAAGAAACAAGCAGGTGTAGCTATCCTAATATCTAACAAGTCAGACTTCAAACCAAAATTAATCAAAAGAGATGAAGACGGTCATTTCATATTCATCGCAGGAGAAATCCATCAACACTAAATCTCGATTCTGAACATCTATGCTCCAAATACAAAGGCACCCACATTCCTAAAAGAAATGCTACTAAAACTCAAACCTCATATAAACCCTCACACACTTACAGTGGGAGACATCAACACACCACTCTCACCACTAGATAAGATCACCAATCAGAAACTCAACAAAGAAACAAAAGAACTAACAGAAGTTATGTCTCAACTGGGTTTAACAGACATCTATAGAACATTGCATCCAAACACAAAAGAATATACCTTCTTCTCTGCTCCACATGGAACCTTTTCTAAAATAGACCACATACTAGGTGGCATAACAAACCTCAACAGATACAAAAGAATTAGAATAGTTCCCTGTATCTTATCAGACCATCATGCTTTAAAGTTGGAATTCAACAACAACACAAATAGCATAAACCCTACAAACTCATGGAAACTGAACAATGTGCAATTGCACCAAACCTGGATCAAATAAAAAATAAAGAAAGAAATTAAGGACTGCCTAAAATTCAACGAGAATGAGGACATGATATAAAGGAACTGATAGGACACATTGAAAGCAGTGTTACAAGGGAAGTTCATTGCACTGAGTGCCCATATGAAGAAAACAGAGGATAGTCACATTAGAGAATTAACAGTGCAACTGAAAGCCTTAGAGCAAAAAGAAGCAAACTCACCCTGGAGGAGTAGATGACAGGAGATAATCAATTTGAGGGCTGAAATCAATAAAATAGAAACCAGGAAAACAATACAAAAAATCAATGCAACAAAGAGTTGGCTTTACAAGAAAATCAACAAAGTAGACAAACCTTTATCCAAACTAACGAAAAAGCAGAGAGAAAACATGCAAATTAACAAAATCAGAAATGAAAAGGGGGACATAACAAAGGACACAGAGGAAATCCAGACAACTTTCAGGTCATAATTTGAAAACCTGTACTTCACAAAATTTGAAAATTCAAAGGAAATGGACAAATTTCTAGATAACTATCACTTACCAAAATTAAATCAAGAACAGACAAACAACTTAAATAGACCTATAACTCCCAATTAAATAGAAGGAGTCATCGAAAGCCTTCCAACCAAAAAAAGCCCGGGACCAGATGGCATCAGTTCAGAATTCTACCAAAAATTCAAGGAAGAGCTAATTCCAATACTCCTCAAATTGTTCCACACAATAGAAACAGAAGGCTCATTACCAAATTCTTTCTATGAGGCCACAATCACCTTGGTACCCAAGCCTCACAAAGATACAACTAAGAAAAAAACTACAGACCAATATACCTGTTGAACATCGATAAAATACTGGCAAACCAAATCCAAGAATACATCAGAGAAATCATCCACCATGACCAAGTAGGCTTCATCCCTGGGTTGCAGGAATGGATTAACATACAAAAATCTATCAACGTGATCTACCATATAAACACACTGAAAAAGAAAAACCATATGATCATCACCATAGATGCTGAAAAAACCTTCGACAAAATTCAACATCTTTTCATGATAAAGGTCTTGGAGAGACCAGGGATAACAGGAACATATGTAAACGTAATAAGAGCAATATACAGTAAGCCAACAGCGAACATCAAACTGAATGGAGAGAAGCTTAAGGCGATTCCTCTAAAATCAGGAACAAGACAAGGCTGTCCTCTCTCTCCATATCTCTTCAATATTGTACTTGAAGTTCTAGCTAAAGCTATAAAACAACAAAAGGAGATTAAGGGGATCCAAATTGGAAAGGAAGAAGTCAAACTGTCTATATGATATGACAGTTTACATAAGCAACCTAATAAACTCTACCAGGGAACTCCTACAGCTGATAAACACCTTCAGCAAACTAGCAGAATACATGATAAACTCAAAAAAAAATCATTAGCCCTACTTTATTCAGATGACAAAGAGGCTGAGAAAGAAATCAGAGAAAGATCACCCTTTATAAACAACATAAAGCATATTGGAGTAATGCTTTCCAAACATGTGAAAGACCTATACAATAAGAATTTTGTGGCTTTAAAAAATAAATTAAAGAAGATATCAGAAAATGGAATGATCTACCATTCTCTTAGATAGGAAGAATAATTATAGTAAAAATGGCAATCTTGCCAAAAGCAATCTACAGATTCAATCCAAACCCCATTAAAATCCCAGCACAATTCTTCACTGACCTTGAAAGGATAATGATCAATTTTATATGGAAAAACAAGAGACCCAGGATAGCCAAAACAATGCTGTACAATAAAAAACTTCAGGAGGCATCACCATCCTGACTTTAAGCTCTACTACAGAGCTATAGTTCTGAATTGAAAATCCTAATATTAACCCACACACCTATGAACACCTGATTTTCAAAAAAAAACAGCTAAAAGAATACAATGGGGGGAGGAAAGCATCTTCAACAAATGGTGCTGGCAGAACTGGATGATGGTGTGTAGAAGACTGCAGATAGACTCATGTCTATTGCCATGTACAAAACTCAAGGCCAAATGGATCGAAGACTTCAACATAAATCCAGCCACACTGAAATTCTTAGAAGAGAAAATAGGAGGTACCCTTAAATAAATTGGTATAGGAGACTGCTTCCTGAACATAACTCCAGTAACACAGATACTGAGATCAACAATTAATAAATGGGACCTGCTCAAACTTAGAAGCTTCTGTAAGGCAAAGGACACAATGGACAAGACCAAACGGCAGCCCACAGACTGGGAGAAAATTCTTCACCAACCCTACATCTGACAGAGGGCTGATCTCCAAAATATACAAAGAACTCAAGAAACTAGTCAACAAAACACCAAATAACCCTATTAAAAATGGGGTACAGGATTGAAGAAAGAATTCTCAATAGAGGAAATCAAAAAGGCTGAAAGACTCTTAAGAAAGTGCTCAACATCCTTAGCTATCAGGGAAATGCATATCAAAACAACTTTGAGATACCATCTTACTCCTGCCAGAATGGCTAAAATTAGAAACACCAATGACAGCTTATGCTGGAGAGGATGTGGAAAAACAGGAACACTCCTCGTCTGCTGGTGGAAGTGCAAACTTGTACAGCCATTTTGGAGATCAGTATGGTGGTTCCTCAGGAAAACGGGAATTAGTTTACCACAGGACCCAGCAATTCCCCTCTTAGGTATGTACCCAAATGACCCACATCCATTCAACAAAGACATGTGCTCAACTATGTTCATAGCAGCATTATTTGTAATAGGAAGAACCTGGAAGCAACCTAGATGCCCCTCAACTGAAAAATTGATAAAGAAGTAGTATTCCATCTACACAATGGAATACTACTCTGCAGAAAAAAAAATAATGGAATCTTGAAATATCACAGGCAAGGGGATGGAACTTGAAGAAACCATCCTGAATGAGGTAACCCAGTCACAAAAGGAGGAACAGGGTGTGTACTCACTCATATATGGATCTTAGACGTAGAGCAAAGGATCACCAGCCAGACAAATACACACCACCAGACAAACTGGGATACAAGGTGTATTCTAAGAGATTCATATAAGGTCTCTCACAAAAGGGGGAAGGGACAAGTCCCCCAGAGCACATCGGAAGTGGGGGGGCAGTCAATGGAGAGAGAACTAGGAGGAAGAGAAGGGGAGGAGAGAAAAGCACATGCCACTAAGAAGATTGAGTCAGGGTAGGATAGAAGACAGAAAAGAGAGAGAGAACATAAAAGATGGAGCCATTATTGGTTTGAAGAGAAAAATGAACCTAAAGAAAGGTCTAGAGACCTACAAGACTGACTCCAACTAACAATTTTTGCAACCTTGGAAAGGCTACCATAAATGCCCTTTCCTGGTAGTGAGATCATCAACTAAATTATCCACCATCATGGAGCCCTCATCTAGTATCTGTTGGAAACAGAAGCAAACACCCATAACTAAACCCTGAGGTGAACTAGAATCCAGATGCAGAGAGAGACGACAAGACCAGGTTGCAGAAACACACAAAGACAGACCAGGTTGCAGAAACACACAAAGACAGCTGACCTGAACAAGGAGGAGCTAATGGGTCCCCCAGACTAATAGCTGGGAATCCAACATGGGACTCACTCAGACCACCTGAAAATGGGTCTCAGCTAGAAGGTCTGAGCAGTCTAAGGGACCTCAGAAAGTAGAACCAGGATGTATTCCTGGTGCACAAAAGACTTTTTGGACACATCCCCCATGGAAGGATACTCCCTTAACCTAGAGACAGGAGAGAAGTCCCAGTCCCTACTTCAAATGACTTGACATATTTTCATGATCCCACCTGGATAATATAGCCCTACATGTGGAATGTGGGTGGGGGGATGGGAGGGGAGGGTGGTCAGGATGCATGTGTGGGGGAAAGAGAGTAAGAGGGGAAACTGGGATTGACATGTAAAATTTTTAAATTATATTACTAATAATAAATAAATAAATAATAAATAGAAAAGAGATACCATAATAGAGGAAGCCATTATAGGTTTTAAGAGAAATCTGGCACTAGGAAAATGTCCAGAGATCTACTAGTGTGACCCCAGCTAATAATCTAAGCAATAGTGGAGAGGCTACCATAAATGCCCTTCCCGGATAATGAGATTGATGCCTACCTTATATGCCATCCTAGAGCCCTCATCCAGTAACTGATGGAAGCAGAAGCAGACACACACAGCTAAACACTGAGCCTAACTCTTGGAATCCAGTTGCAGAGAGGGAGGAGTGATAAGCAAAGGGGTAAGACCAGTCTGGAGAAACCCATAGAAACTGCTGACTTGAACAAGGGTCAAGTCCCAAGTCTGATAGCTGGGAAACCAGCATAGGACTGACCCAGTTTCGCTGAATGTATGTGTTAGTTGGGATGACTGGGTAGTCCATGGGGCCTCTGGTAATGAATCAGTATTTATGCCTAGTATATGAATGGACTTTGGGGGCTCAATCCACATAGAAAGATACTCTCTCAGCCTAGACACATGGAGGAGGGTCTAGGTCCTGCACCAAATCATATGACAGACTTTGAAGACTCCCTGTGGAAAGCCTCTCCCTCCCTGGGGACAAAAAGGGGATGGGATGGGAGTTGGTGGGGACAGGGATGGGAGGGTGCCGAAACTGGATTTGACATGTAAAACAAGTTTGTTTCAAATTTAAATTTAAAAAATTATTTAAAAAAACTAAAATAAAGACCACTGAAGCTTAAACAAGGCTTTGGTGTTGTAAATTCCACCCTAGAGTGCTTCCTTGTGTTTCTGAAATTAAATAGATAGTTTTTAAAGCTATGACAGTTAAAATTCTCTACAGCTGCTTACACACACACATACACACACACACATACACACACACACACACACACACACACACACACACCACAAGCAAATAAAATGAATTCAAACCCATAAAAGAAATATAAGAATAGCTTAATAGGAAATCTTGTCATACCGCCTAGGAATTAACTAATATTGCATACAAAATTTTTAAAAAAGGAAAAAAAAAAAGGAAACTAAGAGAGAGAAAGAGCTCGAGCTAAAGACAGTCCATACTAGAGAAAGCACAAGCATGCACATTTCTTTTATGAATTCTAACTGTTACTATTCAGGCATCTGTATTGGCCTGTCCTCAGGCTTCTGACAGGATACACCCTCAGCTATAGCCACTAAGAGAACCACCTGTGCACATTCACTATGTTCCCTTTAAAAGGGCCCCGCCCACCTCTCTAGCTCTCTCTCTTTCTTTGCTTCCCTGCCTGTCTCTGTCTCTCCTTCACTCCCCTCCCCATCTCTCTTTTCTCTTCTGCTGCTCCTGTCTCCAGAGGCTACCCATTCTCCCTTCCCTGCTCACTTTTCCTTAATTAAAAAAAAAAAGCCTCCACATGAACTCTGTCACATGACATCTTTCTCTCATGCACGTGGCTTTTTAAATTTACAACACTAGCCACAAATTTATTGCGGTTTCATAAGCGTCAGGATAAACAAATAG
The DNA here is from genome assembly GCA_030556225.1 of Cricetiscus sungorus. Lineage (NCBI taxonomy): Eukaryota > Metazoa > Chordata > Mammalia > Rodentia > Cricetidae > Cricetiscus > Cricetiscus sungorus. The sequence goes on from JANBXA010000398.1 coordinate 26,819,327, forward strand.
GCTGAATAGATGTTTATTAAGGGAGAAACAACTCACAACACAGACAGATGAACACAGAAGTTAAAACTGGATGCTCCTCTCTCCATGTCCCTCCAGAAAGAGCGTTCTCAGCCTCCTCCCTTGACCAAGCCCCACAGGTCACTTCCACCCCTGGCTCCACCCCTCAATGGGTGTGGTCGTGCCACAGAAGCAGACACAGTGAATATCCCACTACAATTCCCCTTTTAGTCTAAAGAAAAGATTCAAGCTTGATACAAAACTATATACAAAACAGTGAATAACAAGTGTGCTCTAAGAAAAGGAAAATCAAGAACAAAACCACAAACATATCTAGTCCTAGGGTGAAGGCATAAGGAAGTTTACAATAGAGTTGTCCTAAGCTAGAAAGCTTAAGTCTAGTACCTAATATATCTAACTAGGAAGAGAGAATAATACTTAAGATAGTTTAATCTACAACTTCATCAAGACCTGAGAAGGAAAATAACAATACTAGGGTAGACAGGAAGCGTGGATGGGCAACTTCCAAAAGGTGCAGCTAGCACAGAAACAGCAAGCTACCTGGACAGTCACCCAAGGTCTCACAGCAACGTTGGTCTAGCCAGTTTTGGCTAAGGCCAGGAGTATTTGACAGACCACAACAAAAGCAGGGAGGTAGAAAGGCTGTCTTACCCTGACTTGGCAAGGTTCAGCAGTCTTCTATGTTTGTCTCCTGCAAGCATATAGGACCGCATGTCCAAATCAGTGGTCAAGGTTGAGGCAGTTCCTTGTCCAAGAAGCCATGGCCAAAGTGAGAGTGAACTCCAGAAGGAGCAACAACAGTGTCCAACATACACTCGGGAAAGTGCACGGTGCTGTCAGGAGCAACAGTGTCTCATGTCAACGGAGTACTAATATAAAAACATTTAAATGCCATGTTCTGCAGGTCTATGAAGTGATTGAAGATTAAGCATCTATGTCTGACTAATCTCATAGGCAAAGGAAACATGGGTGAGGATAATCTGTAATACTCAGGAACTTGGCTAACAAACCTGAATAAAACTTCCTTGACTAAAGCAAGGATAAATACCTAAACAATATAACTATGTACATATATCTGCTGTAACATAATGGTGTCAGAAGTGGAACTGAGAAGTTTCACTTAAAACTTAACAAAAGCTTAAAAAATAGTTTTTAGAAACAAGGGAACAAAGGCTAGCAAGACTTCTTGGTAGCAGCATTTTCTTGGTTGGATTTGTTTTGCTGTAGACAGAGATTTGCACAGCTCCTTTAAGGGAGGTTTCCAAAATTAACATAAGCGGGGGAAAAAACTGCATTGCTTTTAAAGAGCTCTGCTAACAATTCATTGGTGTGTACAAGAGCTGCAATGAAGGTTTACACTGTGTTTTAAAAAATAGGCTGGCTTGGGAGAGAAAAAGAAACAGGATACAATAGTTTAAAAAGAAAAAAGGAAGTAGAATGGCTGGGTGTGGTGGCACACACCTTTAATCCCAGCACTCAGGAGACAGAGGCAAGCAGATCTCTGTGATTTCAAAGTAAACCTGGTATGCACTGAATTCCAGGACAGATAAAAGTTACACAGAGAAACCCTGTCTCAAAATATGTAAAAATAGAAATAGAAGAAATAAAGTAATAAAAAAGCCACATAAAGATGGAAAGCACAGAGAATTGTTGGATACTATACGCAATTCTGTTGTCTTTAAATTATTTGATTGCTGAGAAAATAACTACTGATAAAAGAAATGCTGCTGGATTAATTCAATTTATATATTTTAAAAATGCTTTGACTCCAAAATTTAAGCCTAAGGACAAGTTACTGGGGAAAAGGTTTTCTATTTTTGTTTCTACAGAAAATAAAAAGCTGTGGATTCTTTCCAGACTTATGTGGTTTGATCAAGCCAGACCCCCTGAAACAATGTCCCAGGTGTTCCAACATTCAAAGCAATTGAGACAATGCCTTGCAAACTACAGCCAAGATAGCTGCATCTTCTTTGGACCCCCATGAAAGCGCCCTCTACCAGCAGGAAATAGTTTGGAAAGAACGACGCCCAAATTCCCAAATATTGTTTATAAATGTTTGTTTTCATTTAAATGGGCTTGGTTATAAATGGTTATAACCACAAGCAATCTTTTTAAAGGTAAAAAGGGAATTATGGTATAGATATGAATACTTTGCTTTGGAATGGATTTTCATTTATTGATACAATTTAAGGTCAATTTTGTAATATGTATATTTCTCCTCTTGTTTAGGTATTCTGTTTATATAGCTCATTGGAAAATGTAATGTATAATTTAGTACAGATTAGAGAGTTACCTATGATAGTCAAGCTTGGAGTTAGGTTTTCTAGATATATAGAGATGTATTTGAGATGGATAGGCATTCTTCAAACCTTTCAAAGACCTACAGAATATGGCATTTAAAATGGTTTAGGGTTTTTCTTGACAGTGAGGCACAACTGTTCCTGGTAACACCATCTGCATCAAAAAGAAAGATGGGCATTGAAGAAACACATTACAAAGTTTGCTTCTAATATGGCAAGACTAGCCATTTGAGCAAGGTACTTCTCTTGTCTAGACTGTTTGACTTTATGTTGTAGAAACTGGACATGCAGGACCCACAAAAAGGTGACTGCTGGTTCAAGATGGACATTGCTACAGGGTTCCTGCTTCATTGAAGAGGCTGCCTGCCAGACAGTCTACAGGACACAAAGAAAAATGACTGACAAACTGCCAATACAGGTGGACAGTTTAAAGTTTCCTGCTTTGTTGAGGAGTCTGAAGACACACTATGGCCTATGGGCTGAAGATGGAACATTACAGAAGAACTTCAGGTGACTGACCAGGCAATGAGTTGTCTCTGTCATTTCTAGAGTTTATATATTATCCTTCTGAGGTCTTTGAAGGAGTTGAAGACAGATAGTTATGGTTATAATTTTCCTTAGTTAGGATTAAAGAGAAGTTACATCTTTAATCTTATCTTTAGACTCACAAAGATAGGATAGAGGATATTTTCTTTAAGTCTTACAAAATGTTAATGGACTAAATATTGTTAACTGTGATTCTTATTTGATAGCTGTTGTATGTTATATTTTGCTATGTTAAGGTTAAACCCCTTCTTTTTATTTTAGACAAAAAAGAGGAGATAATGGGAGATGTTATTCTGTAAATATGTTTCTCATACTGGTTAATTAATAAAGCCTGTGGCCAATAGGAAACAAGATAGGTGGGGCTAGGAAACCAGGAGGAGGAAAGAGGAAGTAGTTGGGAGGAGTCAAGATGTATACCAGGGAGGAAAGAAGACACCAGCCGCGGCTCCCGGATAAGATGAGCCACGTGGAAATAATTAGATAAGTAGAAATGGGTTAATAATTAAGAGAGAGCTAGCCCATAAACCATAATAGTAACTGGCCAACAGAATTGTATCAAATACAGAGTCTCTGAGTGTTATTTGGGGCTCACGTGGCGTCGGGACCATGGCGGCAGGACAGGGAGACCAGCCGGGAGGAACCTGCCCATAACACATATCCAGCTGTAAGTTCTGCAATAGCAATGTTCAAGCTTAGGTTATATCAATGTCATCCACTGATGACATTGAATCAGAACTAATGGAACCCTACTTTCAATTCTGAGAAACGTAAAAACACATTATAAACGAACAACACAAAACAATTTAATTTAAATAATGAAAATATTTTCATACTCTAACAATGACTCCACAAAACTTGCAAGATCGGGCTAAGCAATTAAGTGAAATGCATATTCTTAAATCGTGACATCTCATGAGGAAAATACAGTAAAAAGTTAAACATTCACAAGTTAGAGATATTAGACAGTTGAGTGAATTTAGTGAACTTGCCAGGGATAAAACCCCAAAATGTCTTCATATACTACCTTTTAATACCTCTTCTGGTGTCTTTAGGTCAGTTCCCTGGTTAAATGAAACCAATTTTTGCTGTCACTAGCCAAGATCTCTTCAGGTATTCATCAGCCTTTGATGACAGCTTCTAGCTAGGAGTCCAGATTTTGCCTAAAACTATGAAGAGGTATTTTAGGTATTTTTCTCCAGCTACCACTTTTATACATATTTAAACAAAATTAGACATTCTTTTTGTCTTCAGGCCTGATATTAAGGTTCTGACTTCTCTTTGGTCAATCTTTAACTTTTTGTTTGAAAAAAATACAGTATTAGAAACATCTTCATGGCTCTGAATTATTCTGTCACCTTTGCTTGGCTATTTCTCAATTACTTGTTACTAAAATATTTATCACAAATGATATTATCCTTCATAGTAATTTGTGCTTATGAGTAATGTTGTTATGAGACAATAGCTTCACATTTACTCTCATTATCAGCGTTAAAGAGTCAGAATGGAAAGCGTGTCAAATCACTCTCAAATGCCATGTATTCACAACATGAATTGCTGGGGATCAAAGGTATAGCATGAGAAGTACAGGTCATAAAAGTTTGGATTTGAGGCACCATTCATAGCTGGGAGTCCATGCCTAATACTGCAAACCCGACTGAAAAACCCACACTAGGATTGTATATACATGTCAAGCTTCATGGTATGTACCTTAAATACACACTTTGTCAATTACCCTCCAACAAAGCTGTTGCAAAGCAAACGGACAGTGTTCTTTCACAACTCCATCCTGTCTGTTTCATTCTGCTCAGGGATAGGGTTATAGATCTTCTAGGTGTCTATAATACATAAAAGACTTGAGTGGTTGTTTGGCAATAGGCTTCCCCTTCGGCTCCCCAGTTATAGTGTTTCAAAATCCTATAGATATTTGTCATGACATTGACCCTCCTCCATGGGTAATACAAGACACTGCCTATCTATCACTGCTAGCTGATGGCCTGTAAGGCCATGGTCTAATGCCTCTCTCTACTCAACCTCTGAAATGTTTCTTGTTAACAGTTTATGGGGACAGACAAAGGAAATGGAAGTGTGACTAGACTTCACCAGAGAACAAGAAGTGTTTATTGAATTCAACTGACTGGATAATTTTTCTCAGTACTACACCACCACACAAGTATTTTCCCTGGGGCTTTGGAATGCATCACGGTGTGTCAGACCTCCTGGTGATAAGTACTCTCCCAGGTCCAGACTTGAGTTCATCTACCCTAAATATGATCAACTATTTGATGACTTCGTGTATACCTATTTAGTGTTCTTGGCATTATGAGGTGGCTTTCTGAGATAAGGGTTGAAAACAGACTATTTTCCAGCAGGTTGCACTATGAGCTAACTCTACCTCTACATGCTCAGTGTCATCTCAGGTCATAAATCATGAGACAAAGATAACACTTCTACAACACATTTTACAGAGGGTTCAGTGGAGATCTCACATGAAGTTCCAGAAACCTAGATGTTGTTGTTCAAGGTGGGAGGATTACACCTCTGGTAAGCAGTGGAAAGACCCTGTGTGGATTAAGACCTTTAGTTTCCCTTAAAGGATGAATGGATCTTATAAGCCTCAAGGATTCAATAAAAATTTTATAGCTTTAGAAAGGCAAAGCGTCCATCAGCCAACTCTGTGATTTTACTGTGTTTGTCTTTTGCAGAAATCCATGTGAAACCTCAAATGTCCCTTTTACGAGGTCTTTTGTTACACACACATGTTTTTGGTTAAATTAGTGGTGGTTCAATCTGGAAAAGATATCTGTAATTAAAGTCTGATTTTTGAAGTTTTTTCTTTCTTTCTTTCTTCCTTTTAAAAGAAAGAGGTTAGCACATTTTCTAACAACTTTTCCTCACAAACAACTTGCTTTACATTAAAGGACTATGACCCAGCACAACAGCTCCTGTGATCCCTGAAGGATGCTATTGCATGTTGCTACATTATCAGAGAAGCATAGACTCTGTCAGTTTTAAAGAACCTAAATCTCTCTTAAAATTCAAGTGCATCCTCACTAAGCAAAAAGTGATATCATTTTACAGTGTATGAACTTTCAAAAACTAAATGTATAACAAAACCTGCTTCCCCAACCAGTAACTTCACCTGTATAGAACACGTTTGTCATCACATCACCACCACCATCATCATCACTGTCACAACAACCAATGAAGAAAAAGAGGATTTAAAAAAAAATGTGCCTGACTTTTATTGAGTGAAAACATATCAAGTTTATGCTTAACTTCTAGTTGCTGTCTTGTCCTTTGCTGTAGCAACATCAGAAGACACAATAGCAGAGCATGTCAGCATATGTCAGGTATGTCCCACTTAAAACACCACTAAACTACAGAGCCCTGAGGGACAAGGAGAAGATCAAACCTCGTTGTGGGCTGTTGTTCAGCATTCACAAACAGAGGTGGGAGAGAAGTGGCAAGACATAAGGCTAAAACCCTTTTCTTGTTTGAAAGCCTCTGCATACTTTTCTTCTGTTTCCTGATCTAATCACCTAGTCACTTTCTTACTAATACCATAGTTCTCTGAAGACTGATAATGGAGTAAATTGATGTCTTAGGTCTTAAACAAGAATAAAAACCAGTTTTCCTACATGTTTATCCTTAGCACATACCCTTTAATTCTTTCACATTTAATTCTTTAAATGCAAAATAATACTTAAACAATAAAAAGCTATACACATATGTGAGTCTGTGATTATAGTTATAAGAATTAAAATCCCAGCAAAGGAATACCTTGAGATAATTTTTTAAATACACAATAGTTGATATTTCTTTGCCATTTAATATGAAACATTAAATCCAATTTTTAAAGGAAATGAAGTATTTATCTATTTAACTTATATTGTAAGTTGAGATGAGCTATGAGGTTAATAAAATTCACACTGATAAAATAAAATTCTCAAAGCAACTTTTGATCTCAGGAATTCCCTTAAGATAACAATTACTGGAAAGCTAGGACCAGCCATGTGTTATTTATTTGGTATTTCTGGATATTATTAGTAGTATAAGTTGGAAGTGACCCAGACAGAGATTCTCATGGATAATCAATTGGTTTAAAATGGAGTTTTTATTGCTATTGCTATTCAAATCAGAATATCCCAAAATTCTTTGTACCAGGAAGTGTGCCATACATGTACAATGCTCAGTGGCCTCTGTGGGTTCCACGCATTAAATGCAATCACACACTTTCATGTCTGACAAGAAAATCTATAGATATTCCTACATGTTTCCTTGGGCACAGAACCTTCTCCAGTTGAGGAAAAATAGTTTAAGATATATAAAATGACAACAGTTCTAATAATTATCCTATTCTCTAACATGGATCTTCATATCCAGTTCACCAATCATACACTGAGGCTCTAACAGATTCAATGAACCAAGCAGGCTGCTACAATGAATATTGTTCTATGGCATTAGTCCCAGGGTGAAATGAGTAAACTTCTACCACCAAAATCTAACTTAGCAATCCAGTTTTATTTGGGGTTACTTTTAGGAACAGAAATGGCTCAAAGAGAAATACATCACCAAAGCTCACCCCAGCATGGGTGAAGGCTCTCAAAATCTGGAAATCAGGACCACACTGTACAACCTTCGGGCATACCTTCTCCAGGTACTTGAGTTGAGTTGGTCTGAGTCTCTTTTGGCCAACTTGGTGGATTCCAGGTATCTCTCAATAGTCTTTATTGATTGCAAACACTGGGGGAAGGAAGAACCAACTGAATCTGGTCAATTTTAGGGACTTCTTCAAGCCACTGAGTTGTTTACTTTCTTTTCTTAAGGAACTTCCCTATAGGATGGAATGCTTTAATAACATATGAAATTGACACGTTGCAATGTGGAAAGAATCAATGAAAGCAAACTAAAATGTAGCAAATGACATATAAACTTTTCTATAACACCTTTAGGAAACTGAATAGCTGTTCATGCCAAGAAAAAGGAGAGTCCACATAAAGAAAATGATTGAAAGGTCTTAGAAATAAACAGTGCTTTCTTTCTGATCCATGGCATGGGATCTCTGTCTCTCTGTCTCTCTGTCTCTCTCTCTCTGTCTCTCTCTGTGTGTGTGTGTGTGTGTGTGTTTGTGTCTGTATCTCTATCTCTATATCTTTCTCTCTCTCTCTCTCTCTCTCTCTCTCTCACACACACACACACACACACACACACACACACACTGCAAAGTTTTCTTGAGATTAGTTATTGACAACAAACTGAAGTTTAAAAACATTTTTATTTTCAGTTATGTGCATGTGTGGGGGTTATTTGTCACTGAGAAGAGGATGCAGAGCCCATGGAGCTGAGGTAATAAGCAGTCACAAACTGTCCAATGTAGGAAATACAAAGTGATCTAAGGGACCTCTGCAAAAGCAGTACATTATTTATTGCAGTTTAATAAGGATCAGGATAAACAAATAGGCTGAATAGATGTTTATTCAGGGAGAAATAACTTACAACTTAGACAGATGAACACCAGCAAGTTCCACCGGATGCTCTCCTCTCCACGCCAGCAAGACAGCTTTCCCCAGCTCCTCCTCAGACTTAGTTCCACAGGTCACTTCTGCCCCTGGCTCCAACCCCCAATGGGTATGGTCAGTACCACAGAAGCAGACAAAGTGAATATCCCACTACATGCTTTAACTCTAAGCCAAATCTCCAGCCCCCACACTGAAGTTTAATGCCAGATGAAGACTTGGAGAAATCAAGAGACTCTGGTTATTGGGACACTTGTAAAATAGTGATCAGTGCTGAGTTTGATATGTGGTCTGTGGATGTGCTAAAGGGCAGACGTACAAGGAAAACAAAGAGGAAGAACCACAATGGAGACAGATACAGGAGACAGGTGTCTGAAATTAGCCAGCACTTGAAAGGGGCTGCCCATTTCTTAACAAAGCAGTGTGGTACTGAGATGGTCACACCCATAAGCCTCTTTTTTTTTAGCTTTACCTGGACCTCATATAAAATACCACCATAGTCTTATCCCTACCAGAGTTTACCTTGTGTCCCAGGGTGACTTCAGAAGAATGACATATAGTGAAATTACTGAGAGCCAACTTCGGTGAATTTAGGCTTGGGACACAGGGTGGACTTTTCTTCCCTTTTGAGACTGATGACTTCACTGTCAGCTAAAAAGGGTTTAATGGTTGAGCAGGAATCTGTGTTGCAAGAACTTGGCCTTTGAGGAAAAGAGGGATCCCTTCCACTCAGTAAAATCTGTTGCCCAACCTCTCAGCTCTAGGAACGTCCAGCTATATGTAGATAACTCAAGCTCAGAGAATTGTGATCTAAGATGGCTTGGTTTTGCTGCTGCCGTAATAAAATACTCCACAAAAGCAAGTTAGGAGAGAATGGGTCCATTGTGGCAAGCCAGTTATAGGGGTGGAGTCTTGGTATAACTGGTGGCATTCGGTTCATCCACAAACAAGATTGTAGAATAATAAATAAGTGCACCATGTTAATGTTCAGCTTATACTACCTTTTTCATTCAGTCTTGGGCCCAGCACACGAAAATACTGTTGCCCACATCCCATGTGGGTCTTCCTACCAAAATATACCTAATTAAGAAAATCCGTCAATGGCATGACACTGGCCAACCTAATCTAGACAACCTCTCACTGAGATTCCCTCCCCAAGTGATTGTGTCAAGTTGACAACTAAAACCATTGCCCATGATGCCTTGTACTAGCAAGCAAAGAAACTGGAAATAAGTTCAAATGATGCCCAGATCCTCACTATTCCCAACAAGACAACAGAGAAAAAAGGACAGATTGGGGGGGACTGGTGAAAACTCATTTATGCCCTCATGACAGTGGTGGAGGCAGTATTGTAAATTTCCAAATTACTGTGTCAAGGCACTTTTATTGTATTTGCTAATTGGTTAATTACTTCATATATAAATGTTTGAGCAAATTATTTTTCTTTTCATCTTTTTCATATATATATATGTATGTATGTATATATATCCTGTTTTATTGTTTCTTTTGTTTGTCTTGTTAGACAGTCACTATCTTCCTTTCCTAATTATAAAATTCTTTTTTTAAATTTTTTCTATTTTACATATCGATCCCAGTTCCCTCTCCCTCCCTCTCTCCCACCCTCCCATACCCCCACCACCGCTCCCCTCCCATTCCCCCCACACACTCCACATGTCTTTCAGACTCTTTCATGATTATGGCCTTCACTTTCCACATTTCTTCTAATTTCCACATCTTTGCCTTTTAAATATTTGAACTTTTCTTATATTCTTTTTCTTTTAAGTATTTAAGATGCTTTTCATATAATATATATTGATCATGTTTTTGCCTCAACTAACACTTCCTAGGTCCTCTCCACCCACCTCCCCATTCAACTTCTACTCCCCATGCTTTCTCTGAAAATTTTCTTTTCTTCCTTTAAACACTTAGCATTATTGTTTTATTTTTTCCGTCCATGTTCTCACCACTATTGTTAGAGTATCGGTTGTTTCTGGTTTTTACTGTATTTCTGTATCAGGCTCACTGTTATTGTTGTAGCTGCTGACTGTTGCTTGTTTGTTTTTTTCCTTATTGCATGGTGCTAGAGTTGAGCACAACATTTTGTGGACATTGATATGGATACTTCACTGTTGAGTTGTATTGCCAGCTCAACTAAGAGTCAGCACACAGAGTTTATATACAAGCCACAACCACACAAACTTCAATGAATACCTCAACTCAAAGAATAGAGAAGAGGAAAAACCCCAAGCCAACCACCATGCTCCAAATTAGCATGTGGGTATGGTATTTATTCTTATAGCAACAGCAGAGAGAAAAACATGAAGACTAGGAGAACACAGCTATGAGCAGCTGCAGCATAAGCAGCTCCCATCCTTCTCCAGAATGTGCAAACTAGAGGGCAGAGAGATGCCTCATATCCTTTTCTGCTCTCGATACATGTGCCCAATCTTCTAGAAGTATCCCATTCTTATGAAGCTACAAAGAAACTGGAAAATTTGAGCTGCTGAACAGTATAGATTATATCCAAACATACTAACTCCACCAAAAGAAAGAAAGCAAGAAAGAAAGAAAGAAAGAAAGAAAGAAAGAAAGAAAGAAAGGAAGGAAGGAAGGAAGAAAGAAAATGAACTGAATATTTCACAGCAATCAGTACGTCAGGACAAAGCATCATAAGGAGCCTGGTTTTCAAAGTAGCTCTCACTTAAAAGCCAAAGCAGTGTCTACCCCAATAGACGTGCAGATTCAGCATGTAATTTGAAGAAATATGGCAGATGAAATAAGGCAACATGTCTCCTCAAAAATCTCATCATTCTCTAAAAACTAACCCCCAGAATAATGAAATTAGCTAACTGCTGGGTAAATAATGCCAAATGGCAATGTTTAAAAGGCCATATGTCTTCCAATAAAATAAAAAAAGAAAAGAAAATCAGGAAGAAAATGCACAATATAGGTCGAAATTTATAAAAGGCATACAGATTTGAAAAAAATAAATAAAACAAAAATCTATACATGAGCTAAAAATCTCAGAAGAATTAAATGCTAGTGGAAGAGAGCATCTCAGGGTTTGAGGACAAAATTAACAAATCTGAACATCCTCTTAACAATAAGGACAACAAAAAGGGCTTATTAACATAACATTCAAAACCTGTGAGGCATAATTAGAGGACCAGTGTACAAGTTGTTGAGGTGCCAATTCAAGGCTTAAAAACTAAACATAAATAATAGCAGAAAAAATATCCAAGTATGGACATCCAGGTCCAGAAGACAGATCTGCAAATAGACCCAAGCAGAAAGTAAATGTTAGAATATTGAATATCAGAATTAAAATGCCAAGGATATAAAGCAACATAAGAACATTGAAAATTGCAAGAGAAGGAAGCACTAGCTCACTCCTCAAGGAAAACACTTAGGATAGATTTCTCCACAGGAACTAGAAGGGCCAAGAAGTTTGGAAATTGTGCTATTAAGTTCTGGATAAAAATGACCACGAATCTCAATAACTATCCCAGAAAGGTTATCTCTCAGAATCAAAGGAGAAATTAAACCTCCTGGAAAATGGCACAAGCTAAAGCAATTTGTCACCACTAAGCCAACATTGCAAGATACTTGGATCCTACACACAGAAGATAACAATAGCCACTGTGAAAACACAGGAAACAGGGAATACCACAGAAAGTAGATGATCAAATACAAACCACTGAAGAATCAAACATTAGACACACAACAAATGGCAGAGCTCACTGTGTACTTTTCCAATTTTTTATTTTAGGGTTAAGGCCCTTAATTCTCCAATGTAAAGCTATAGAATGGCTCATTTGTTTGAGAATTAAGACGCAGCTGTTCACTTCATATAAGGAAAACAAGACTCACAAGCAAATTCACACAAAGGATGAAAAACATTTAAAACATTCCAGGCAAACAGAATCCAGAAGCAGGGATATCTATATCCTTCTCCAGTAAAGCAAACTTCAAAACAAAATTAATCAGAAGATGCCCAGAACTGCCTTGCATGTTGGTAAAGGAAATAATGTCTCACAGGGATAATAACTTTTATAAATATAATTTCATAAAACAAATCCTTCTGACATGAGGGGCAAAGAGACCCCAATACAGTATTAACAGATGGCTTTAACATCTCATCATCACCAATGTGTATGTTATCCAGACAGAAAATTAATGAATACACTTAACAGTTAAGCTATACTACAGGTCAAATAAATTCAACAGACATATATCTACAGAATGTTCTACTAAGCAACTGTATAATATTCTTCCTTTTCACAAGCTCTTAGAACTTTCTCAAAAATAGGTCACATTTCAGGTAAAAAAGTCAGTCTTAATAAATGTAAAAAGCAAGAAAAAAGTAAAAACATGCTGTAAATAAAAAAATAGATTGAAAAATACACTTTTGAGTAAGTAAATCATGGAAGAAATTGGGATGGTGAAACTTCCTGGAAACAAATTAAAGTGGAAATAAAATTTATCCAAATTTTATTGTGGCAAAGACAGTTTTAAGGTACAGCATTAGTGCTATAAATATCTATGCATAAAAAATCAAATCTTTAGTATGTGACCCAATGAACCATCTCAGGATCTTAAATAAACAAGGTAACCCAGAAGTAGGAGAAAAAAAAAGTGCCAACACTGAAGTTAACAAAATGGAGTTTTAAAATAACACAAATGACTTATTTATTTTTTCATAATTTCATACATGTATGAAATCTATCTTGATCCTATCCAGTCCCAATACATGCTAAAAATAACTAAGGAAACAAAGACTTTATTCTCTTAAAAGATTGGCAAACCCTTAAACAAGCTAACCAAAAGAAATTGAGAGACGAACCAAATTAAAAGAACTAGAGACAAAAAGAAAATATTATAACAGATAACATTGAAATCCAAGGGATCATTAGAGAATGTTTTGAATAGTTTAGTATAAATTAGAATAGCTAGGATTGGATAATTTTCTAGATACACATGATATGCCAAAATTAAATCAATAAGAATAGAAAATCTTAACAAAACAAGTAACTAAAATGGTGCAGTCAGGCTGGTGGGATGGCTCAGCCATTAAAGGCTAGGCTCACAACCAAAAACGTAAGAATGATGCAGTCATAAAAATTCGTGCAACCAACAAAAGCTGATGACCAGACAGATTCACCCAAATTCACTGAATATTGTCATGTTTTTAAAGGACTAATTCCAATGTTTCTCAAATTATCCCATAAACTATAAGGGGCATACTGATTCTACGTGTCAGAGCTACCCTGATATCAAAAGCCAAATAAAAGCACAACAAAAAAAGGCTATAAAGCAATTTCCTTGGTAAATTTGGAGGCAAAATTTCTCATTGGAATACATACAAACCAAACTGAACACATTAAACATTTCACATACCTATAATAAAGTCAGTTCATGCATAAAGGCTGCATGGATGGCTTTGAATACACAAGCCAGGAAATATAAAACAGCACATAAATAAAACCAAGGACAAAAATTACACGATCATCTCAATACAGGCAAAACATTTGACAAAATCCCAAATTCCTTCTTAAGAAAAGCTGTGAAGAAACAACAACAAAAAAAAAAAAAGTGGGGGACCATATTCCAACACATCAGGGGCTACATACAACTGATTCATGGTGAACATTGCCCTGAGCAGGGAAAAGCTGAATAGCTGTCCTTTAAAACTAGGAGCAGGAGGACAGAACTCTATTCTGCCTAACTCAATATGAGACTTAAATTATCGTCTAGAGTATCATCCGAAGAAAAACAAATAAAGGGAATGGAAACAAGGAAGGGAGGAGAGAAGTTATTCCTCTTGCAGATGATGAATCTATACTTAGAAGACATAAGGACTATACCAAGAATATTCTGACCTGACCAACTCTAAGGTCTAAGAAATGGGGACATAAAGGAAGTTTGGGAAACCTCTATTACCTGAGATACTTAAAGCAAGTGGACACACAGATTTGGGGAGGGGTAAAATGGTAGTGAGCCTGACATATCAAGTTGAGATAAGACTAAGTTCCTCCCTTTGTATTAAGACTGGGCAAAGCAACACAGTATGGGGAGTAGGTTCCCAAACCAGCTCAAGCAGTTGAGACAGGTCATTATCTCACTGCTAGGAGTCACACAAACAGACCAAGCTGCACAACTGTCACACATATATAGAGGGCCTAGGTCTATCTCATGCAGGCTCCCTAGCTGTCAGTCCAGAGTCTGTGAGCTCCTATGAGCCTAGGTTAGTTGTTGAGCCCTGCCCCTTTCTTAATAGGAACAGAGGAGGAGTGGATGGGAATGGGCTCGGAGGGGAGGCAGAGGAAGAAACTGGAGGGGGGAAGGAGGGAAATTGCAGGGGGGATGTCAAATAAAAAAATTAAGTAATAAAAAAGTTAAAATAAAGTGTTAGTAAGCCAATCAGTATAATTTGTCTGAGAAAAGCATAAGTTCAATATGGCATTAGGAAAACTGGAAATGTGACTGTTGAGCATAGTGGAGAGATAGTCAGGAAAAGAGTGATTGCAGGCCAATACACATAGGCAGTACTTGACAATGTAACTACAATTGCATTGACAATGCAATACAACTGCAGAGAGAGAAGGGATTTCCTGTCCTTGAGAATCCCATGTCTGAAGAGTGATGTAAGACAATAAAGCCATAAAGATGTATGAAGAGAACAGCAGAGAACCTCCACGCTCTGTCCTAAGAAAGCAAGTGACAGTGACAAGAAGGGCTAGACGATGGTCATGAAGAGTTGGGAATAATAGTGTGAAAAAATAAAAACACAGTGACCGGATGAGCGCTAAGAACAAACCATCAATTGGTCACTCTTCACTCCTTTTCCAGATGTTGCCAGGGATACCTGAGAGTCTCCAATCATGTGCTGTTTCTCTGTGGTGCATCCAGAGTTTGTGTGTTGTGCCCACACTTCTTCCGGTGTTAAAACAAGTCATTTCTCTTTTACTTGCAACCAGTGCAAAAGTATAGCTCAAAGTTGAAAAGTGTTAAGTCGGGGAGATGAAGTCAGTGTGCTGGTTGGAAAGTGTAATTGATGGTGAATAAACGATGAGAGAGTGGAGATTTTACAGAACTTTTGAGGAAGGATAAGGTACAATATGACAGGCTACATGGTGAGCTCCTTCTGACTGGGAAAGAGGATGCTAACGTGATAAAAAAGACTTTCATTGTTAGCTTCAGCCATCATCTTGATCTAGCCCAGAGATATCTGAGTGATAATACCTCCATCAGATTTGTGTGTGAACACACATTTTTTTGAGACATATTCCCGATTGCTGGTTGATATGGGAGGACCCAGAACACGATGGGCAGTACCACCCCTAAGCAAGGCATCCTGTATAGAGAAAGCAGGCTGAACAAGCAAGAGAGCAAGCCAGTAGGGACCAGTGCTCTATGACCTCTGTTTCAGTTCCTGTCTCCAGGTTCCTGCCCTGAGTTCCTGCCCTGACTTCCCTTGATGCCCTGTAACCTGTAAGCTACATAAAACAAGCTGTTTCCTCTCCAAGAGTTTATTTTATCACAGCAACACGAAGCGAAGTAAAGATGATGCCAAAGCAGAATTCTCTTGGAATTGAAATGCCCTTCTTTAAATCAGGTTGTCAAGCCTGACTCAACTGCTTTGCTGATGTGTAGTAGCTATTACATAATAATTACATATATGCACATGTATGTATGTAAATATATACATGTGTGTATAAAAATGTATGTGTGAGTGTACCTAAATTAATCCAACAGCAAAAGACCAGCTACCTCCTATTATCTTCAGGTGACTTCAATAGGAGAAAACAGCATGAAGTATTATATTTAAATTCTTCATATTAAGATGTACTTAGTAGAAATCCAATAAAACCCTAAGGTCACTGAGTACACTAAGAAGAATAATTGCTTTTCCAAGGATGAGTCAATTAAAATGCTTTTTGAATGAATTTCAACAACCTTCTCCAAAGAACTGTTCATTTGCCAAGTTTTAAACATAACAGTACTGAGGAAAAGTCACTTTATCTTACTAAGAAAAAAAAAAAAAAAAGCCTTCTTTGAAGAATAAGCCAGAGAAACTGAGGCCCAAGACAGGAGGAAATATTTAAAGAAGATGAAGACACTGAGGGTTGTAGAATTTGACCTCCTTTCTTTGCTTGCATTCTCAGCTTTATAAAATTTTGTCTGAAATTAAATTTGGGAGTGAGTGCGCATGTGTGGAAGAACAAGTAGGTGGATGTGACCTTTTTTCCACCTGGCTCCAAGTCTTGAAATTTGAAACAGTCTGCACAATGTTGCTGAATTTTTCTACGCACTCAGTGTAGCAGATTAAGGGCTCCAGCTGGGGTAAATGTGAAAATTAATCTTCCTTGAGAAACGGTGACTTAAGAAAGCACTGTGCAGAGCAGGGGAGATAAAACAATAAAACAATGGCAGAAGCCACGGAGACCTTGAGAGACAAGCGAGCGGAAGAGACTGAGAATGGGTGGAGGACGGGAAGAGAAGTTCACTCACACTGGGCTCAACCTTCTGTCAAAGCAGTCTGAGTTCAGTCCGTCCCAACTACAAGCCCATGAGCCTGGGTTTAGAGTATGCAGCTTTTGTAGTGTGCTTGTGTGGAATTTGTTCAGCAAGTCATCAGTTGAGCAATTACAATATGGGTTGCTTTAGAAGACTTAAAAATAGATTTTTTTTTCTTTCTCCTTCTCCTTCTCCTCGCCTCTCCCCTTCCATTGCTCTTCCCCCATCTCCCTCCTCCTCCATCATCACCGCATCCTTCTCCTCCTTTCCCCTGCTCCTCCCTTCCTTTCTCCGCCTCCCTAAATCTTTAAACCTAGCCACAGGATTTATTCCCACTTTTGTTTGCTGGGAAATCATTTTAGTGCTGAGTTTATAGTACAAAGCCTCCTGTACTTTACTCTTAATGCATATTAGCAGTTTATTGAACTCCTAAGCAAGTGGGTAGTCTGGAATGATTGTAGCTGGAGTTTCTTTCCAGCCTTGTCCGGTAGCCAATTAGCCCCCAAATAAACACACAAAGACTTAAAATAATTTATGAACTGTTAGCCAATGGCTAGGGCTTCTTACTGGCTAGCTCTCTCTTAATTATTATCCCATAACTACTAAGCTATGTATTTCTACATGGCCTTATCTTACCAGAGAACGTCTGGTGAATCCTATTTTCCCGGTTTCTACATGGTGTCTCTTCCTGGCTGCGTCTCTCTGCAGCCTTCTACTGGTCTGATAGCCCCGCCCATGCTCCTTGCCTGGCTAGCAACCAATCAGTATTTTATTTATCAACCAATAAGAGAAACATATATACAGAAGGACATCCTCCATCACTTGATCTTTGTTTCATGTACAAGTACAATAATATGCGTGCGTGCCTGGAGACAGACAGAAATGAACAAAAGAATGAATGCATTGGTGCTCGAAGCAGCAAGAACAATTTAAAGGGTGTTCAAAAGCTGATACTAGAAATTCTAAGACTAAACCTAAAGGGTCGGTGCCATTTAATATCAGTGAAGGAAACGTAAATCAGCTATTAATACATTCCCTGAAGCTGGAGAAACGGGTTTGGCAAAAAAAAAAAAAAAAAAAAAAATCCACCCCCCCTCCCCACCAGGCATATTTTCTCGTGTTGTGAATTTTCAGAGTTTTAAAATCAGCAGAGCCATGAATGTATTTAAAAGATAAGCACCCAACTGAAACTGCGGTTTCTACGTATCACTGCATAGGTATAGGATATTGTTTAGAAAAATTCGGCTCTTCTAACTTACAACAATAAACCCACACAAAACAGCCTTCTGCCCATTTCCAAAACATCGTAACATGAGGTTAAGCATCAAACCTTCCATTCCCCGGTGTCCATGACTCTGCTTGGGCACTGAGAGTGATTTAGCCTCTTTTCCTCTTAGACAGGCTTTCTGTCTCCAGTTGGCATCTCTGAGCTACTTCATATTCCAGTACTGACAAAGCTATTGCAAGTCAACCACATATAAACAAGAGCTGAAGGCATTACTTGACTTGCTGTTAAAAATATATCACTTCTTGGCATCATTTTAAGTGAGTCCATCTAACCATTTTTTTTTTCCCACATTTCAGTAATACATCATTGAAACCGCTTTAGGTTTCACAAACTGCAGGCATCCTACAATCATTTCAAACACCTCCTGGTGCTCTTTAATTTAAATACATTTCATTATTTATCATCTTATGAACAGGTTCGCGGTTGCCAGGTTTTCTTCTCTACTTTATCAAGCTGTGTCGTTTTGCTTATTTTAGCCCAAAATTCTTCAAAAGACAAACTCGAGGCAGGTACACTGAAAGCTCCGGGGGCTGGCTGGAAGACAAGAGTCTGGGACCCTGGGTCTGAATTTTCTGGATGTTTTTGCCTCCAGCCTCATACCTCAAGCTAATCTCTTAGGTCTGCCCCTGCCCCTCCCATATCTCCTACCAGGAAGACTTTGCCTTAAAGGCTGAGGGACCAGCTGAGAGGCTGAGTCAAGCACTGGTATGAAAATAATGCTATAGCTGAAAACATAGCTAAGCCAGCAGGAGCCAGGAACAGCCCCTCCTCACGCTGAGCACCGAGAAGTGAGATCAAACACTCACTGTACAGCATCCAAGTCAGGGTTCTCACCAGGACGTTTCCTGAGTGTAACCTTCTCATTTTAAAACAACTCACCTGGGAGCTGTAAAATGTCACCGTGTTTCCTACACTGCTTTCCTGACTGCGAGGGACAAAACCACTGAACTTCACACAAGAAACAAGAAAACTCTGTAAGGTGGATAGGTCCAACTGCAGACAGAAAATTGTTAAAGTTAATTGTTGGTGAAAAGTCAGTTGCTATGACATCCATCAGGGCTTGGAGAGCTTGGTATGGAAACTTTGGGTTAAGTCTAAGTTTTTCTTATTTCCAGTATGGTGGCCTGCCTGATGAAGGAGGTAAGAAAGACTTCACTTTCCAGGCCTGAGGAAAGCTCTCTCATGATCAAGGGCAACTCATTTCCAAGTCTTCTGATGACCATGGAATGTAAAGACACTAACAAACTTCTAAAGGACACTTGCATTGATTTTTGTCAAACCTGAAAGTTTACCCGATGAGGCTAGCAGAAAGCACTTACAGTCAGGAATGCAACACTCCACTCTAAAGGTCCCTTACGAAATGGAATAGGCAGTGTTAGCGATTTAACATTATTATCCCACTCTGCTCTGTGCTTAACTATCATGGCGATGAGCATGTTCACCAACGCAAAGTGTCTGCTCTCTGGGATATAAAAATAAAACATGTTCTTTTCAAAAGATGGGTGGGGTTAACATGGTTCATCCCGACACTGATACTCCAACTCTTGCTATCTGACAACACCTACATGTGGTTCAGGATTCATTTCAAACAAAGAAAATTTTATTTTAGCCCTGGATCATCACCATGACTGATGTGGAATGATCTTTTTTTTTTTTTAATCCATTAAATGGTTTAAAACAGCATTCCCAAAGAAATATATATTCATGACTCATAATGTTCCTCACAATGACCACAGCATAGCTCTGAAATTTCAATTTCAAAAGCTTATTGAAAATAGAGAAATTAGTATGCTCTCTCCAGTCTCTTTCTACTCCCCCTTCCTCCAAGAACACATGACTGATCAGAAAAATAAAATCCTCTCTTCATTTAGAAGTATTTCTAAATGAGAGCAACCTGTAGATACCTGTTTTTGTTCTATTTTGCTCAGGGATTATGCTATCTACTGCTTCATTCGATAAGCTGTTTTCCTGCTATTTTGTGTGTCCCTATACTTCCTGTAAATATCACATAAGTCTCTGTAGAATCCAAATAAACCCTCACTACTTAGATGTGATGACTCCTTATCTTCTTTAAGCACAAACATTATCATGCTATAAATTATTACTATAAAATACTGTGGAATTTTTCATTCAATCGCCAAAAGAAAGATTCCCAGGACTGACATGTACTCTACATGTAGAAGAACAGAAAAAAAAAAAAATGCAAATGCAAAAATTTGAATTAACATATCTGTTTTCAAATGAACTCTAAAACACTTAGGTTTGGTTTGGTTTTACATCTGTTTACTTATTTGTTTGTGAGTGGAGTGAGAAGATACATATTCAGAGGTCAGAGGGAAATTTGACAGTCAGTTCCCCTTCCACTGTATGAGCCCTAGGGATCAAATCCAGCCATCAGTCTTTGTAGAAAATGTCCTTACCATTTGCTAGAGCTAAACCATCTTGCTACCCCAGTTTATTTTCAGAATATGAATATGTAAGAAAGGAGTAACCCAACTGCCTAAAACCAGAGAAATGTAGGCTTATAACAAACATTTTCAGCGAAGAGCATCTCTAAAGAACTTATGTGCACAGTCACTTTATAAGTCTTAGCAGTAAGAACTATTCTGTAATGAGGAAACCTTGAGGTCAAGAGCTTAATTGCTTAGTTGATCCATTATTTAACAGCATGAAATGCTCCCTTCCTCTTCTGACATTCCTTAGCAGACTTACAGCATTCTCGACTCCCTGCCACAGAAGCCAGTTTAATTTGTGTCTACACTCTCTCTTGTTTCTACTCCCCAGCATCAGAGGTGGATAAAAGATGCCTGAACCCAACCACCTAGTGAACTGACATGAAAGGAAATTGGTCGTTAAAAGCCAATTGCTAGGAGCACAAGGTCTCCACTGAAACAGCTTCCCATTCTGGGTCACCTCAATCAAAAGTTAATTCCACTGCAATGCCATAATCCACTCTCGTTTGTAAATTGACATAAATCTGAAGCGATGGACCTACTTCCTCTGTTCACAGAAAGGTCAAAGGGACAATTACAATGGCAGCCAACTTTGTCTAATCTCTTCATCTTTAACAAAAAAAAAGAAAAAAAGAAAAAAAACGCAGTAAATGTTAAGTGGGAAAATACAAAGTCTGGCAGAGGAAGGGTTCTTGAGACATATCAGCCCTATGTTCTCTCAGAGGCTCATATAGGATAGCATATAAACAAAAATAGGCACCACAATGTCCAGCTGGTGTGCTGCTTACCAGTCCTAGTTCCTGGCACAGCTTAGAGCTGCTAGGAACTAACAAGAGGACACACAGGTAAGTTGACAGCACCATGTGGTTTTGACCATGTTTTCATTATATTATAAAGAGGGCAGGGTTCCAGCCCCCTTCTAATATGGAAAAAAAAATTAAATAAACAGCTAGCAACTGCCTGAAACAACTTTCTTTGAGCTCTGGAAATCAGTCAGAGATCTAGAGTGAAAATGCAAATTCCCAATCAAGGAAAAGCCTTACTCAAATGACCAGGAAATGTATGACATAATTGACCTTGCCCCAGCTCCTCCCTGCCATGGTCTAGGTGAACTGGAGGCTTGCCCTCTAGTTACCTTCTAGCAAAGCAAAATGGATCAAAGTGGCAATGTCTTAACAATCCATTTGTGAACTACCTGGAGAAATATTCTGTGTACTCTAACTTACAGTTAAAAACATCCCAAAGTGACTTGAATCCCATGCCAGGAAAGGTCACATGAAGCACCAAGAACAGCTTTTGGAAAATGCAAAAAGATTATAAACGCATAAATGCCTATAATACAAAATTACTGGTTCAAAAAAATAAAAATAGCAACAAAGCACACACATACACACAACCATGAGTGAGGCTTTTTAGTGAAAGCAGTCACTCACTTACATGGAGAAACTGGAAAAAGTACAAGTATGTGTACAAACTCAAGAACCACGTTTGCCTGAAATGATTTCAAAAGCCCAAGTCTTCAAGTTGAGTGCATATGTAGAAGTCCTCTGTCAGAGGCAATGTACAGTGACTATAAAGGCGATAGCTTTTTTTCAAATGCCCAGTGTTCAAAAGCAAATGTGCAATATATATATATATATATATATATATATATATATATATGCAAATGTACATATATATATATGCAGGTACATATACATATATACACATGTATATTTGTATGCATATATGTATATACACATGTATATATGTATATGTGTATGCATAGTAAATGAAATTATGTCAAGTGGGTTATCAATACATTCCCTAAGTTTTTTATTATTTAATAAAAAATTAGATAATTTTTTATTAGCTAATAAAAAATCCAGGTTGAGAATCTTTCTTTCGAGTTGTGGGTCATGGTAATCCAAGTGAGCTCCAAAAAAACACAGGCTATTGCTGTTGCCCTGTATTGCTTCTCCAAGGTTAAAAGTACAGCTTTATTGCTGAAGATACCATACAGGACTTACATGATTTGAGTCTGATCTAACCTGAAAGCCTCCTTCCTGTGGTCTAGCTCTCATAGTTCCAGAAACTACTATACAAGCTGCCAAGAGAGGGAAATAATCAATAGTCCTATCCAGCTGCAATGCCTATGAAACACAGCACTAGCCACAATGGCAATAATGGCACTCATCTATTGTGGTAACCACATGCTGTCTACTTGTACATAATGTCCAATCAACAGGAGATGGATCATGCCTGATTCTAGAAATCTAGCCAACTACCCAGGACTAGTGAGGTCACTGATCTTAGATGAGAACTTATTACTACCACATTTCTAGACCATATTAATTCCTAACTATATTCTAAAACTCATCCTTACACCTCCAGCTAAGTAGAGCTCTCACTCCCTCATCAAAGTCTCTCTTTACAGCAAATGGAGATAATTACACAAAACCACAATGCAATGCACAAAGCAATGGATCATGGGAAACTCACTCCCAGTGAATATATCTAAAACAAAAATCCTGCACATAAGGTTCCTAGTACATGACAGAAGGTGGGGCAGACAGTATGTAAGAGTTGAGGGACCAGGAAGTTGGCTATGAGACTGTCTCTCCTAGAAATGGCTGCCTGAACAAGTTCTGAACAATGACAGTATCAATAAACAAGTTAATGAGGAAGGGGGAAAATCTCAGAGTCCAGCCCATAAAAAAGGGACTACAGGCATCTAATGACTACTGAAAGACAGAGAATTAGCCCCTTCCAGGGGTGAGCTCCCAGTTTGTTATCCAATATAAAGTTCTCAGAACTGAAATCATATACACACAATCAAACACACACTCATCAGGTTGCATTTATATATTTTTGAATATATTATATGTGTTATATATATTATAAATGTGTGTTATATACATGTGTGTGTAACAATAAAAAAAAGTTTTTGATTTGGAGAGTATTGGAAGTGTTAGAAGAAGGGAACACAGGAGAGACTGGAGGGAGAAAATGAAAATTGGAAGTAATATAGTTTAATTTAAAATATACTTTTCAAAACAAGATAAATAGAAATAATTGTAACTGACCTATGGGACACAGTAAACTGTACCAAAACACATCTGTGTGAGTCTTACAGGGTGACAAGAAGAGGGAATGGATTTATTTAAAGAAATAATTACCCTACAGTTGCCAAATATGAGGAAATGTGAACACACAAATTTAAAATCTCAGTGATCTCCAGGAAGGAAGCTCCAGAATGTCAAAAAACTATGAATGAGATCTATGAAAGCCACAGAAGAAAGTGGCAATATAAGACGAGCATCAATTCATCATTAACAATGTGTTCTTAGCATGAGAAGACAAGGAAATAAGTGTAAAATGAAGAAACAACAAAAAATAAAAAAAAATAAAAAACTGATCGGCTGAGAACTTTATACCATACAAAAGTTTTCCTTCAAAACAGAGAAGGCTGGAGAGGTAGCCCAACAGCTAAAAGTGCTTGGCAAGCAAACATGATGAACTGAATCAGATCCCAGATCCCGTGGTAGAAGGACAGAACCAATTCCTAAGAACAGAACAAAGGCTACCTAGGCAATCACAAAGCAAATGAGGTAGGTTATTATCCATGTTCTCTGTTGAGACTTGTGACACTAAATTCAAAGTGAGACCAGACATTTTTTCTCTATTTTATTTCAGTTTAGTCTTTGTCTTTTTAGTATGAACAGAAGGAGAGGGGCCAAAAAGTTAAGTATGCTGCAAAGAGGCTGTGGTGATAGAATGTGTAGAGGAGATGACAGGGGGACAGATTATGATTAAAAATTTTGTATCCTGTTGAGATGAATGAAATATGGGATTAAGTAGCAAGCAATGATGGTTACTGCTGAGTTACATGCTGAAATCTGGGGACTTCAAGACGGATCAAAATACGAGAGATGATAAAGCCAATTAGATAATGGTGGAATGGATCATTGGAAGTGGAGAATAAGAATGCTGAAGGGAGGGATAAAAGGACTGAGGGAAACTTTGTTGGGGGATCATGCATATATGCTGTAGTCTAATCAAATGCTTGCAGAGACAGAGTGGAAATAGGTGAGAGTAGGTGTGTGTTAGTATCATCAGAGCTTAAGAAATACAACCTGTATGCTGGCAGGTGATAGAAGGTTTACTGAGTAGCAAAGTGGTTTGATGAAAATGCCCCCATAAGCTTGAAGGTGTGGCCTTGTTGAAGTAGATGTGGCTTTGGCAGAAGAATTGTGTCATTGGGGAGTTCAAACCAAGCCCAATGTCTCTATCTTCCTGCTGTTTGCTGATCCAGATGAAGAGCTCTGGGCTCCTTCTACTGCACCAAGTGTGCCTGCATGTCACCATACTTCCCACCATGACAACAATGGACTACAGTTTTGAAACGCAAGCCAGCTCCAATGAAATGTTCTCCTTTATAAGAGCTGGCCTGGTCATGTTCACTTCTGTAGAAGCTCTAATCAAGACAATCACCCTCTGGATCCAGAGCCAAGCTGTAAATGTTACTGACAAATCTGAAGCAATTTGAAGATCTGAAAAGATGGAGAGTTAACTCTCCATATTCCACAGGAGATATCCAGTTCCTGTTCCCTGGGTGAGTGCCCAGGCAGACATTCATCCCCAGTCCCTTGTGAAAATCCCCAAGATCCTCTCCCTGAGGAAGCATGGGCTTTTGTCTAGCTTTCTTAGATCTTAATCTCCTTCAGACACAGGCTTGCCTTGTTTCTGCTGTGGAGGTGGTCCAGTTAAGTCATTCTTTGCTTAAGACCAACAAGAATCAGTGGCCGAGAGAATGTGTGAAAAAGCAGAGGCCAAATGAGCCAGGAAAACATCACTGGGTGGAGAATTCCTTCCTTTGTCTGGGAGATTTTTTTACAAAGGGAAATGAAGGGAAATGACAAAAGCTCAAGAGCAGATATTGAAAATGTTGGTTCCCTGGGAACTGGCATTATTTACATGCAGCCCTAGTTCCCTAAGGGTCCGTTCATTGATAATTACAGGGTCCTGGGGCATGTGCCTAGGCGACAGTGCTGGGCAAGCTGGGCAAACTGCTGTCTGTATGTTTGCAGAAGAATTTTTGTTTGTTTGTTTTTTGAGACAGGGTTTCTCTGAATTGTTTTGGAACCTGTCCTGGAACTAGCTCTGTAGACCAGGCTGGCTTCAAACTCACAGAGATAAAAATAAAACATGTTTAAAACTGTATCTAATATAATTCCTTAATCAGTAATAGATAGTTACGATCTATTCACTTTTGTGCTTAGGCTGTACTGAGATTTCTGTTGGGGGGTCCTGCGGGGGGGAGTCTGGGACCCAGGCTGAGGAAGCATAGGACTGGAAGACATTATTGTGTCTAAAAGGATATATCCCTGAACTCAGCATATTCTTGAACCTCTCAGCAGCCCTTGAGCCCTTGAAGCACCTACATTAATTCAAGTGCTCAGCAAAGTATTCTTTGTAAAGATCTTGATGGTTCCTAAGGTTCCCAAGTTCCCCCATTATTAAAATGTTAAAATAACAATCTTTTCAATTAAGCACCGATTCTTACACTCTTCTCCCTGCTTATACATCCTTTGCCATTTCTATGTGCCTGTATGTCTTGGCTGAGCAGCGTGCTTCATATTACAGAGCAACCAACCACTACTAGAATGATGGAAACCCCTCCATTTCTTCCCCAAATGTACCAATTTCTCATCATATACGAACTTGGCTTGCTACCTCCTCTTGAGAGTGTCTCTTTTACTTCCATCAAGGTCACCCCTCCATCTACACTACCCGTCTGCTTCCAACTTTATGCTCTTGTCATTTATTTCTGCTCTGATCTTTATTTAATTTTTTAATTTATTATGCTTGGGGAGTTTATACATATGTGTATTCTTGTGTTATATGTGTGTGTGGAGGCCAGAGTTTGATAATATGGGGTGTCTTTTTATTATTAATTAATTTTTTTATTTATTTTACATCCCATAGGTTCCCCTCCCTCTTCTCCTCCCATTTGGTCACCCTGTATTCCTCTGCCCCCCTGCATCTGCTCCTTCTGTTTCTGTTCAAAGAAGGAGTAGGCCTCCCATAGGTATCAGCAAAGCATGGCATATCAAGTTGAGGTAGGACTAAGTGCATCCCTTTGTGTTAAGGTGAGATTAGTAGCAGTGATTAGATTAGATCAGGTGTCTTTTTTATTGTTCTCCATATGATGTTTTGAGACTGAATCACTCACTGAAACCAACACTCACAGATTAGATATACTAGCTAGCCAGTGGGTTCTGCAAGATGTACCTGTCTTCATCCGCAGCACTGAGCTTCCAGGCAATGCTGACCCTCCAGTTTCTCACATGGGTGCAAGGGATCCCAACTCAAGTCCTCATCCTTGTACAGCCTACATTTTCCAATCCTGGACTTATCTCTCCATCATATTCCACATATTTGTAAGGGTCATTAGGAACATCTAGGAATCATGCCCAGAGATGCCTTGAAGCAATGAGTGCTTTGAAAGAGAGAGACCCTACATGAAGACCAGAAGAAGAATGAGTAAAAATTTACAAGCATCACAGAGTAGTAAAATACATAAACATGATTTTGGTTTTAGTCTTTAGTTTGGATCAATTAGTATACTTGTGTTCTAGAGAAGGGCAGTGTAGGGGACACGTTTCCCTGTAATCCCATCACTTGAGAGACTTCAGGAAGATCACAGTGAGTTCCAGGCCAGCCAAGGCTACACAGAATATATATATATACTCACTGCTGAGGGAAATGTTTTTGTTTATTTTTAAGTTAACATAAAAATTAACAGGTTTTATTGTAACG
The DNA here is from genome assembly GCA_030556225.1 of Cricetiscus sungorus. Taxonomy (NCBI): domain Eukaryota; kingdom Metazoa; phylum Chordata; class Mammalia; order Rodentia; family Cricetidae; genus Cricetiscus; species Cricetiscus sungorus. Next base: position 26,846,766 of record JANBXA010000398.1, read on the forward strand.
TTGTCATACAAAACCTAGTCACGTTTTTGTTCCCATCTCTTCTCCTGCCATTCCCAGCATCCCTTGCATCCTTCTACTTCCACTTCACCTGTGTTTTAGTGCCCCACTGTCTTCCTCAAATCCCTTTTTCTCTTTCATGGTTCCTTCTCTAGTTCCATGACCTATACCTACACTCAAACCCAAACATACACACACACACACACTACACCACACCACACCACACACACACACCACACACACATACCACTACACACACACACCACTCACACACCACACACACACACCACACACATACCACTACACACACACCACACACACACCACACACACATACCACACACACACACACACACCACACACACATACCACACACACACACACACACACACACACACATCACACACACACCACACACACACTTTAATTTCTACATATATAAATTAAAAGCTCTAATTAACATATGAAATAGAGTACACATACTGCTTTTCCTAAAGAACAAAAACACAAATTTAAAAACTTTCAATAGTCATTAATTATATAAACGTTCAAAGATGTGTATGTGTACCCACATATGTAAAGAACTCTACAAGGCGAATAAGCTTACCAGAGTAAACCAGATTGAGGAGAATGTGATAAAGCTGCATCACTAAATTAAATTGAGCATCAAAATACCAACCTACGCAGACAGAAGATATACAACACTCATCCCTAGTTAGCATTGCAGATATCAGTAGTCAGGGCCTAGAGGAGGTAGGGCAGGCACTCTCCTGGCTCACTGCTGCTTTGCAAACTTACCAGCTTTATTAATTCCTGTGGCAGCTTAGCCATCATACTAAGGTTGAGGTAGTCCTTAGGCAGGGATTTGACTATCTGAGAGTAAAAGCCACTCTTCTCTAGGTCATCACTGGAAAAGACTAAGGAAAGACATGAGCCTCCTTTGTATTCTCTGCCCTCCCTTGTGCCTCTGGCAGAGAAGAAATAAATTAGTAGAAAAGGATGATCACTAACTAAGAAAGAGTTTCCAGAAAAGAACCAATTTTTCCTTCAAGAGGAAGGGATACTGGGCAATTCAATAGTAATTGTATGCTTCTGAATTGAAGTGTGTCAGTCACAGGCACTTCCGTCCACTTACAAGTTGAATACCATTAGTTGTATCCACAAAATTCCCTTACAAATGCCCTGTGACTTTAGCTTGAAGATTCCCTCTTTAGTGCTTATTCTAGAGGCATGCCAGAAGGCTTTCAAAGTAAATAAAGCATTTTTGCTCCATATGGGTCTTTTTATGGAAAACAAATATTTACATAGAGCATAGCAAGCAACAATAGCACAGCAGCGCCGGCACTCCTTTTATGGGTGACAAAGAGCTTGGCAGTGTCATCTGGCTGTAGTGGCATTAATTACACATCTTCTTTCAGCTCTGGTGTTGATTGGTATGTGGGAAGTGTTTAGAACCTTGTATAATCATCACTTATTTTTGCTAAAATATGCTCTTAATGTCATCAAAATTGAATCTGGCCTCTCTTCCTCCCTGGTACCAGACCTACACAGGTTTCACTGGAAGACACAGGCCTGGGAGAATTTTTACAGTCACAGTAACCAGTAGTCCACTCTGTCCACTGAAATTTTTTTCTAGGTCAGAGGAAGTCTTACTGATCTGATCATAACGTATATCCTTCTGTTGCAATATTTGTTGCTGAGGCATATAACTTCTTTAAACTGCAGTGTCACTATATGTGTATGTGTATGTGTCTGTATGTGTGTGTGTGTGTATGTGTGCTTTATCATATACAACTTTTAGGAAACTTCTATCCTCAATCAGACATTTCTTAATTCTCTGGAAACTAAGACTTATACATTAATTTTCTATTAATCTACAACTTAAATATTTATAACAAATTCACCATGGTCATATTTTATATGTAGTACTATATAATCACTATTACTGAAAAAAAAGGTCCCTGGAAAACATAAACCCTTATTATGGAGTGTCAGCTATTACTATGCAATTTTTCATTGGGTTTGCCAACATATATAAATAGCACAAATGATTGGTTTACCAGAAGATACTATTTTCACATCTAGATAACAAAGGTTTAGAGGTTTTTAACTAAATATAACTAATTCCACTGTGTTGCCATGAGTATTATATGGACAGTATTAAAAGTGTTGCTTCAAAGCAACAAATAAATATCTGATTGTTGTAGTTGTTTTCTGTTGCTATGACAGAACACCACAAATTGGAAAATACATAAAGAAATGATCGGAAGGGCTAGAAATGTGTCTTACAGGTGGAGTATGTGTGCAATCTCTAGCACTGAAAACATAAGAGTTATTCAGCTAGTAGTTCTTGGATCTGGGACACTTCCCATAAGCATGATGCTGGCATTGATAAGAGCCTTTTGACTGGCATACCATGGTGTGTAGACAAATGAGTATGCATGAAACAGAGAGGACAAGAGGAGACAATTCTCATGCTATCTCACTCACTCCCTCAGTAATGACAATCCATTCGTGAGCCCAGAGCCTTCATATCCTAACCGCCCCTGCTTAGACCCCATCACCAAACACTGACACTGGACGGTGAGTTTCTGTCTCACTTTGCTGTTGCTGGGATAAGATGCCATGACCAATGCAGCTTACAAAAGAAAGTATATTTTGTCTTGATTCCAAAGAGTTGGAATCCATAATGGTGGGAACAGCATGACGTCAGACTAAAGGTATGGCATCAAGAACAGAAAGCTAAGAGCTCACATCCAAAGCACAACGCGCTAGCGTGTCCATTTTCCGCCAGCCCTCCCGCCCGCCTCCGGTCTGGTCCCGCTGCCATGCCAGCCCCCAATAACACGTAGAGACTCTGTATTTGATACAATGCTGTTAGCCAGTTACTATTATTGTTTATCGGCAAGATCTGTCTTAATAATTAACCCATTTCTATTATTCTAAGTATTTCCACGTGGCTCATCTTACCGGCTAGAGAGGCTGGCTGGCGTTCTACCTCTCTGGGCTCTCCATATTGACTCTCCTTACTACTTCCTCTTTTTCCTCCTCCTAATATCCTAGCCCCACCTATCTTGCTTTCCAATTGGCCCAAGAGTGCTTTATACATTAACCAGTATGAGAAGCATATTTACAGAATAACACCTCCCATTACAAAGCAGAGAGACCAAACTGGAAGCAGGAAACCTTCCAAATCTCAAAGCCCATCCCCAGTGACAAACTTCTTCTTTAGATGGCTGTAGAGTCTAAAGCTCCCCACACAGTGCAGCCAACTTGGAACTAAGTATTCAAATGTTTAAGGCTATGGTGGGTATTTTTTATTCAAACCACCAAAGTTTTCTACAGTGAAGTGGGGGTGAGGAGGCATTCAAACCATAGCACGTCTCAAGGAAGTGATGCTGAAAGCATTTGCAAGGAGCGTGGAGTTCCCTATCTACTCAATAGATTTTGCTTTCCACCCATGAACAAGGCATACATTTGAACCTGCAAGTCAGGAGAGTAGATTTTACAAAGCCACCAACATTTTTGGGAGCACTTGCTTAGTGTAGATTGGATACGCTTGTTTTACACATATTATCATTAACTCGGTCCCATATATTCCCATTCCTTTTCTTCTCTCTTCACGTTTGTTTTTGTTCTGCCAGATTTTCCATGTTTGTATCCTAACTTGAATGTGCCAATTTCTCTCAGATGGGTGCTTTTGCCTTTTTCTTCCAGGGACTGTATTGTGTAGATTCACAGACGTAGCTCTGTTCTCAGTTGTCCCTGTCATAGTCATGGGATACTATCTCAAACCAAGGGAGAGATTTAAGGAGCTAGAGTCCACTGTGTAAGGATTCTTGGATGTCTTGAGGTTTGCAATTGTACAGGATTACCACTAAAGTGTGTCCTTGGCAAAATAAAGGCAGATACAAATCAGCCAAAGTGTTTCAGTTATCCATTCCACATTAGCTTGGGGATTTTGATTTAAAAATTATGAAATCCTCTTGCTCTGCATTGAGGGACTTAAACCCCAGCCCAGCCTAACAATCCACTTTTTTCTTGAAAAGTCTGAACACCTGCTTCATTTGCTGGCAAGCGTTAGTACTCCCTAGTGGGCTCCATTCTCCAGCATCCTCCCTCAGAGCACATGGCTCCCCCTCAGGTGTTGTGTAAAGAACTCTATCTCCCATATTTGGTGTTTGCCCAGCACTGCCTCCAATTGCATTTCCTGCCGATGTGCCTATTTGTTCCCTTTCAGAATCCAAGTAGTGACACAATCCTAATTATTCTCAGATGGCCTTTGATGATGTCATTTTATGGAGTACATGGCAAGAAATAAAAGTGGACCATATGAATCATACACCCAAGCTTGAAATAAGGACACACTGCAAATAAACTCCTAAACCTCTTTAATGACAATTCTATGATGTATTTACTGCTGCTTTGATAGTGCAAACTTCTCAGTATGCTGTTCTCTCAAAAGAGACATTTTCAAATGTAGCAGGGCTGCATCTTCAGGAGCCAAAGGTCCTGGAAATGAACCATTCAACCATGTGTCATTCACTGATGCTTCAGATACTCGAGTCTGCCCCTGTGAAGACACTGGCGTCCCATGGAATTCAGTCATGTCCCATCCATGATGAGTTTTCTTTCAGAGGAGTGACTGGCCTTGAAAGCATGATTTCAGAAACACAATCATAATCCAACGCAATAAATTGAAGTATCACATCATTAATTGTTTAAGTTCCATCAGGCCTATAACACTTGCTATAAAAGTTTAAGGCTTTAAACTATTGTTCTATTTAACGTTTTGTTTCTAGTCACTGGTTTCATGCTTGAGGCAATAAATTTATGCTTTTAAAATAATCATTATTTACAAATACTATGAAGTATATTTTATGTATCTAGAAAACCCATCTAGAAACAGTAAAAGTTGTGGAAATTCTCAAAATCTATTAACATTAGATGACCAAATATTTGACAAATTTATAGTGTTTTATATTAGCTATATCGAGTTAAATAACACCATGGAATTATCCCATTCATAACAGAAATAGTTAATGTAAAATGTACAAATTAACCTTATGAAAAATGGGAAAGCTTGCTATAAATGGAAAGATTTTTTTAAAAATCACATTCTAATAAAGATAATACTAATAAAATAAAACCCATAAACTTATCTAAAGCATACCCACTAAATTTAATGTACTTTCAGTCGACACTAAAAGGGTTCGTGCCACTGGCTAGTTGATCCTAAACTCCATGAGGATATAATGTGATGCTAAGATTACTAGATTTTAACTGCTTCATTAAGTGTTTTGTGTGATAATTATAGGAGGAGAAACTTAAACACATGTATGAATCAGCCAGGGAAAAGGAAGAGTGAATGTTTAAGTTAATGTTATCTTTGGCTCTTCTGAACATGCCAGGATGGTCTAGACTTCACTGTGCAGCTGAGGATGCCCTTGAGTCTCTGGTCCTCCCACCTATGTTCCCTGACTTCTGGGATCACAGGAGTGAGCCATTGTGCTGGGTGTTATGAAGTGCTGAGGCCAGGACTCTGGACTCAATGCATGTTTAGGTTTGGTGGTTTGGATGAGGTGCTCTCCATGTCTCAGGTATTTGAATTCTTAGTCACTAGTTGACTGCACTGTTAGGAGGGTCTAGATGGTGTAATTTTGTTAGATGAAGTATGTCACCGGAGACAGGCTTTGAGAGTTAAAATGCTTGTGCCATTCCCCATGTGTGCCCTATGCCTCCTACTTGTGTTTCAAGATGTGAGCCCTAAATTTCTGTTTCAGTCGCCATGCCTGCAGCTTACTGCTTCCACTCACAGTGGATTCTAAGCTCGTGGAACCATAAAATAGATAGCTGTTTTCCATCTACTTGACATAGAAAAGTAACTAATACACCAAGCAAGTACTTTCCAATTGAGCTACACTGACAGGCCGACTTCCGGTTTTCGTGCTCATAGTCTCACCTGTGAATTACTGAAGCAACCTCTTAGAACTTTATCCTTTTTTCCATTTTCTTGACATTCCATAACATTCAAAATGTTGCTTTCTCAGCTAAGCATGGTGATTCACTACTGCAATCGTAGTGCTTGGGAATATAAGACAGTATTGTGAGTCAGAGACCAGTGTAAAAAACTACACAACATCTAAATAGGTCTTGTCAGAAAAATCAAACAGGAAGAAAGACTGTTTACTTAACCCCACTGAAAGTTTTGCAAAGACCTTCAGTTGATATTCAACACAAATTTAAGTGACTATATCCACTATTTTAAAATTATAATCATGAAGTTAGACAACATGGGACTAATAAACACTATATACTCTTAGATATATTCTAAATCCTCACCTAACCAGTTTTTAAATTATTATTATTAGCTGGGGTTGATTAGAGAAACAGGAGCAATATAATATACATGATTAAAAGGGGATATATTAGTCTGAATTATAAAACTGGAGACCATTTGCAGACTGGAGAGTTAAGAAACCAGTGGCTTCTCAGTCCCTAAAAGCCAGAAGCTACTGAACAAGATGGACCATTTATTGAATAGGCTGTATTTTTCTAGTGCATGTTTCTGACATTATTGTCAAAAATATTATCCATATCTGTATGAACATACCTATAGACTCTTTACTATAATCCGCCGGTCTACAAGTGTGTTTTAGGCTAGCACTATGCTGTCTTTGTCACGATAGATAAATAATCTGAATTCAGAAAATAAAAGAGGTCTAGCTGTGTTCTTTCTACTTGGGATTGCTCTATAAGAGTTATTTTGTATTTTCCATAAGAATTTAAAATTCTTTTTCTAGTTCTGTGATACTTCAGACTGGGGTTTATTATCTAGATTATATAAAAAAAACCACAGAAAGAAAGCTTCCCAAAACAAAGCTGCCAATCAATAAATAGGTTGATGGCTCTAAAAGACAGTTCTCAAAACAAGAAATACAAATGTCCAAAAAGTGTTTAAATGTTTAAAATCCTTAGTCATCAGTGAAATTACTTTGAAATCCTATCCTATTCCAGTCAGAATCGCTATAATTTAAAGAAACATGTTGGCAAAGATGTATGGAAAGAGGGACTTTTATTCACTACTATTGAAAGTGTCAATTGGTACAGCCACTAGAGAAATCTTGAAAAACTAAAACTAGAGCTCAACAGGAACCAGCTATACCATATCTAGGCATATACACAAAGGATTATGTATCCATCACAGAGACAATTTGCATTTCATGTTTGTTGCTTGTCTTTTACAATAGTAAGAAAATGGAACCAGCCTAGTGACCATCAACTGACCAATAAATAATGAAAATGTGGCATGTGCACACAATGGAATTTTATTCAGTCATGAAGAAAAAAAATGAAACTGTTAAACATGTAGAAACATGGATGGAACTGTAAAGCATACTGAGTGAGATAACCCAAGATCACAAAGACAAATGGCACATGGACCGTCATGTGAAAATCTTATGTTCTAATTGTTATACATGCATTTATGTGGGAATAAGTTTGGATCCATGCCTAGAAACTATAAAGGAGCCCTTGACAGGGGATAAAAGATGTGTTGGGGGATTGAGTGGAGAGAGTCATGATATAAAACACATGTGATACAAGAATGGAAGGGGAAAGACTTGAACAAAGGGGTAAAGCAGAGACAAGGGTGTGGTTAAAGTAGATGGGGCACAGGAGTAGAAGAAAATTAACCAAAACTGAGTATATATAAAACTGCCCTAAGGGATCCTGTTGCTTTGAATCTTTGAATGCTGATAAATGAATACTTTAGAAATAACAGCTAAGGCTTTTTTGCTCACTGTATTTTGACTTTGGAGTTTCTTGCTTTGAGATTTTCAATCCTAGAGGTAAAAGCAGAAAGCTTCAAAATCCCCTGAAATCTGTGCCATCTTAGAAGTGAGAAAGCTGAGAAACCTGCCTTGGGCTTAGAAGATGCTGAATGGGGTCATTTCAGGTACAAAAACAGTGGGATTAGACCATGGTTTCCCAGCCAGCTTAAAGATGCCACAGAGGCTTAAAATGAGAACAATTATAAAATATTTTCACCAGGACAAAAATTCCTATGCCCAAGCTGGAAACACAACATCAGAGACAGTTGCTTCTAAAGAGCCCATGAACTTGGAGATCAAAGTATAGTCAAGGCAAATAAATATAATTATATCGAAATATTCTGGCCTAGGGCTAGAATGAGAAAGAATTTCTCATCAGCTGAGCAAGTGAAATGGAGAGTCAGTTTGAATCAATATAGAAAAACATTTCCTCTTGACATTTCATATATTTGAAAGCTATGGACTAGCTTTGTATGTGTTACATACAACTATGCTGAAAATAGTCTTCACGGTATAACAGGAATTACTATTTTCTTTATTTATACTTTTCATGTGTGATGTATCTCCTATCAACAGCAAGAAGCTTCCTAGAGTGTGCATTATGAGTTCTCTATTCCAGACAGGCTGTCTTGCTCTGAAATCCCAGAAACTGCCTTCCAATATCATTGCCTTTTCTGATTCCACCAACTTCACCTATAGCACTGTGTTCTCTCCTCTCAAGTTCAACTTGTGCCCAACCTTTACAGCTGTAGTCAGTGTAAACGTTCAGTGCAAAGCTCTTTGAAAGACACTTGATATTCTCTTCTGTATCCAGGGCTAATTTACATGACATACAGTATCAACAGGCATAGGTCTGACCACTCCCTCCCATCATCCTGCTAGATCCCCTTTCCTACCTATGCCATTTCAGCATAGAGATCTGTGACACTACTTGGAGAATTTCTCAGGACAATTGAAGAGGCCAAGGAGGAGAGGACTCCCCAGGCAACACACTCCTCAACCAGAGACCTGTGAACTATGGGATTAATTCAGAATTAGGAGCCTTTTTAATTCTTCATAAAACTAGTCTCTTGTCAATGTTTCCAAGTCCAGGAGCAATAAAACTCCTATGGTGAGTCTGTGGGACACTCTCTCCTACTATCACATGCACAGTGACCAAGACATGGGCAGGTGGAAACTGAGAAAATTCCTCCCCAATGTATAATTTCAAAATTGCTGATCTACATCATCTTAAATAGTTCTGGGCATAGAATAGAGGTTGGCATGTAATATCATCCTGTTTTCCTAGACACCTCAGAATCATATGTAGTCAGCACACACAGTAGACATATGTCTAGTTTTATTTGCCATTGATACTTTACATGAGTTTATCCCAGAGTGGATCATATCCATATTTTCTTTGGATCAATCATGCACTAGCTTTGCAAGTGCAACATAAAAACCTGAACTAGATGATGACTCCCCACTTTCTTGCCTCACATAAACTGTCTCTCTACACCAATGTTATTCATACTGCTGTTTGGTCTCAAAATAGTGCCCATGACATTTGCCTGTTTCTTTGTTGCAAACCACCAGCAGGATAGAAAAGATTTTGAAAGTTCAATCAGTTTTCATAGTCACATCCCCCAGGACAAATGTGAGGACAAAGAGGAACAAATCCAAAGAAGTCATTAGGCTCATTTTTAAGGAATCATATGATGTGTACACCCAGTCATTTCTATGTAACAGAAAAAGGCACTCTCAAAGGAGTCAGAAATAAGCTGCCCTACTATCCCATCATCACAATCAAGTGGCTAAAATTAATAGCTGCTTCCTTACACCAATATTCCTGTTTCTCTTTTGGAGAGCCAGCTGTGACATGCTCAGCTGTAGACACGTCTTAGCCTCCTTTGCAGATAGATGTAGCAAATGGGAATGTCAGGAAATGCTCACTTTTGGGCTGGCCACATTCTTTGTACATTTCATTTATAGGGCTCATTGAGCCTTCCTCCACTAGCTCCTGTCTGGAATGTAGACATAATCTCAGGCACTCCAGATACTTTTTGTAAATATGAAAATATAGTTCCTACAGTAAGAATGGAAGGACTTTACACTCGATGAACTATAATAATCTGTCAAATGTATAACAAACCACTCCAAATGCCTATAGTTTAACAAAGTTACTTATTGACCTTTTGACTCATACACTCTGATAATTTGGATTGGGTTAATCTAAATGACGCCTCTAAACTAAGCGAGTGTTAATTGGACTTAATTGTGTTCACTGGGTCTTTAGTTCCTAGGTTGGTTGGGATTAGCTGTGGTTTGCCAGCCTGTTTGTAATAGCAGAGACCATAGGAAATTTCTGCTGCGGTCTGTCCCCTAGCAATGAGTAGAACAAGACAGCAAAGGCTCATGGGGGCTTGTCCACCATCATTTCTGTCACATGCTATTGCCACATGACTAACATGGAATTATGGGGTGCATAAATATTCCACTCCCTTAATAAGAAAATAGACCCCTTGTCTGATGCAAGCCATGATTTTCATTGTACTGTGTTACTAAGAGTCCGCAAAACTTCTCATAGAAACAAACACTTTGAGAAGTAAGACACATGTTCTGTTTCATAGGAGTTGAAATTGTAGTGCCTGACCTTGAAGTAAGCTTTCATTGCAGTCTAAAAAGCAATGAACAAATATTAATGCACATACTCCCCCCCCTACTACCACCACCTCAGGTGATAAGAATAGCAAGTTGATTTCTCCTCTGCTATGAAGTGAACTTCATGTTACATCATCTGGTGGGGAAATAAGAGTACTCTCACCTGAGCAGAATTGAAGGACACTTTAATAAAAGAGGACATTTAGAAAGAAGCTAAAGCAAGGAAACAGCAAAACCTGGCACTTGGTTGGGGGGAGACAGTGGTACACACCTTCCTGTTTTAGGAGATGGAGTAAGCTGGCTGTGTGAGAACTCAGAGGTGGGTGTCTAGTAGACAGGACCACCTGTTAACACCAGGCCCTTCCTCTAAAGGAGGACACACATCCAGGTTACCTGTGATCATGTTTCTGGACTAGATTCTGACAATGTTTCAAGCACCCTCCTATCTTTCTCCATCACTTTCTTATGCAGGCCAATGTCAGGATACAAGAATGGTAGGACTGTATAAAAGTATGGCCATTGTCCACACTCACCAACAGACCTCCAACTTCTGTTACTGTTTCCTGTGGTCTTTTTTTAAGTTGTGTTGTTACTTGGATTAGGTCCTCAAGGCTGTCACAGCAAAACATCACAAACTGGAGGCTTAAACAACAAAAGTTTATTTCTCACAATTCTGGAGGCTGACAGTCCTAGAATAGGGTCTGCTGTGGCTGCTCTCCATGGCTTGGAGGTGACCTGCTGCATCACCACAAGACCTTGCCTCTTTTAGTGCCCACTCCCAGTGCTTTCATCATCTTCTGATGGGATTAGTGTCCCGTTAAAAATCTGTCTCACCTTAGCTGTGTCATAAAGACCCGGTCTCCAGACACAGTTATGTTAAGGACAAGAGCTTCAACCTATCTATTTGAGTGTGAGAGGCAAAATACAGTCCCTATCATTTTGTGCTTTTTTACAATGGCTCAGTCTATAATATGATTCTGAAAATATTTTAAAAAGCACACACATGAAGGGCAAAAAAAGCATGAAATTTTAAACACTGAATGCATTCCAGGAAACCTGTTAAAACATGGAGCTGAAAGAAATCTTGGTGAGAATAAAATTCTGTTTGGCATTTAATAACCAGGAAAATGCCCTCACTTAGAATATCCTAGAAGTCTTGGTGGAACTTCAATGGTTTAGTATAATCCCCTTTAGAATAGGATTTCCAGAAACACAGGCACACACCACCTCAAAGCCCTGCTGGGTGATTAAAAGTTGTATGCAAATAAGCTTCTGCATGTCTGGGAATGACAAGAAGACAAAATTCTTTAGTAACAAAAAGGGATCTCAAATCTAGCTCCTTTTCCTCTAAAGAAAACAATAAATGAAGGAGCATATTAGCTTATCTTAAAATAACAGGACAGATACCATTAAAAAAAAGATTGTACATCTTCCTTGCAACATGCAACAGGGATAAACATGGCAGAGAGGCATCGGAAATGCTCCCCATGGAGGATGGACAGTAGGCTTATGAAATGGTCTCACCAGCAAGTGGTGAGACTCCCATCTGGCCCTGCCCTCTGGGGGAGCAGGAGCAGGTAAATGCCTTCTTTCTTTTCAGTGAACTTCTCTTTCCTAGGAGACAGGAATATTCCAGGAAATCTCTATCTCTGTGCCATCTCTTGCCTTACCTGGGGATATCCTAAGTCCAACTTCTGCTCATACTACCCAAGTTGGCTCACCATGGACTGTCATAAAATTTCTCATTGTTTTTCTGATGTTTGAAAAGCATGACTTCTGATTTTCTGCTAATGGTCAAGCTCTTGAGTTGTGACCTGGAATGATCTCCATTAAGAAAGTCTAAAGAAGTTTGACAAAACTCTTGAGTAAAGTGTAACAATGGCCCTTGTAAACTCAGTTGTCACTTTAAGGAGCCTCTCAGCACAAAAAAAGAAATGAAAAATTACCTCATGACACAGATCACATTGATCATGTACATTCTGAAAGCACATGAACAGCACCCCAGCAGAAAAGCCTTCTGCTCCTTGTCATCTCTCTGCTCTGCTTAAAGTTCTCCACATCCAGAAAAAGACCTATCCATTGTCATGAACTAAGTAGAACCAATCCCTGATTTAAAAAAAAAAAAAAAAAAAAAAAAAAACAGGGCCTTGTGCTTTTCGCCACTGTGGTTTATCTACTAAAGCTAAAGGATTTAAGAATAGCACAATCCTTTGTTTCCCTACATCTTCCTGTTCTTTCACAGGACACCCAGCTTGAAAAGGACTGAATTGAAATACTTAGCAGTTGAATATCAAGAGATAAAAATCTTCCTCATCTGGAAGTGCCCTTGCCAAACCATTATTTCCACATGAATTTGAAGTGTTAAAACAGAAGAGGAGTCCTTTAGTTACAAATTTGAATCCTTGCATTATTTTTATTTGAGTAGTAATACTAGGATCTTGGAGGCTAATTGTACTCAATAAGTAACATTTCTGTGGTGTAAGACTTCTCTATCTGGGGACAGAAAAACAAATGTAGCTTTTCAAACTAAGGTATGCTAGGAAGGTATCATGCCCACTATGCGATATTGAAAGGAAGAAATATGTTACATATGACAATAATATTAGTAAATGGTATTAAAGTTTTATCATCATACCAAAAATGACAACCATACCTCACAGATGTTGAACAAAGTATATGCGTGTGTATCTAGTGAAGCATTTAAAATTCTCTGCATGGATGCTGCTGAGAATGGAGTGCCTTGGAAGAGCTGCATTGATAGAGAAATGGTTAAAACTTCAGTGACTGTAGAAAGGTTGTGATGTTATAAGCATGGAGCATAATTACAAATTATCCTGGGAAATCCTTAGCTACCGCAGGTGAGCACTTATTGTCCATCTTTGTATACAACCTAACATTCCCATGATTATCAAGTATGTCCTTTAGAAATAAGCATGGATATATTCTTTCCTTCCACCAACCAAAAGCTAAGAATGTTGCCAGGTAGCATCTGAGATCTAAAGCTGAGATTCCTCTGCTTTGCTGCAACCTATCTGATACACTCACCAGTGGATTTGAAAAGTGCTCAATTGATGATTTTCTTTGTTCTGTTGAAGGGAGTGAACAAGTCCTGAGTGAGTTTTGTTTGACTGGACATGGCCATGTCAAGGACTAATGCTTTAGCTAGCTACCCAGAAGTGGCAAAGCCTTCCCCAGGCGAGGCTCCAAGGATGGCAAAGGCTTTCTCTGCTGCAAGTGTGAATATTGACAGTACATGCAGAAAAATGCCAACCATAGCATTCTCCTCATGAATGATTGTGAACTAAAGATTGTTCTCCTACAGAGATTAGGTAATCTTGCCTTCTTATTTTATGCATGTAATAATCCCACCAACTTTTTCCTACATAATAACCCTGCCTCCTTGTTCAGCTATATGCAATAATGACACATTCTTGTTTAACCGTATATTGTATATAATAAACATGTTGACCTTCCAGAGTGAGATAGTTTCTACATCAAAAAGCCCAGACCACCTGATCCAAGTTTTCTATGTCTGTGTGTATCCCATTATTCATTATCTCACCATCACAGTTAGGTCAAACTCTAGAGCCAGGCAAAGTGTGACATCCCATTGCTATTAGAACTTTATGAAACTGTTACCACATGAGAATATGAAATTTGGAGTATCCTACACCCATGTTCCTGAGCTAGCTCACTTATACTAGGCTCCAGGATAAGCTGGTGGTTTGAAAGAAAATGCCCTCCCCCAGGAAGGAAGTGGCACTACTAGGAGATGTGGCCTTGTTGGTGTAGGTGTGGTCTTGTTGGAGGAAGTCTGTCATGGTGGAGGTGGGCTTTAAGGTATCATATATACTCAGGCCATTACCAGTGAAGCAGACCACTTCCTGTTGCCTGCAAGCCAAGACATAAAACTTTCAGCTCCTTCTCCAGCACCATGTCTGCCTGCATGCTACCATGTTGCATCATGATAAGAATGAACTAAACCTCTGAAAATATAAGCTTCTCCAGTTAAATGTTTTTCCTTTATAAAAGTTGCCATGGTCATGATGTCTCTTCATAGCAATAGAAACCTTTATCAAGTGAGATGAGAGCTATATTTTTGCATTGATGCTGTAGGGATGCAGTCTTACAATAATGTGATTCCTAGAGAAGCATCAAATGGGCAAAGTATAACATCAACTCCTTATTCTTTTCCCAGTATTGTTGATTCTTAGTTTTCATGTTAACATTGCTATATTCCTTGAACCCCACATCTCATTCTGTTCTTAGCACATGAAGAAATTTCTGTAACCATGAAGAGGCAGGACTTCCCAGTTAGTCATGCTAATAAGGGAGATCCTGAAACTATAGAGTGCTTAAAGATGTACAATAGCCAAACATGTTGGCATAGATCTTTAATCCCAGCACTCAGGAGGCAGATACAAATGTATCTCTGTGAGTTTGATGCCAGTTTGTTCTACAAAGCAACTTACTGGACCTCCAGGGCTATTACACAGAGAAACCCTGTCTTTAAAAAACAAAAACAAGACCAAAACTATAAAGATGTACTAGGGACAGAATTTCAAATGAAAACAATTAATTAAGAGGAACTAAAGCGGTGGGCTGTGCAGAATTCAATTCCTTTCAGCATATGATAACCAGAAAGCATTCTTTGGAGGTTCTGCAGAAAACAAAATGCCTCTTGAATCCAGATGGATTTCAAAGGTTCAGTTTTATCACCTATGGAATGCAAAAATATTATATGCTCATTGGCTGTCATGGTACCTGCAATTAAATTGGCATCTGTAAAGTCTAAAATATTTTGATTGGCAGCCTATCTGTTCATGTATCCAAAAGACACATTGTTCATAGAAAATTTGTGCCACCATATTCAGAGTGATTATTTTTCATACAATAACAAAGAAAGACTAATACTCCTGTTATATTGCTCTGCTAAAGCAACTGATCATCATTTGTAACATTGCCTTTGTTTGTTTGTTTGTGGAATGGAGATTTAATGTCTTCCTTTACAGAGTTTACTGTAGTTGTGGTATCACTTCACAGCAATGGGACATTAACTAAGACATCTTTACTGAGTTCAGTTTTTAAATCCTGAATTCATTGTTTCATTGTGTATTTGAACTTTTGTGGACATCACTCAAGTATTTAATGTTATCGACCTGAAGTTCAATGAAGTTTTTGTTCAGGTCTTCTTTAAATTCCTTGAATTCTTTTCTTCATGATTTTTTAAACTCTCTGACCTGGGGTTTAGCTAAGTAGTTCAATTAGAGAACACTTCCATAGTACTAGTGTACCAGAAGAGAATGGCTCTCAAATCATGGATCTAGAGTTAAGCCAGGTGCAAAGGATTCACAAATGAAGAGAGTTCATGGCCACAAATCTCAAGCAGGTTTGTAGGTTTGCAGATGGAAGCTTCGGGTTGGAAAAAGGGAAGACAAAGAGAAGTAGCCTAACCAGGAAAAACAGCTCTTGCGATCATGGCCAATACTCTTAACCTCCGGGCAATCTTTGTAGTTACCTATGGTGACTGATTATTTAAGAAAATACTTTTTTCTTTAAGTTAAGTGCTGCTCTGACAATATAATATAGGCAATGAGAGGAACTAGAGTGGAGATTCATATCTTATCTTTCCCCATTTGCTCTCTTTTGCAAGAAGACCCTGAAGAAGTCATCTTTAAAACTTACACTCACTTTAAAGAGACTTTTTGGGGATGGAGGTGATGTAAGACAGGGTTTCTCTGTATTGCTTTGGAGCCTGTTCTGGAACTAGTCCTTGAACTCACAGAGACCCGCCTGCCTGTGCCCCTCGATTGCTGGGATTAAAGGCATTCACCACCAACACCCAGCTTGCAGTTTATCATTCTTTCACTAGATTATTTTGTAATTAAGTGATAAACACACTATAACGCACAGAATTTTGTACCATTTGGGTTGGGGGGTTCTTTTGTTTTGTTTTTTGGGATATCTTTAAGAATTTCTTTAAGGAGAAATACTGAACCTAGACTTGTTTTTCCCAGAGAAGTTTCTCATCCCCATAGAAATTCATAGCAGGGTGCAGAGTTAAACTAATAGTAAGAACACGTCGAAAATGTTCTTATAATTAATTCACACTTTATAATTAACTTTGTAACAATGATTCATTATGTGAGGTAATGTTTTATTCCTGTTAAACTATAACAATCAAAGACTTATATTTGATGAGATCATAACTATACTGCTAACAGAAGATCTGGATGCTTCTCCATTAAATATAACACATGTAACTTACCATCCTTGATCTCTGGAAAGTAAGTAAAATACATATTGGTTTCTTTCAATAAAATGGGCATTGAAGAAGATGTAGACCTTGATTGCCTTCTGTCTAAAAGAGGATAAAACTTAAGGGAACTGTATCTTAGGTGGGCATGGTGTGTGGTGGTTGAATAAAGTTGTTTCCTCAAAGGCTCATTTGAATGATTGGTCTTTAGTTGGTGGAACTGTTTTGGAAGGATTAGGAGGTGTGGCCTTGTTGGAGGAGGTATATCACTGGGGTTTGACCTTGATGCTTCAAAATCTCATGCCAGGTCCAGCCTAGCTTTCTCTATATCTTGCTTGTAGATGAGAATGTAAAGCTCTCAACTACTTCTCCAGTACCATGCCTATTTGCCGGCTGCTATGCTCACCACCCCAGTGATCATGAACTCACTCTCTGAAACTATAAGCAAGGCCAAATTAAATGGCTGATTCTATAAGCTAACACTATTTTAGTGTCACTTCCTAGCAATAAAAAAGTAACTAAGACATAGTGGTACATGAATAATTCCAGGAATGGGTGTGTTAGGGAAAAGTGAGTCAGAAGAATTGTGAGTTTGTGGTCAACCTGTACTACAACAGCAACCTAGAGGCTAGCCTGGGCCATTTAGTGAGACTCAGCCTCAAGGGGGAAAAATAATGAAGAAAGGGAGATATAAAATAGAAAGAGGGGGGAGATTTCTCAAATAATTCTCAAAGACAAATTCTTCATGTGTCTCCTCCTAGGACTGACTGGGATTGTGATGGGGGAGGGTGTCACTGTGACTCCATTCATCACAAGTCATCCTAAGCATTCCATACTGAATAGATTTTCTATTTTTAAAATATGCTTCTTCCTCCTCATGTTAAGAATAGAAGTTAATCTACCAGGATATTTTCCTCAACATTTATTGATAACATTTTTAATTCAAATAAACATGTTATAGACACTCCAGCGCTTCAGTTCCCATTAAAGATGTCTGGAAACAAACTTCGCTAACCCATGTTTTGACCAAACAAGGGCAATATCAGAGGCAGGGAGAAAAGACGTTCTACTTGTCAAAGCCAGAGTGAAGGAGCTAAGACAATGGGAAGCAACCCCAAAGCAGTTGGTTGGGTACAGCGATGTCTTACTTACATCCCTACTGACCTTGAGAATAACTCAGTAAGTAGCCAATGTCATCTGCCACAAACTGCTGGACTCCTTTTGAAATCGTTTCAATAAAAAAATGGTGTAGAAATTCAATGTGTCTAAAGTTAAACAAGGAGGAGACAAAAATAATCCCTCAAACTTCTACATAAATGTTTTCATTAAGTCCAAGTTGCTTGATTTATAAAGCAATTAAAATTTAAATAGTGAAATGATTACATAGAAATATAATGAAAATAATGACAAGAAGCAAAATTAAAACATATAAGATTATGGCAGAATAGATCCTGCATTTTATTTTACTCATGTTTCCTCTGTTCAGTTAAATTAGTATTTTCATGAGGGTAGCGGTCTTAAAGTGGCTAGTGTTCTATTTCTAGCTCTAAGAAATTGATAGAAGTTAAACTTTGTAACAACACACTACTGACAGGAGAGCTAAAATCAGCAGTTCCCAAGAAGATGGGATAGTGAAGAAAGCACCTAGAAAGAGCTGAATGGAAACAAGCTTGATGCCTCCTTTCCGCTAATTAACAAAGATGATTTCCTGTCTCAGTGGCAGATCAATTACAGAAAAGTTTCACACTGTTTATGTTCTGTCAGTGTTTAATACACAAAATCCACACAACAGTTTTTAAATAACATATCTATTATCCTTTCCACTGTGCAACACATATGTTAAGCTAATTACCTTAGGAAGATGTCATTTGATATAAAGTGAAGTGTTAGGTCAAATCCTTAGACTTCTGATATTGAATGTCTAGTGGTATATATTTTCCTTTCCTTCCATAACAAAGAGGATGAATAAGCCAGCACTAAGATTAAAGGTGAGTTTGCCCAAGACAGTGAAAGGAAAAGTAACACAAGGAGGACATGGAAACAACTAGGCAAAAGTTATTCTCAGTTTCACTGGTAATTTTCATTTGGCACTCAATTATTATCACTCTAAAAGCAAAGTATTATAGTCCCATTCTTTAGTAAAAAAACTGAGGTTTAGAGCTATTCAGTGACTTTTCTGACATATCAGGGATAGTATAAGCGCTAAAGCCCAGACTACGTCTTATGTATGTATGTATGTATGTATGTATTTGTGTGTGTGTGTGTATATATATATATATATATATATATACATATTCCAAAATTTTTTGGTGGCACATGCCTTTAATTCCAGCACTCGGGAGGCACAGGCAGGCGAGTTTGAGACCACATGGAGCTGGCTGCCCAGAAGTGCAAACAGAGACCACACAAATTCCCAGAGCTAAACCAGAACCAGAATTAAGCTCTTAAACTGGATCACTAGTATTGTAAAAGAAAGAATACTTAAACTGAGAAGTCAAAACAGCTTACTTTGAATGGAAACAGTAGGAAATAATAAAATGATAATAAGGAAGCATGTTGCAAGAGAAGAGTATGAGAAAAGCAATGTTTCTGGAGATGAGGGCTGCAGATGCTGAAAGATGATGTCATCAGATC
Organism: Cricetiscus sungorus; assembly: GCA_030556225.1. NCBI lineage: Eukaryota > Metazoa > Chordata > Mammalia > Rodentia > Cricetidae > Cricetiscus > Cricetiscus sungorus. The sequence continues at coordinate 26,866,124 of JANBXA010000398.1, forward strand.
ATGCTGTGCCTGTGATGTCAGCATGGTGTTGACCGAACAGTTCCAACCTGACATGAGAAACCAAGAAAGAAGTGGTGATCACGTTCCCAACATCCAGTGGCCTTTTTCATAAGTACCAGCATCTGTCATGGAGGAAAGCAGTAGAGTGCTCATATATCTGGAGAAAAAAAGAAAATCAGGAGACACACACAGAAGATGCCTTTCTAATGCTGATGTAGATACCCACTGCACTGAGGAACACCAAATTCCACAAGAAATCAGAAAGGCTTGAGAGAAAAATTAAGCAGAGTTTGCAGAGGAGCACAGGTTTTATCCTTCTAGGAACCATTTTTAAAAGTTTGAGAGGAAAATGGCAATTTCTCCAAGGAAGTTTTCATTATTTTACCAGTAAAACACAATGGAGTCTGCCTTCTCACTAAGTATTTAGAAATAAGTGCCCCAAACACTTTTTTCCATGCGCATTTACATGTTTTCATACTTGGGTATAAGATGTGTTTTGTACAGTGAAGTTTACCTGTAAAATTTTGAACAAATCCTGGCTAAATTTTTTAATGTATTTTAAATGTGTATAATGGCTTAATTTGTAAAAGTTTGGGTCTGAAAGCTGCTGGCCTCATACACACAAGTGCTTCAGATATTGTTAGAATTTCAAAGAATCCACCACTGAGACTTAGAGCAATTGGGACCTGAAGAACTGAAAATCAAGAAGAGTGCAAGTGTCATTGACCACTTGGCATCTAGAGCATTCTGCCCAGGTCAGAATGTGACCATACCTGAGAAATCATGGAGCATCTTCTCATGAATAGCAATGATACACAGTTCCTTACATAAGATTTACAACAGAACCTGTGTGTGTGTGTGTGTGTGTGTGTGTGTGTGTGTGTGTGTGTGTGTGTGTCTAATTAACTAAGCCTCTGCTGTGTACCAAGCAGTATTTGAATGCTTTCTGTGTGTCATTACATTTAATATTCAAGAATACACATGTGTTATCTCCATCAAAGAGAAGAGGAACAGGGAAGTGGATGAAATCCCTGAAGTAGGAATGATGGAGCTTGCTTCCTGGGCATTTGTCTATGATGCACATTGAAATCTTTTTAGAATAAATCCTGCAGGAAAGTTGTTGTCTTCAAGACTTCTGTTTTCCATTCTCCTCTAACTGTAGGTGCTATCAGTTGTTTAAGGGAACCAGTTTGGAGCAGCCACCTACCTGGTTTAGTACCAGTTCTCTTGGGAATGTTCCGGGCATCCTGTGTTCAGCTGTACTGCTCTGAGCCAGTGGTTCTCAACCTTCCTGATGTTGGACCCTTTAACAGAGTCCCCTTGATGTAGTGACCCCCCAAACATAAAATTATTTCATTGCCTCTTCATAACTGTAATGTTATGAATAATTATATAGATATCTGATATGCAGGATATCTGATATGTGACCCCTATGGAAGGGGTTGTGATCCACAGGTTGAGAACCACTGCTCTATCAAAGCTCCCCTGGGACTTAGCTTCCCCAAAGTGAATGTCTACTTAGCTCTAAACTGAAAGGGTTCAGATTGCTGTGTTTTGAACCTCTTTCTATCTGAATATTCTTGAAGCTATGCTATGGGAGCCACTCTCTCCACTGGGGGAAGTGAGGCACTTTCTATTGCAATTTCCTTTTCAACTGTGCTATGGTGGTGAACAGATTTAAGACCATATGATGACTGAACCAAGCAGGAATGTGAACTTTATTTGATTCAACAACACATCATTGATTACCTAACCAATAATATTTTAGAATAGCAGTTGTGTGAGACAATATATAATAAGCCAAACACAAGTTACCCATTCCCTAAATACTATCTGATCAGACTTTCAAAGCATAACTTTGCTTTAATGAACTCCAGAATTAGGTCTGTAACTAATGAAGTTTTCTTTAGATCGCCTCAAGTTGAAAGTTATTTTAGATACAAAATGTATAGATGAGGTGACATTTCAGGATATTATGGGCAGAGGGAAGAGGCATGTGTTCATAATGTAAGTAAAAATGAAATCTATTTGGTGGAGTTCAGTAAGAAGTAGAACAGTCTAGATCCAGTTTGCACTAATGAAATTTACATGTTTGAGAACATGTTTATAAGAGACACTGTCCTATCAAAAGCAATGAAGAAATTAAAGAACCAATGTGAAATTCTCATGCAATTTGTAATGATTTTCCTTGTGGCACCATTTCATGCATGTTCTATTTTCCAGTTTGTTATATTTGTTAGTTTTCTCATTGGTCTGATGGGAGAGCTGACAGAACCCACTAAGGGAGAAGAGGTACATTTGAGTCCTTGGCTTCACACCACACAGTTCATGATAGCTTAAGGGCCAGGCAGTGGGAATGGCTGAGAGATGATCTATCAGTAATAGCAAGAATATGAGGTAGACTAGATGTTTTCACATTGGCCAACCAGCAAGCAGAGAGCAGGACCAGAAGCAGGGCTGGATGAAAACTGCCAAAGACCTGACACTGGTATCCAACTGCTGTCACCCAAGCCTCCTCACATTAAATATCCCATAACCTCTCCACATAATGTCACCAGCTATTTGAACACATGAGCCTGAGGGGAATGTTTTCCATTGTAACCATAGCACTCAATGCCATAGCTGTCATGTATACCTCGAATAGCTCCACCCTCCGCTCACTACCGTGGTTTTTTGTTTGTTTTTTAATCTGTTTGGCACCTAAGCATTATACTGACTCAGACCCCTGAACGTGGGTCTCAGTTAGAAGGCCTGGACAGTTTAAGGGACCTCTGACAGTGAAACCAGGATGTATTCCTGGTGCACAAAAGAACTTTGGGAGCACATTCCCCATGGAGGGATACTCCCTTAACCTAGAGGCAGGAGGGAGGGCCTAGTCCCTACTCCAAATGACTTGACATATTTAGATGATGCCTCCTGGAAGGCATAACCTTACTTGTGGAGTGGGGGGGGGTAGAAGGCAGGGGAAGGGAGGAGGGAGGAAGGGGGAGGAACGGAGGGAGGAAGGAAAGGAGAGAGAGAGGAAGGGAGAAGAATTGGGATCGATATGTTGATGGGAGATGTTATTCATACTGGTAAATATGTTTCTCATACTGCTTAATGAATAAAGCACTGTTGGCCAATAGGAAAGCAAGATAGGAGGGACTAGGAGACTAGGAGGAAAGAGGAAGTAGGAAGGAGGAGTCAAGATGGAGAGCCTGGAGAGGTAGAACACCAGCTGCCGGTAAGATGAGCCATGTGGAAATACTTAGAATAGTAGAAATGGGTTAATCATTAAGACAGAGCTAGCCAGTAAGAAACTATTAACTGGCCAACAGCCTTATATCAAATACAGCATTTCTGTGTATTATTATTTGGGGCTGATGCAGAGGTGGGAATAGGCAGGCTGGTGGAAAACATATTCGCTACAATATGTAAAATAAGAAAAATAAATAAAATAATTTTAAAATGTAATATATAATTTAGTACAGATTATAGATAGTCACATATAATAGTCAAAACTTATAGTTAAGTTAGTTAGTTTTCCAGATATACAGAGATATATTTCAAATAAATAGGTATTCTTCAAACCTTTCAAAGACCTGCAGAATATGATATCTAAAATGGTTTAGGGTTTTTCTTGACAGTGAGACATAACTGCTCCTGGCAATACCACCTGCGTCAAAAAGGAAGATGGACATCGAAGAAACTTGTTGGGGAGTTTACTTCCAAATATGGCAAGACTAGCCATTTGGGCAACATATTGCTCTTGTCTGGACTGTTTGACTTTATGCTGTATAAACTGGACATACAGGACCCACAAAAACATGACTGCTAAAACAAGATGGACAGTGCTACAGAGTTTCTGATTCATGGAAGAGTCTGCTAGACAGTCTATATGACACAAACAAAAAGTGACTGATAAACTGCCAATACAGATGGACAATTTAAAGTTTCCTGCTTTGCTGAGGAGTCTGCCAGACACACTATGGCCTATAGGCTGATGATGAAACATTACAGAAGAACTTCAGGTGACTGACCAGGTAGTGAGATGTCTCTGTCATTTCTAGAGTTTATATATTATCCTTCTGTGATCTTTGATGGAGCTGAAGATAGATAGTTATGATTATAGTTTTCCTTAGTTAAGATTAAAGATAAGTTACATATAAGACTTTAGACTCACAAAGTATTTTATTTTCTCTAAGTCACTTAACCTTCTTGACAAGTCTGTGAATAAGATATTCTTATCTTGCCAGTGTTTACAGATAACTGGACTAACACTCAATTTAATTATTCAAGATTTCCCAGTCAGTATTGAATTTGGATTTTGTACCAAGGATTTCCAACTACTCAATGGTGTGTCTTTAGGGAGGGATTGACTGTTTACTCTTTTTAATTTTTATTCACCAGAAACAGAGATGTTGCCTCTCTTTACACCCAGTAGTGTGTTCTGTTTCTCTCACACTACCTCTTTCTTCTCTTTTCTGAATTCTTGTCAGCTACAGGAACTAGTGTCCCTGACAGCGTGGGTTTGAAATCTTTGGCGATCTGGTTACAGGAAACTAGCAGGTCTGATACAGTGCAACTGCTGAGTCCTCTGAGGGCTGAGGGCAGGGAGTCTTGGAAGTGATTTCCTGGAAGCAATGCCACATCCATTACTCTCAGCTCTTGCTTTAGAAAGTTTGCCTGGAGAACGTCACTGCACACAAAGCTTGACCTCTGAGTGATATTTGACATGAGAAAGCATGAAAATGTCTACAAAGCCAAGACCTTCCCCAAGTGAAGATGGTAGATAAATGCAGATAATATGCTAGTACACCCTGGGGGTTTTCCATGACCCCACTTAATGGGTTGAAAGCCAAGTGCTCAGCCATTGAAATGCTCCAATTCATTGCTATGATGCTGTATTGGTTACTTTTGTGTTGCCTTGATGAACTGCTTGACAAACAGCTTTAAAAAAGGAAGGACTGTTTTTTCTCTCAGCATCAAAGGGTTCAGTCCATTGTAGTTTAAAGCATTCCTGGGAGACTCAATTCATGGCATGGCAGCCACAAAATGAGGGAGGGATATGAGCACTCTTTTGGCTTTCTCCTTCCCCATCTACACTGTCTATGCTCCAAGCCCATGGGCTTGTAACACCACATCAGGGTGGTTTTCCAGAACCTTACCATTCTTTCCTCACTGCCTTCCCAGTAAAGATTATGGGGCTCCTGAAGGATTCCTATATGTGACTCACTGTGACACCAATAAGAAGGACCCAACTTTCTGAAACGCCATCTAGTTAAGTACCAATGAGGATCTTAATTCTATAAAAGGTCCTTTTATAAGTACTCTGTGACATTTTCCCTCTTCAAACTATGGAAGCTGCCATGCTCAGCTATGATAGTTTTCTATCAGACCCTTCATTGAGTCCCATTAGCTTGAGCACAAAGCTACCTTTGTTTAATAACTAGAGAGAGGATCACTCTGGAAGGCTGGCTACATTGAACCCTCAGTAACCCAGTAACCGTTGAGAGGAGACCAGCTACAAACATGCTTCAAGGCTGGAAAGATGACTCAGCAGTTAAGAGCACTGGCTACTCATCCAGAGGTCCTAAGTTCAATTCCCAACAACCACATGGTGGCTCACAACCATCTGTAATAAGATGAGGTACCCTCTTCTGGCCTGCAGACATACATACAGGAAGAATTATAGATGATGATGAAGATGATGATGATGAAGATAGGTAGATAGATGATATATAGATAGATGTGGTTCATCCACAGCCACTCCCAGCTTCAGCTTGAGATTTCATTTCTACCACAATATTCAGAAACTATCCACAGCTGACACCTCCTGAAATCATGACAAACCCCAGTCCATAACTGCAATAATGATAGTAGTTGTCAATGAAGTAGAGGAGAAACCTAGTAACTCACCTTACAATTTAAAAAAAGGAAATGAAATCTACTTAAGAACAGTGATTGATACATGTGTGAGTCCTGTGACTGATGCAGACATTGAAACATCATGTGTGGAAGTAGAACATAGGTGCATTCAAGCCATTATGGGAAGAATTACAAGTTAAATGAAATCATGCCTCACTCTCTTCAGGATATAAATGAACTTCACTCTGGTGCACTATGCTGCAGTGCCAGAGTCTCAATGAAGTCTTCTTCTAAATGGTCCTCCTAAATGACTACTGGTCCTTATCATGGACCAGGCTGAGCAGCAAACCCATAGCAGATGAAATCTGTAGCTTCCAGACCAAAGTGCTAAACAACAGTTATTAACCATCTAGGATGCACTTCCCAAGGTTATAAGAACCAGGGCTGCAAGAATTCAGCAGATAGGAGGCAGCTGGAGTGTTCTAGGAGGTGACTGGAAAATGACTATGCACACTACAAAGAACTGCAAAAGTGTTAAGGTGAGAGGTGGAAGAGAGCTAGGGCTACATAAGAGAGTCTACAAGGAGCCAAAATATCAGAAGATGAGAGACTGAAGACCTGAGATCTGTAGGTCCCAGTTATGGGAAGAATTACAAAAAACTACTGAATGCTAAGTAAGTCGGGGATCCCCAGTCCACTATCAGAGACTGTGTAACCGTTATTGTCTTCATCACTGTGACAGAGTACATAGCATACACAACAGGACAGGAAGGATGTATCTGACTCCAAGCTTAAGAAAATACCGTTTCTCACGATGGACTTCATAGTGACCCTCAAACTTCAAACCTCAAAACTTCAAAGCCCCAGTGACACACTTCCTCCAACAAGGCCACACCTCCTAATGCCACTCATAAGCATTCAATATGAATCTGTAGGGGCACTGTTATTCACAACATAACAGTCTGCAACACTGACTGTGGATGGATATGCACAGAACATGTGCTGGATTTGAAGGCCCAGAGTGTGCTTTGACCTACACATGTAGAGGTAGAAGTCTTAGCTTGAAACTTTTGAGCTGTAAGTCTCTGGTTCTTAGAGTTGTAAGCCCATGAAGTTAGGAATACTGACCCACACTCTTCTGGTGCTTGAGTTGAGAGCTGTCAACACTGGAAGAAGCCACTCCTTACCTACTCATGATTTCCACTAGAACGTGGAAAAGGGACTCTCATCCATCTTTTTGTGACAATTGCCCTACACATTTTCAGTTCAGTAAATTCCCTAAAGTCCATCAAGTACTCTCAGGGAAAAACTATTTATTAGTTATTTTTGTATCACTCTGACCAAAATATCTGAGAAGACCACTTAAACGAGGAAGTTTTATTTAGTTCCTGGTTCATAGATTTCATTCTACTGCGAGTTGTCCTTCTACATTTAGGTTTAACACCATGGACGTGAAAACAAAGGACACAAAGGAATTTATGTATGTAAGTATGTATGTATGTATGCATGTATGTGTGTATGTATGTATTAATTCATTCATTTCATAGACAACATAAATCTGAATGACACACAGAAAGGAACTACATACAAAAAAGCCCCAAAGACTCACTGCTAGTTACTAACTTTCTCTAACTGGACTCTAGTGGCCAAAATTTCAACAACCTCCCAAAATAGAACCATTATGAAAGAAATTAGGCTTTAACACACATCATAAAGAAATGTTTTACAATCAAACTATAATAGGATAAGTATCCCTGACACCTAAGCCAGTACCACTGTGAGTCCTTCATCACAGTGTGTCCCAGCACCTTACTGGATCCTACAGCTGCATTCTTTCTAATGTTATGACTGCTTCTGTGCTCTCAAACATAATTAAACAGTTCTAGAGATGCACAGTACTTGATTTTCATTCTCTCTCTCTCTCTTTTATTACTACACTTATTGCTACATATATCAAAATATCATGCATTAGCTAACATTGTTTATATTTGAAGAAGACATGGTTTAAAATTATAAACTTATTATAAAATTATAATAGGTTTAAAATTATAAACCTATTATGCCACATTCACAAATTCACTCACAGGATTTACAAAAATGGCTCAGTGGGCAAAAGCCTAGGCACAAAGACTTGCGTTTGGATCCCCAGCAACCATGTTCACTGGAGCTAACTGGGTAGCCAGTCTAGAGCCATATTTTCCAAGTTCAACGACAGACCTTGTTTCAGAGAGAAGGAAGTGACTGACAAAGCAGACACTGACATAATGTGATATCCACATGCAAAAGCATGGGTGTGCACTTCTGAATGCACATACATTTCACACATGCAAAGAGTTTACAAAAAATATCTATTGGTCACTATCTATTTCCCCTAAGATCTAGTTTGCTTAGTATTTTTAGTTATTAACACCATAAATGCACTTCTTGAAGTAATAAGGGTTTGTTGGCATGATACATAAGAATCCCATGTTTAAAAAAAAATGTAATATTCATCAAGGCAACCATGACCTCAAAACAGCTGTGGCTGCCTAAAGACACAAGACAAGCCTATTAACAGTCAACAGATCAGGAAATGGCTCATGGAGCCTTACCCCTTTACCCGTGAGCTTCTAGCTACTGATGGACCTGGAGAGAAAGCAAACATTGTATCTATTTCTGTAGATGCTGAGAATCTGATCAGGGACTAGTAGATAGCTCCAAACCCATGGTCACATACATAGATTTAGTTAATCTCAGAGGGTCTCAACAAACAGAAGACAATAATGTGGGCAAAAGACTAGGAAAGGGTTGGGTAACAGGGATAGGAAGGAGACTAGAGAGGATAAGGGGCTATGGTAATCAGAATGCATTTTATACATGTACGGAACTGTGAAAGAACTCCATAGAAGTTAATTTTTTTAATGCAATAGAGAACTGGCCTGCACAGATAGCTAGATTCCCTTCATGAAACTGTGGTCACAGCATCATCTGTCAGTCACTGTGCTACCCATAGCTTTGTCTATCTTTAGTTTTTTTGCACCTCTATGTACTACTGCTCTACTTCACAGTTCCTGCCAATTCATAATTCCTCCTGTAAAATATCTGACTCTCTTTGTATCTCTCATGTTTTTTTATTCTGTGATTTTGGTTATATTTTGGCTGTTTTGGGCAGACTTTTCAGGAGAGAAGACCTTGTTCATTTTCTGAAATTGTCACCCACAAAGTCAGAGCTCCCATGCAGGATGACATCCTAGGTTGCTTGGCTTTCTCAAGCCCAGACGACATCTGTAGTCCCACCAGGAGTAGCCAAATCCAGACACAAAACAGCCTACTGTTTCTTTGCTCATAGGAGAATGGATGCAAATGGTGAACTACACAGTACAGAGCTGGTGGGTGTCCTTTCTGTCTCCAGCCCAGAGCATCTACAATTATCTTCATGGTAATTAGCAGCTCTTCCCAAATTTCATTGTAAGATTTCTTTTATAGATTAGTGAATTCTAATTTTGTGGGCAGTGATTTTTTTGGGTTTTTTGTTTGTTTGTTTGGTTGGTTGGTTGGTTGGTTGGTTGGTTGGTTGGTTTGGTTTTTGTCTGGTGAAATTATACTCTTGGGAACTTCTGAGTATTACTGAAGACTGTAAAATACACATTAGTATTTTCTCAAAATCATGAATACTGACCCCAGAGTACAAAGAAAGGGGGGAAAAAGTAAGGTAAAATTACATCTATTTTTCCAAATAACCCCTGAATTCATATACTAAAGCAAACCCCATTTCCTTTAAAGTACTTCAAATTACTACTTGTATCTTATCTTCTGGAAATTTAAACTAAACAGACTTCATTTCCCAGCCATTTCTATTCTTGAGAAACCTTCCTGTCATCAACGAACAGTTGCCCTAAAAAACATACAGAAAGCATCCAAACGAATGAACAAATGGCCAATTAGGGGAACTTCTGTTTGCAGCCCAAAGTCAGAAGATGAAAACCATTAAAGGCAATTAATATAGGGCTTAAACTGTGTTTTCTGGAAAAAAAAACATACTACATGCAAAAAAGAAAATGATATAATGCTGATTATTCTGCTATGAACTCTCTTGATTTCCAAAATCCTTTTGCAGACTGAGTTCATCCTGTGGAGAGTGATGGTAGAAGCTGAGCTCTCCTGTTTCCTCTGTGGACAAGGGAAACTTTGTTCTGTGTTCCATATCTGGCCATTGGCTTCAACTCATGTTTGTAATATCTACATGGAACAGGGACCAAAGGCTTTCCATCGTGCCTGAAAGCACTTAGAAGGCTGGACTGTGACCCACAGGGAATGAGGTATTTCTGGCAACGAGGTTGGCTAGAACAATATGAGGCAAACAACTCTGTTTTCTAGGGAAATAAAAAATTATTGAAATTGCTAGTGAGAAAGAAAAACAAAAAAAAGTTATCTTCCTAAAAACACAATTAGATGAAAGTCAGAAAAGTATAATAATAATAATAGTCACAATAACAACAACAACAATAGAAGAAAGAAAAAAGAAAAAGTCTGAGGCCAAAATCAAAGCTCAAGCTGAAAGCTACAGCAGACAGAGGCATGCTTTAGCCATTTTGGCCCAAAGGCATTTCTGAAGTGAGAACTGGAGTGGTGATTTTCAACTCCTCATTAGAGTATGTAGACCAGAGACAAAGTGGGTGGTCTAATAAGAGACCACTATGCTCACAGAGCCAGGACTCCAAAAGGTTCTACTTTCAGTCTAATGATTAATTGGATGAAAAATTATCACATGCACCACACACCCTCTCTGAAGATTTCAAGGAACATTTTGGCATTAGACCAAGAGGAGAAGAAAATTAAAAGAAAGACAAATGGTAAAAACAAGCTAATTCCTTTAGAGAGCCTTTGCTCAAATTGACATAAACACATTCGAATAGTAATTCAGTTTAAAGATATCTAGGTTGGGATGGTTCCCAGGCACCTGGTGAAAACAAACCTCAATCCTATCTGGAATAATTTGCCTTCATTCTGGACCTCAAAAAGACTCCCCCAGAATTAGTTCTCCAATGAATACAATACCATGCACAAGAACCACCATTTCAGAGTAAAGATTAAAGGCTAGACTTGAAAATACCATCAAGTGAAGGAAATAACAAAGAACAACTATGTATATTTGTGCAAGAATAAAACAAACTTTTGGAAATGTAAAACGTAAGTTAAAATAAAAGTCAACAACTACCTTAGTGATATATAATAAGTCACAACTGGGGAAATAAGAAATTGCATTGAGTCTATCTGGAAAAAATTCAGCCATTGTCTCTCAATTATTGCCTGCATGTCATTTTGTTGTCTTGAAACCATAATCATTCAATTGTTATAAAGTATCAGATATTAACCAATACCAAAATAGTTAGAGTTCTATGTGGTAAGAGAAAGAAGCTAGAGCATGGGCAATAGTCAAAGCTTTTCCAGATATGACTGAAGATCAAAGCTGTTTCAAGGAAACATGGTGCATTACAAATAAACTGACCCTAGATGTAGGAGAATTGAAACCATGAAAACTAAAATACACTCTTAAAAGAAGCACCCCACACAGAGACACACAGAAGGAGAACAGGGATTAGATTGACAGATTACACTGGACACTAGAATGGAGTGGGGTGATATCTTGGTACAACTGAGATATTTCTTCTTTTATACCAAACTACATCAAAACCTACTGGCTTAAAACTATGGTGATCACTCATCACTTGAGCCTATGATGTTGGTGGGGTGTGGCAGGGAGCTCTCATCTCCTCCTTCTGTAGCATCACCCAATCAGATGGGAAACAAATGTTCCAGATGTGGGTGTCACTACAGGCTGTTTCACTTTTCCTCCCATGTGTGGTTGGGTACCAATAACAAGCACCACAGAATAACAAAGCAGAAACTCAAGAAGTCATAGTACATCATCACCTCCACCATACTCTTAGTCAACAAAATCCCAAACACTGAATTAAAGATAGAGGGAAGATTTGCACCCCTGGTAAAAAGATGACAAAATTCTGGAAAATAACACAGGAAGAGACACTTTTCAATATCATCTTTGGCACATAGATTTTGCTAAAATACTGTCTGTGTCTGTGAGTTACACCCATTGAAAATGCAAAGTATATTCACCTAGATTCCACAGTATAAGCTTTTGGCTTAAAATTGTAGAATATCATCTCCTAAATCAGATTTAGTTGTGACAAAGGCTTCTCGTGAGGAGTTGTTAACTGCCTCCACATATATTCCTGCTATGGAGTGAGGAAACAGGCATATAATATCCACTCTAGACATTTCTATTCAAAACTGGTAAAGGCAAGTGCACATGGAAGCCACTGACCTCCAGCAATCCTGAAATCCAGTAAATGCATATGTTTCTTGGTAATGTCTAAATATTATCCCCTGGGTTATCTTTCAAAGATGTTGGCTCATCTTTCTTTCTGGTGTCTTTCTTTTTCCACTAAAACAAGCCCATGTTTTCAGTGGGTGGTTTTCTCAGCCTGAAAAATAGATGTTTCATGGTTTTTAAAACTCTCTTCTTATTTTGTAAGGTCTGCCATCTTTAGGCCACTCTTGAAGTATTTATTTCATATAATTCTCTGAAGCATTATGGACTTTCTATCAATCATACTGGAGTTTCCTCTACTAGATGAAAGCCAAAACCACAAAATTCTTTAGATAGGCCTTCTCCAAGTCCCGTTGAGGAAGGATACTGCTTGCAGCTAGACAATGGCCCCAAGATTCTTAGAGGCCCTATATTTTAAGGGAAAGAATTTATGAGGCAGGTGTGTCTTTAAGATCTTTAGAGGCCCAGGGAAGTTACAGAAAACAGAGAAAGATTCTATGCCCTAAGGTCATTAGAAGGTGTAAAGAGGGAGTCTTATAGATTTTGCCCGCCTTTTTAGGTCAAGGACCTTTTTTTACTTTGAAAGCATTTGGGGGTATAAGGTAGATGGGAAAGAGCCAGAGCCTTGACAGTTTACCATTGTTGTTGTTGTTGTGTAGGTCTTTTAATTTGTTTCTTTTAGTTTTGTTTTCAGTGTTTTGTATTTTAATGCCAACAATCCAACCAAGAAAACCATGGACTCATCCATATCCAGTACTGTAACCTAGGCACTGATATGGCACACACCTCTTCTTGTAGGTTTAAGAACTTAATGAAATGGCCACAGGACAGTGAATCAGGCTGTGTAACCAACTGCCCACTTACTTGTGAATCTGGGAAAGGATGAAAGAGGTTTTGATTGACAATTAACAGTCATTGCCATAGTCATTAATGTTAAGTGAGTCTTTAATGGCAATAGCAACCCTGCTATCATACTGAGTCCATCTATCTCCTATACACTTGAACCATTATGCCCTGCCATCATCCTTACAGCTTAGATCCATGACTCCACCATTCCTTGTGCTGAAGGCCTGCTTAGGCCACACCCCTTCCACAAACATATCCTCCTGTATGTCTTCATCACCAGCTTCTTTCCCACACAACTTGTCTGCACTCTGACAATGAAATCAGATCCCATGCCCTTTTGCTTAATTAGGAATGTCACTCCAGAACTTTTTGCTCATAACCCATAACCATGCCTTTTCAAGACCTCAGCCAGAATATTCTATTGAAATAAAGTCAGATTGATTGTGCCCTACCTTTACTCAAAACCTGTCTGGATCTGGACAGAGTCAGAGAACCTGTACTTCTAACCATCATGTGGCTAAAGCCACTGGACTATAATTCAGGAAGGAATCAGTCTCTCGACATTTCATTAGCACAGGGTGTGTGTGTTCATTTAAATTATCCAGTAGCTGCAATATAAAATATTGGGCAAATTGAACTTAAGTAATGCATTTTGTTAATTTCATTATCATAATTCCTTCACCATATTTTCACTTAAAATGAATGAATGAGAACATTTACATTATTTTCTCATGACATATCTCTAAAACCAATTATGTGCCTTATCAGGAAGATACAAACCATTTTGTAAATTTCCAATTCTTAATAAGCCCTCCAATCTAAAATCTACAAAATTAGAGAGAGCAGGCCGGAGCTTTATTTATTATTTGTCCTGCCTCTATATTTATTTCTTTAAAGAATAAAAGCTACACAAGAATATACACTTTAAATGTGTTAACAAATGAGCCATACCATGCAGAGTATCTGGCCTGAGTGGCTCTCAAAAGTATTTAAATGATTTGATTGGTGAATATCTTCAGTGTTCTAAGAGAAAACACTGGCTTAGCCCTGTTCTATGCCATATCCCAGAACCACGTAAAGAAATAAACTCACATTACCTACATCACTAAATTGCTTTTATTTTAAAAATCTTTAAAAGTCTCATATATATTTTGTGTTCATTCCCCTCCCCCAACTCTCCCGAAACCCATCCCTCTTTCTACCCACCTAATTTTGTATCCTTTTTTTGTTTTTTGGTTTTTTTTTAAGTGTCTCTGAACTAATTTGTGCTGCCTATATTATTAGATATGCCCTCCCCCAGCAACTAAAGATTGTCAAAAGCTCCATAGCTAGGAAAGGAATTGTGCGTTCAACCCCCTCTCCATGTGGGATTTGTTTTGGCTTGAGATTGCAGTTTTGTGTTTGCTGTCCCAACCACTGTGAGTTCATCTGTGATATGTGGCTGCCCTGCTATGTCAAGAAGATATTTCCTTGTAGTTATCCATTCCTTCTGGCTGTTACACTTTCTGCTCTCTCTTATACAATGATCCCTAAGCCTTGGGAGAGTGTGTGTGGTACATGTGTTCCCTTTAGGGCTGAGAATTCTGCAGTCTCTATATTCTCCAAATCCTGGCCAAGCTTTTTTTTTATTGGCTTCCTTCGCCAACAACAATTTGCTTGAGTTTTTTGTTGTTGTTGTTGTTGTTGTTAATATAAATTTTGATTGGTGTTCATTTGTTATAAATAGTGATAGGCTTCACAAAGACATTTTCAAGCTAGCTTATCATGTACATTTAATGCATCCCCTCCCCCATTCCCCCGTTCTGCCCAGTCCTCTTTCTCTCTATTGCTATTCCCATTCCTGTCCTCAACATCTTTGCTTCTGTTTTATTTCCTTCTTTTTCTATTAATAATGTAATTTAAAAATTTTACATGTGGATCCCAGTTTCATTTCCCTTCCTCCCTCCAGCCCTCCTTCCCTCCCTCTTACCCTCTTTCCCCTGTGACATGCACCCTGGCCACCCTCCCCTCCCATCCCCCCACCCCCATTCCACTTGTAGGGCTATGCTATCCAGGTTGAGTCATATAAATCTGTCGAGTCATTGGAAGTAGGGACTAGGACTTCTCTCCTGTCTCTAGGTTAAGGAGGTATCCCTCCATGGGGATGTTTTTACATTATGTAACTACTATTGCAGAATGTGCTTTGTGGGAGACCTGAAAATATGTGCTCAAGCTCCTCGGCATCCTATTTAAAGTAGCTGGATATCAACCCCTGTCTTCAACTCCCTTTCTCTGCTAGGAGAGGTTATATGTCACTTACAAAAGAAACCTGAAACTGAATTTAATTCTCAGTGGTTTGGTACTGGGCAGAATCCCTCACACATCTGACACATCTGACCCACTTTTCCATGGAACAGAAGAGTCAAAGAAAGCAATTTGTGAGGAAGCAATCAGCAGAGCCTCACCCGAAGGCCCGTTAACATGCCTGGAAAAGTTCATCACAAGCCTCTCTCCAACATTCCACAAGAGTGACAAGGCATTCTTTATAGTTTGCTTTGGTGTTGACAACTGTGAAAAAAAGAAAAAAAAAAAAGAAAGAAAATGCACACAAAACAGTCCCTGCGATAATTTAGCAAGATCTGGACAGTCCCTCTCCATCTTAAGGGATGGAAACAAAAAGGCTTTTACACAGAGCTGTTTCTCTAAAGTCAGCATCTTTGAAAGAGGACCAGTTCAATCTCACTGCCTCTTTCTCCCAAGCATAAACATTCTAAGCCACCTCTTTGACTCCCAAGAGTTAGGGCACAGGGCCTGGGTAAGAATACTGTGTTCTGGTATTAAATGTTTTATCAGCTCTCTCTGGGGTCTTTTAGTACACTATAGCTGTCTGAAAAGGAAATGGGTTTTCTTTCCCTGACATAACAAATTCTGTAGCTCAGATATTCCAAGTTCTGGATCAGATTTGTTTTGATAATGCATACTTCAGCTTCTCTAGAGAAAGTTCCACCTCTGTCATGACACATGAGTGGGGTTCCACGGACTGTTGATGGCTTTTTTACTACCTTTGGCATAAATTTTTCCCATCTGTGGCTCTGCTAGAGCCACTTTGCATGAAGGCCATTCACGGAGGAAGAATAACCACTTCATACTGTAGAACCATTGATACACTCCAAATATAATGAAGCCCAAGTCCCTATTCCCACAATGGAGCATCTGCTCTTAAAATACCAAAGAAAACCCATATCTCATTGCACATCTCTACGATAAACTAGATACCCAGAAACCATAGAAAAAAATAAAACCCAATACCTGAATTATCAGGGAAGTTCAGAGACAAGGGAGAGATCTGAAAAATTTGTGTAGTATTGCAATTTGCTTTATTTTTAATTGATACATAAAAATTGGTTCCTTAAGTAGAGAATGCTGTTTCAATACAGGTGTACATTGTGCCATAATCAAATAAATGTATTTACTATACTCATCACCTGGAATGGCTATCATTTCTTTGAATGAAAAGATTCAAATGCCCCCCTCCTGTATGTTTGGAGACAGACAATACAATATCGTTGACGACAGTCCACCCTGTGGTGAAACAAGAGTATCAGAACTCATTCCTTTTGTGAACTGCAACTCTGTGCCCTTGACTCTCTCTCCATGGCCTTCTGGTCCCAAGCTACTCCAGGTTCTACTAACATAATCATGGAGCTCTAGTTCTATGAGGTCAACTCTTCTAGATTCTGTACGCAGTTAAAATAATTTGTCTTCATGTGTCTGCCTTTATCACATTTAACATAATGATCTCCATTTTCATCTAAGATGTTGCAATCAACAGGACTCCATCTTGTGTATGGCTGCCTAGAACCCACTATGCAAATGTGCCACATATTCTCAATCCCTTTCATCAATTGGCAGACACCTTGGCTGAACATTAGAGATTTTCTTTTTTTCTTTTCTATTCTTTTTTTTCTTTACATATCGATCCCAGTTCCCTCTCCCTCCTTTTCTCCCTCTTTCCCTCCCTCTTTCCCTCTCCCCCACCTTGCATGCCCCTGACCACCCTCCCCTCCCATTCCCCCAGACTCCACATCCTTTCCTTGTTTTTGTATCCCTAAAATAATCATCCTTCATGTTTTTGTTCAAACATACATTTTCAATAACATCAAGACTATCATTGAGGCATTTTGACTTAAAATTACAAAGCTACAGAATGCTATGGCAACTATATGTAACCCCAACAACTGAGACAAGAGGATCATGAGTTCAAGGCTAGACTAGGCTAACACAAAACAAAATAAAATTGCTAACCCAACTTCTCCCTCACCATGTTTTACTATACAATATATCATCTTCAAATATTCAACACAATTTTCCAGCAAGACTTAGTATTTATTCTAGTAAAAGCAAACTCCACAGTGGGAGGAATCACTCTCATTCTTACTGCGTTGCCCAGGATAGTATCTGGCATTCACCATCCATCCTTGAATGGATGCATAAGTGAACAAGTGAGTTGAAAAGCAAGTTATCTAGCCACCACTATAAACTTTCTGAAAATTCAAAATAATATATTAGATACATCTAGATCTAGAATTTCAACATGAACCCCCTTTCCAGGGGCCAGGACTGTGTAGTAAACAAGAGATACAAGTGAGATATAACTCAATAGGAAGGAAGTCACCCCTGGTACTATAAATCTAGACCCAGTTGCTGAAAAGGGCCTTAGAGGATACACTACTCTGTTTTTCTAAATTAATAGAGTACCCAACAGCCTTCTACATGTATAACCTTATACCCATGAATAAGAAGCTCTCATACTCTTCAAAGAAGCTTCTTTTTCATTTTATATAATAAATCCCAGTTCTCTCTCCCTCCCATTCTCCCACATCCCCTATTCACCCTCATCCCATCCTTCTTCTGCTCCATAGAAAGAGTGAGACATTCTATGGGGGATCATCAAAGTCTGTCGCATCATTTGAGGCAGGGCCTAGGCCCTCCCCTGTGTGTCTAGGCTAAGAGAGTATTTCCCTATGGGGAGTGGGCTCCCAATGTCCATTTTACACTAGGGATAAATGCTGTTTCATCACCAGGGGCCCCATAGATTGCAAGGTCTGTTAACTGTCACCCACATTCAGGGGGCCTGGTTCTGTCCTATGCTGGTTTCTAAGCTGTCAGTCTGGGGTCCATAAGTTCCCCCTTGTTCAGGTCCGCTGTTTCTGTGGGTTTCCCCAGCATAGTCATCACTCCTCCCTCCCTACAACTGGATTCCAGGAATCAGTGCTTAGCTGTGGGTCTCTACTTCAAAGAAGTTTCTTGCGTTCAGCAAATAAAGGCAAAAATACAGAACCACCATTGGTCAAAGTGAAGAGGTTAAGTGACTGAAATGCCTACTCACAAATGGGACATCTACACTCAAGGCTCAGAAACCATCATGGAAGAGAGGGTGGAAAGATGCTCAGATCCAGAGGACCAGGAGGACTGCTTTGAGATGTCTTCTGTACATGATAAAGCTGTTTCACAGTAAGGCTGCCAACACAAGGCTATACCAGCTGACATGCCAACATGGATGAGGAGTTACAATTCTCCACCCCTAATTTAAGAGCTACAAGCAGCCAGTGGCTGATGAGGGAGGAAGAGTTGGCTTTCTTCAGGGAAAAGTCCCCAGTAGGTCACACAAGCCTAAGTGGTCAGCTTTAAATTTACATACATATACATGGATGACATTAATGAGACTCGATGTGTTGTATTATCCAGATGTGTATGTAACAGTAATAATTACAGAAGAGAACATGAGTTTGAGGGGCAGATGCAGAAGAGAATGACACAGGAAGAGTTGGAGAGGAAGGGGTGAAATGATGTAAACAGAAAACTCGTGTCTGAAATTCTCAAAAAGAAAGTTCAAAAATTTTAAACATTCAGTTTAATTTTTATTTTATTAATTTACTTTTTCTTAAAAAGAAATAACCACAGTAGAAAAATTAACATTCAATGTAGATTCCTTTTTCTACATTATTTGGGGGTGGGGGTCACACATGTTCCACGGTGAAGGTATATCTTAAGGTGGAAACACAAGAGTCAGTACTCTTCATCCTCCATGAGGGTCTCAGGAACCAAACTTGGGTCCTTAAACCTGGTGGCAAGCACTTTTAACTACTAAGCCACCTTATCAGCGTTCAATGTAACCTTTGGAAAACACTTAGAGATACAGATTTTGTCTACTTGGAAAGTTTAAAACTATAGGTTCTCTGTCTTTGCAAATTTTTTCCTATAACAATTCTAATTACCCTCACCCCTATCAAGGGATAGAAGTCATTGATTGAATTGGAAGAAAGTCAGAAATTTTAAAAATGAAAAATATCTCAGCATTTTTAAATATGATTTGCTTAAGAGGTATTTGGTGAAAAAAAGCAAGGATGGTGGGGTGAAAAAAAGCAAGGATATATTGAGTAGTATAACCTGGGACTCAGGCTTTGTCCCCAATCATTTGTTTTTCCAAGTCTAGGAAGAAAAGCAATGGTGAGGATGAACAGTGAGGGTTAGGACAGACACAAATAGTCCCACTGGTTTGGGAAAAATTATAGTAGTCACTTATAGACTTGAGTAGACATTCTCAGGTCCACCCCCACTATTCTCCCTGCAGAACTTTCAGATAACCCAAATCTTCCAGTCATGCAGTCCTGGTAAACTATCTCAGAAGAAAGATGCCCCCCACCTCACTCTTAAGCCAGCCACTCCCAAATGTCAATCATCTCACTTTTGGGTAGGATCACAGTAGTTAAGCAGGTGACACTCTGGCTTTAGGTTGGGTATGTAGCAACCTATCATCTCTGGGAGCAAGAAAATCTTGAGCTCATTTCAACTCTCAAAGGACACATGTGAGCCTGGTATGACTCTGAGTTCTGTGTCCTTCAACTTCATTTGCATTTTCAGCTTCCTTTCTTCATGTTACTCCCATGAAACATCTGCTGCCCTTCATGAAATCCATGGATTTATGGTGCCATTAGTGTCTTGGAAAGCAAGTACATCTCTTCCCAGATGTTCTTTTGTATAAAGCTTTTTCCTACCCTGTACCAGTTCAAATAAACCAAGCCATGGATCC
Organism: Cricetiscus sungorus; assembly: GCA_030556225.1. Taxonomy (NCBI): domain Eukaryota; kingdom Metazoa; phylum Chordata; class Mammalia; order Rodentia; family Cricetidae; genus Cricetiscus; species Cricetiscus sungorus. The sequence goes on from JANBXA010000398.1 coordinate 26,886,220, forward strand.
AATTTGAAAGAAGGCACAAACCTCACTCTGTCACATTCCAGATGCTGTAGATAAATATTATGGCAGTCTGAACACACGATGTGTGTTGATGCTGGTAGGATGAGATGGGCTTCTGCCCAAGTGGGCAGCACAGACCATGGTGGTGACTGCCTTGTTCTTTTCCCAGGGCCTCTGACTCATCATGCAGAGGAAGTGACACAGTTTAGTTCTGAACCTGATATAGGGCTTTAGAATCAAAAGTTTCTGCAATGCCCAAGATTATGCCTAATTGTTTAATTCAACACCCCAAGGTGTATAAAAGTATACAACCCAAGCTGGTTATTATCTACCACCTAAGAGTCCTTGCAATCTCACTATGACTTCTATAATCATATAGGTAGGGTAGCTTCACCATGAAGATTCGTCGTAAAAGTGGGAGGAGAGACCTGAACCTCCCTTTCCTTTCCAGTTCCTAACTTTGCTTTTTTTTTTTTTTAATGTAGTTATCCTCAATAGGACTAAATAGGAGTTGCTGTAAATTGAATATTTTCACAGGTGAAGAAAAGTAGAAGTTCTAAGAACACAAACATGCTCAACACTAGAATTCTATGTAATAAACCAGGCATGGTGGTGCACACCTTTACTCCTAGCATTTGGGAAGCAAAGGCAGGTAGATTTCTGTGAGTTTGAGGCCAGCTTGATCCACATAGTGAGTTCCAGGACAGCCAGAGCTACATAGTGAGACCTTACCTGGCCCCAAAAAAACAACAAAAGAATTCCATGTAATATTGCATCAGTTAATCTCCATGACCATGGTCCAGTGATCACACCCTGCTATGATCCTCTGTTTTGTCCTTTTTGAACTGTAGCAACACAGCCCTCCTTCCCTCTGTTTTCTGGGTGGTTTAGCCAAGACAAGGTACCACTCAGCAGAACTTCTGAGATCAGGAAGCCACACACTACATACTCATTCACCCAGCTGCCTTTCTTAGGCAGCAGGCTATCATGAATGTATGCTGTTGGTGCCACTGTACTACTTACACTGGGAAAAGCCCCGCAGCCGCTCCTGCTCGTCTCACTCCCACCTGGAGACAAGCCTTCCCTGCTTCCTTCATCCACTTGCTATCTATCACCTTTTCCACTCCTTGCAAATGCTACTGTGAATCTCTCCTCAATAACCTTGCACATGTGCACAAGCTGTTTCCTGATGGAACCTGAAAGCAGAACGAGTGTGGAGAAGGAAGCTTCCAACCATGAGCACATGTGTACGTTTTTACCAAATAGGAGTGCTACTCCACAGAAAAGACAACAGCCATGTAGACAGTTGAGCCAGGAGCAGAGGACATGCTGTGCTTCTCCTTTACTTAGACCTTATCAATTTCATTATAGAATCTCAGAAAATGTTTGTTTTAGTTGTGACAAATGAAAGCATGTTCTACTTTGGCATTTGAATTTTAAACAAGTCAAGAGTACACTGCAATTTGTCTGCTGACCCAAAATTTTAATTGGATTCCAGAATAGATATGCAAACAGAACCATTATTCAATTATATGTCAGCTGTTCACTGCTATAGAAATGTATTAGAACTGTTCCTGCCCGTTGCCTAATAAAATTTTTGTGTACTTCCATTATAGTTTATAACCAGACATTTTTATATTGCCTTTCTCTCATCTCAGGTTTCAACTAATTATTTATGAAAATTTTCATCTCTTTATGAAGAAGGTCAGTCTATTTTATAAACTTTTTTCCTGGGTCTATTATAACAATATAGGCACAAAACAAATACAAAAAAGGGTATAAATAGTTGACTATAATGACTATATCACTAAATAATAATTTTACTGCTCTGGGTATATCCTAATACTTTATGTCCCCATCTATTTGAATAATATGCTTACTGTTGAACAGTGAATTATCTGTGCATCCTTATAGCCATTGTGGCATTTACTTTGAAAGCAATGTAACTATTAGTTAACAAAGAGGTCAGCAGAAAGGTAGAAAGAGTTAAGTAAAGGTGATGATTATGCAGACTCTGGAGTAAGCTGAGATATAATTAAATCAAGTTTAGAAAGTGTATGTAGGATGGATTTTATAAACATTTTAATGATATTTAATCAGATATAAACATTTGATTTAACATATTTAATCTCAAGTAATCTTGTGGGACTAGAACAATACTTTCAGAAGTCACTACTATTGTATGACTTGCATTTCAACTTTTATTTCAGCATGAAAGCTCTAATTTGCCCCTGAAATATTTTTGTTCTCTTTGAGGACAATGTCAATGTACTGGACCAAATATCAAGATGAAGTGGATGCTTTTCTACTGATGAGAATGGCTTCATCTGGTCAATTTCTGTATCATTTCTCACAAGCCATGAGACCTGTGATATCTAGGAATAATGTTTGCATTTGACCTCAAAGAATCTTTTACTTCTAATAATAATATATTCTGGGCAAACAAAAGAATATGAAAAAAAAAAAGTACATTGGTTCCAATGGATTGTGAGCCTATAAAGGTATGTTAGCCATTGAGGTGGTTAACAATTATCCCAGCTCCCTCCTCTGGTCACATTTAAAACTGCACCAACTCTACTGGCAATTTGGCCTTGTGACACAAAATTTGAGCAGACCCATCAGTGTTTTTCACCACTTTTTCCCTTCCTTCTGCCATGATTGTCTTCAAGTATGGACTAGATACAAAAGTAGAAGCAAAGGTTATGTGGAGTCAGACTCTTACACTGTTCTCAAATGGGCAGAAAATAAACAGTAGTGGCATTAAGCCACAGACATGCAGGTTGCCTTGAGGTCTCAGCAAAAACATCCCTGGTTATATACAAAAGTTACCTAAAGACATTTTGTATGAAAATACCTCTTGTCTCTCTCCAGACCCTCAAAACCTATCTCTTACCTTTCCTCAAGGGTGTGAAGCCATAAGTAGAATTGAAAAGAAATTTTCACCTAGTTCACCCTAAGTTATAAAGAAATTGTATGAAAGAAGACATACCTCACCTTACACCTTTCATCGCCCAAGACTTTCTAGACGCTAAACCATCAAGCCATATACTTGGTAGCAGCTGGACAAAAAGAAAGATCAGGCCATCTCAGGCCATCCCTCAGATGGGACAGTTATTCCTGATCCCCATCTTCTAAACAGCCAAGATGCTAACAAATATACAAAGTGATACAAGTGGTTGACTATAATGTCTATATCATTAAAATAATAATTTTACTGCACTGGTTACATCCTAATATTTTATAACCCCTGTACGCACCTGCCCTCACCAGCAAGGATGACACAACTCCGGGTAGGTCTTCTTGCAGTTTTAATCAGGATCCTTTAAACATGTTGCTTCTGGCCTGAGAGAGAGAGAGAGAAAGAGAGAGAGAGACAGAGACAGACAGAGAGAGAGAGAGAGAGAGAGAGAGAGAGAGAGAGAGAGAGAGAAAGAGCCGGGGGACCCCTGCACAGGCTTAAATACCCTTGAGCTAACCAACCCCAGTGAGCCATGTGGACCCTGCTGATAGGCTACTCTAATGCAGAAGCAGACAGGCTGAACAAACTTAACCAATTAAGGGCTTGTTTACGCCAGAGAGCCTTCACCAGCAGGAAGGTGTAAGGCGGAAGCCAGCGCCACTTTAAGGCGTGGCACTTCACAGCTCTCTACAGTTCCCCTTTTTGTTTTAATAACGCAACAGGCAAGGGTAGTGGTCTGGTCTCCAGTAAAGCAGTGGACATTGTAATGACCCTGAATCCTGGTAGTCAGCCAAGTCAGTGCCACACCCATCCGGTATCTTTTTCCTGGAGGTGGGGCCTCGGACACCAACCCACATGCAACTAGACTTGCCCTTCTCGGGAGTTGCTCACTTCCAGAGCTAACTCGGAGTGCAGTGCTAAGCCATACAACCTGAGCATGAAGGATCAATTCTTGTTCATGACTGCGAGCCATGCTTGGGGAGACTGTCCTGCCCCAATGGCTGTAAATGCCTGGACAACCATAGCTGCATACCGCTTCTGAGCAAACCTCATCTTGCAAAGGCACCACAGGCCCACGAAGGAGATAAGCAACAAGAGGACAGCCATGGCTCCCATTCCCACCCACTCTTTCAGATGATCCATGGCAACGAGAACCACGATGACAATCCGGCAGCCAGTCCCACATCCACACGTATCAAATTTACTGCAATGATAGCCACTCACAGCTGTGCCATCAGGTCATCAAAGTCAGCAGACCAATTTCCTAAAAGATATCTAGACAACTGTTGTGACAAATTAGCAGCATGTGTAAAGTTATCATACTGAATGCTGGTAACACACAAGCCTGGATATTTCGTTTCATATCCCAAATGGGCCAGCTGCCACAAGGTATCTATTTGCTCCTGCACCAGATCAATTCTTTGGTTTACAATCATTAAACCTCCTTTTAGTTGAGCACCAATTGTGGATTGAGCATCCAAGGCGGTAGCTACATTCTTGGACAACTCATTCAGCTTAGAGGCTGTCTGCACGGATGTACTCATAGCCACGGCAGCCGTGACTAAACCCACAACTGCAAAAGAGATAGCTGCAACTATGGCTGCTGTAATGCCAAAATCTGTCTCTTCAGCCTCTACCAAACAGGCCACAAAATCTGAAAATGGTTTTATGGGGCCTTGCAGTATCTTAGTGAGGTTACCATTCACCTCTCCCTTATTTAGTAATGACTTCCATGCATTTATGGCAATCTGATTTACTTGTTCAAGACTTAAGTCATTTCGTAAGGCTTTCCAGACCTCAAGGCAAAAGGAATGCCCTGTACCTGGGCCTGCCCTTCCTCACTGTGATCAGGAGAAGGCCCGAAGGCGTTGTTCCAGGAGAGTCCCTCCCCTCTCCACATCTCCATTTCTCCTCTCCCTTCCACCTCTGCCCCTTAAGGGATTGTTTCTGAACTCCTTTTATGAGGGCTTGCAATTCTTCCTCAGCCCAGCGCTACCTTGATGTCTCCCGAAACTGTGAACCAAGGTGCAATGGCATCGCATTCACTCAGGAATCTTTCTAGTGTGCTTTTCTTTAAGTTTCTTTCACAAAAGTAGCTCCTGAAGAGCCAGAAAAATTGGATGAGACTGGGAAGTCCCCATCTTAAAATTTTTACTTTTGGTTTGTTACAACCGCTCGCTCAGTGCCTGAGACTTTATTGCCACTTTTTCCCCCGTGGTCTTTAACTCGGTCCCAACTTACCTGGGACTTTATAGCTCCTTACCGGAGACCTTATTGCCTCTTTACCGAGGGCCTTAAATTTGGTCATAACTTACCTTGGGAACTTTCCAGCGCTGCCCTGACTGCAAGAAGTTCTGATCTGAAAAATTCCCGGTACAGGCCACCATCTGTACGCGCCTGCCCTCGCCAGCAAGGACGACACGACTCCAGGTAGATCTTCTTCATGCAGTTTTAATCAGGATCCTTTAAACATGTTGCTTCTGGTCTGAGAGAGAGAGAGAGAGAGAGAGAGAGAGAGAGAGAGAGAGAGAGAGAGAGAGAGAGAGAGAGAGAGAGAGCCGGGGGACCCCTGCACAGGCTTAAATACCCTTTAGCTAACCAACCCCAGTGAGTCACATGGACCCTGCAGATAGGCTACTCTAATGCAGAAGCAGACAAGCTGAACAGACTTAACCAATTAAGGGCTTGTTTACGCCAGAGAGCCTTCGCCAGCAGGAAGGTGTAAGGCGGAAGCCAGTGCCACTTTAAGGCGTGGCACTTCACAGCTCTCTACAAACCCCGTCTATTATGCTTCCCTAAACAGACATCCTGGAATTTCTCAGTGTCCTATCATGATGAACAGTGGGCTTTGGCACATTTATTTAACAGTTATATTCCAACCTGAATTTTGCAAGCTCTATTTACAGAGTCAAAATAACCATCACTGCATTAAATGTTTCACTTTCACTTAGATAAATGATTGCATCTTAACCTTAAAGGTTACCATTTACATGCCCACACATACTGTATACTGGACAACTCTTCCCATCATCTTGAACATGAACTGAAGATGTTCATAAAAATGTGATCTTAGACTGGTGAATAACCCAACTATCATCATAGAGCCTTCATCCAGTAATTGATGGAACCAGATGCAGAGATCCACAGCCAACCAAGCTCTGGGAATCCAGTCGAAGAGAAAAAGGACAGAATTCAGGAGAAATGGAGATCAAGATTATGATGGAGAAATCTACAGAGACAGCTGAAGCAAGATCATGGAAACTCATGTGCTATAGACCAACAGCTGTGAAGACTCCATGGGATCAAACTAGGCCCTCCACATGTGGGAGACAGTGTGAAACTTGGACTATCTGAGGGGCCCCTGGCAGTAGGATTAGAATCTAACCCTGGTACATAAGCTACCTCGTTGGAACCCATTCTCTATGAGGGAATGCCATGCTCAGTCATAACACAGTAGAGAGGGGCTTGGTCCTGCCCCAACTTAATATGTCTGACTTCGTTTACTCCTCATGGGAGCCCCTCCTCATGGGGGGGGGGGACACAAGAGGTGGGTGGGAGGGAGAACAGAGGTTGGAATGTACAATGAAACTTAAGAACAAATAAATAAATAAATAAATAAAGTGTCTAAGAAGTCTGAGATGGAAAGACAGCAAGTTCAAGCTCGGTTTGAGTTACATGGTGTACTCAACCTTTACCTGGTCTACAAAGAAAGACCTTATTTCAAAGAAAGATCTGATCAGTTCTACAAGCCTCTTGCCAAAGTGTTTCTTGGTATCCTGTATGCATGCTATTGAGGGAAATTACAAAGTCTCAATAAAAGAATTACATAATGCTATGACTCTGGGAAAATGACTTATTTATGTGCATCTCTGCTTCCAAAAATAGCTATGGATGGTATGATTGTGGGAAACTGTCTAAACTGTCTAAAACACATGTCACCTGCACTGGATTTGCCTACTTGGAGGTCATGATGATTTAGTTATTCTTGTAGCAACATCAAAGGCTAAGCTTTCCCATCTTGGGCAATACATGTTTGTTGATATCATCATGAAAAGGAAGCAATTATCTAGACTGCATCATAGACTTGCCCTTGGCCTTTACTGAGACTTGTACAACATGTATAGGGACATCACAAGCTGAGTACATGCATCAGTTGCAACACTGAGGAACTCAATTTGTCCCAGGAAACCTAGTTGAGTCTGAGGCTAGAATGGCATCTCTGGGGTTTTTCTAAAGGTCCGAGTTCCCACAAAACCTCAAGTACAATTGGCCAACAACTTTCACCCTTCACTTGTAAGCTCATGTGTAATCTACGGGAAATTCAATCTGCATGTTCTTGAATCATGAACGCTGTTTGGTGAGAGCTTCCTAAATCCGAAGATGACTTAGGAGGCTTTTTATAGCCGGCCTGTTTACTCTGAAGAAAGTAGTCACGTTTTGTTGAAAGTAAACAAGATTTAAAAGCAAGAAACTTTGAAGCTTAGAGACAAGTGGAGTTCAAGAAAGTTTAGGTCAAACCAACCTATGCACAACTCACGAGATAGCATTTGCACTTTACCCAGCCTGAAGCAGAAATGATGGCCCCCTGAGCCAAAACAGTTCTTCTTGTTAATATAGTCTACTTGGGAATCACAGAGTTTCTTAACCAGGCGCAATAGTCATTCAATGGAATTGCATATTTATGCCTTTTGTAATGGGAACATTCTCAAAAATAAGTGTGGGTGATTTTTAGATACAATGTATGATTTTGTCTCAGTTTATATGTATGTAAACTTTCAAGTAATCTTGGGAAAATCCTCATTTCACATGATGTTCATTCAGAATGCAGGATTTGGTGTAAAGTTCACTTGTTATATAGAAAAGAGTTTGGAAACAAATGGATGTAATAAAAGCTGAACAGACATTTGACAATTAATTGTATCAGCTATTTATGATTTTCAACTTACTAAATGCTACCAAGTTCCCCCTTTTACACAAGCAACACAAACTCTTTATAAATGTCTTTACTGAAGAAAGTCACTTCAGGGTTGACATTTAAATACTCATCCAATAATGTATACTTGGTTAGAGCAAACTATAATTTATTTAATCTGTTGTTTTGAGCTGATCATTCTCCTATCTGCCTAAATTAGTGACTTAATCAATGTTCTATTGCTTTGAAGAGACACATTGACCATGGAAACTCATAAAAGAAAGCCTTTTATTGAGGCTCACCGTTTCAAGGTTTACCCCATTATCATCATGGCAGGAAGTATGGTAGCACACAGGCAGACATGGTGCTGGAGAAGTAGCTGAGAGTTCTACATCCAGATCCACAGGCAGCAGGAAGGGAGAGACTCTGGGATTGGCATGGGTTTCTGAAACCTCAAAGCATGCCCCCTCCCCAAGAGACAAACTTCCTCCAACAAGGCTACAGTCCCTAGCCCTTTGTCTCTGATGGCAAAGCATCCAAATCCATGACCTTCTTTCTCAAACTACCATGAAAGGTAATGGTAACATGTATTTCCTGGGATCAGAATTGCCTTTTTTTTTTTTTTCAATTTCAGAGCCGCACAACATATGCAAGTTTGAGATTTCTTAACATTCTATAATCAAGCCTGGTAGAGCAGAAGATGTGGGCAGAGCTCCTTAGACTGGACCAAATCACTGTGTGTGGGACGTGGGCTCTGCCTGAGAATTGGAGTAAATGCTGGAGACTTGGGGTTAAAAGGGGAGACTCACCAGGCTGCACGGGAGCTCAGCATTGCAAGATCTCTGTGAGTTCAAGGCCAGCCTGCTCTACAAAGCTACACAGAGAAACCCTGTCTCAAAACAAACAAGCAAACAAAAAATGAGAAGAAAAACATAAAAACCAATAAATAGAAAATAAATACAAACAATTACAAACAAACTGAGGAGAAAATGCTCTGAGAAATACACTAAAACTGACAGAGGCAGAGCTAAGGAGAGAGACTGCAGAAAGTGTGACAAAGACATGACACAAAGGAGAGGAGCAATGTCCAGAATCATTCAAGGGCCCTACATTTTGGTCTAAAAAAAAATCAATTTAAAAATGAAAAAAAAAATCACTCCCAAATTCCCAAATACAGGTCAAGGCAAGGGCTTTCCCAAAAGGACTCCAGAAACTGAGAAGATAAAATGATGTGATAACTGGTTGCATGAAATTCAAGAGCTTCTTTGCAGCAAATGAACAGTTGATTGGATGAAGAGACAGTCCGAGGAAAGGGAGAAGACCCTCCTACCCGTACATCTCCTGATAGAGGGTACTGACTAAAAATACATAAGAAATTAATACCAGAAAACCAATCTAAGTGGTGAATCAGCTAATGAAATGCATAGGTGATTCTGAAAGAATGGGGGACCTGTTTACTCATCAAGGAAATGAAAACTAAATTGAGATCCCATTTTACTCTAGCCAGAGTGGCTAGGAAAGGGGAAACACAACTGGTGGGTTACTGTAGCTACCGCAGAAATCAATATCAAGTGTCCTCGAACAACTGAAATCTAGAACTACCTTATGACCACTTACACTTCTGAGACAACACACACATGCATGTTTATTGCAGCCCTGCTCACAACATCCAAGTCATGTAAGCAGCCTAGGTGTCCATAACAGACGTGCAAATAAAGGAGATTGGGGTATACATAACAACAGTGGAGTTGGATTCTGCCATAATGAATAAAATCATGCTGTTTGCAGAAAAACTAGTCAGTGTATTAAGCAAAGTAAGTCAGATTCAGAAATGCAAATGTTGAATGCTTTTTGCGCATCTTTGTATGTATTATATGTAATATATAACTTATGAATATATGTCACATTTATGCTGTCTGGTAAATGAAGGCAGCTAACAACTGAAAGGACAGGGGTTGACAAGACAAGAGTGAGCATGATTAAATGACCTGATATGCTTGCATGAAAATGCCTTCATGAAACCTATCATCATATATAATGGGCATATGCCAATAAAAATGGTAGTATAATAGTATAATTTAATTGCTTTATCCTCAAATTTTTCCTTTTTAATTTTTTTGTCCTAATAAAGGGTCTCACTATATATTTCTGGCTGTCCTGAAACTTACTATGTAGACCAGGCTAGCCTCAAACTCACAGGGATCCACCTGCCTCAGCCTCCTGAATGCTGGACTTAAGAGTGTGTGCCACAATGCCTGGCCATCCACAAATTCTTCTAAATAGACAAGTTAATAATATAGAAATCCCCAGCGCTTTGTTCATGAATGTCCACTGAATTGTGTTCCAGAGATACATAAGTTCTTATGTGGAACATTCAATGTTTACAGACTATTTCAGGTGCATGTATGATGTCAATGTCCAATGGACATAGTAAATTACAGGATGCTAAAATATCGTGTTGTTTTGACAATTGAAAATGTGGTAGCATACAATTGGGGTCCACATCTAAGTTCTTAGTCAGATTTTCCCTGAAGTGGGAAATGGGGTGTATGTTTCCCTTTAGACTATGAGAGAACTGAAACTGACATTATTCCAAGCCTTGCCTCTGCCAGAGATTTAAAGGTGACAAAGGAATCAGTTTGCCCTTCCATTCCGGTTCAGTGACATATACATGCTACCCAGCACCAACTTCAAAAACATTTTGTTCAAAAATAACACAATAAGTTATACCCATAACATAAATTCCTCATAAGAAAATGTTGCTTTTCACCCTCATTTCCTTTCCTGGTCTCCCTCTTCCTCTCTCCCCCCCCTCCCTCCCCCTTTTCTCTCCCTACCTTGCTCTTCCTCTCTCCCCTTCTTCAATCCAGAGGAACAAAACAAATATACAGTGTCTAACCCGAAGAAACTGGGATCTACTGAGTATGCTGGCAAGAGTCCATAATCCTGGCACTCAGAAAGCTGAGGTAGAAGGATCAGAAGCTCAAGTAAGCTTGGGCTACATGTTGAATTCAAGGCCAGCCTGGGCTACATGAGACTCTCTCTCTCTCAAGAAGATTAGTAAGGGCTGGAGAAAGCTCAGCATTTAAGAACAGTAAGGCAGTTCACAGCTGTCTATACCAGAAATCCCCTACACAAGCACTGCACTCAAACACACAAAAGCCCATGGATCTGTATTGTGATTTAATAAGGATCAGGATAAACAATTAGGCCGAATAGATGTTTATTAAGGGAGAAATAACTCACAACATAGGCAGATGAACGTGGCGGGTTCCACCGGATCCTAAGCCTTCCAGCATCCACCACCAAAAGGAGCAGCCCAACCCTTTCCCAGCCTTTTCCCCCAGCTCACGTCCGGCCCTGTCTCCACCCCAATGGGCATGGCCTAAGCCACAGGTGCAGACAAGGTGAATATCTCGCTACAATTCCCATTTTAGTCTAAAGAAAAGATTCAAGCTTGATACAAAACTATATACAAAACAGTGAATAACAAGTGTGCTCTAAGAAAAGGAAAATCGAGACCAAAACCACAAACATACCTAGTCCTAGGGTGAAGACATAACGGAGTTTACAATAGAGTTATCCTAAGCTAGAAAGCTTAAGCCTAATATCTAATATATCTAACTAGGAAGAGAGAATAATAGTTCGGATAGTTTAATCTACAACCTCATCAAGACCTGAGAAGGAAAATAGCAATACTAGGGCAACTTCCAAAAGATGCCTCGAAGACAGAAACAGCAAGCTACCTGGACAGTCACCCAAGGTCTCAGAGCAATGTTGGTACAGCCAGTTTTGGCTAAGGCCAAGAATACCTGACAGACCGCAACAAAAGCAGGGAGGAAGAAAGGCCGTCTTACCCTGACTTGGCAAGGTTCAGCAGTCTTCTGTTTGTCTCCTGCAAGCACATAGGACCGCATGTCCAGATCAGTTGTCAAGGTAGGGGCAGTTCCTTGCCCAAGAGGCCATGGCCGAAGTGAGGGTGAACTCCAGAAGGAGCAACAACAGTGTCCAACATACTCTCAGGAAAGTGCATGGTGCTGTCAGGAGCAACAGTGTCTCATGTCAATGGAGTACTAATATTAAAACATTTAAATGCCATGTTCTGCAGGTCTATGAAGTGATTGGAGATTAAGCATCTATGTCTGACTAATCTCATAGGTAAAGGAAACACAGGTGAGGAAAATCTGTAATACTCAGGAACTTAGCTAAAAACCTGATTAAAACTTCCTTGAGTAAAGCAAGGATACACACCTAAACAATATAATTATGCACATGTAAATTCCTAAAGTAGAGGTAGAGTAGAAATGTCTAGACAAGAGGTAGCTCTAAAGGGCAGCAAGATTAATATCCCAAATTGTATCAATATACAAAATGTCTTGAATGCAAACAAAGTATACATACATAGAATATAGTGAGAATAATGTGCATAAAACATAAATGGAAAGATTTCACACAATATGACAAAATATAATATACAATTCTTCCAGTACATAGGTTACCACAAATAAGAATATATAACAATGTAAGCTGAAATACTAATATCTCACTCTTACTAAACAATTCACAAGAAGGTAGGCCAATCTACCTATATCATTCTGAACCATACTTTTTCCAACCATGCCCTATTCCTGTCTAAAAGAGATAACCGAGTCTAAATATCACCTTCCATACCCAAACCCAAGTAACTAAAACCAACCCTATGAAGATGAATATTATCCCTAAATTCCAAGAGTGGGGAGAGGGGGCGTCGTTATCTTAAGATTACTTCCTGCTGAAATGGGATGATGATTGCTCCATGGGATCCTGTAGGAAGAAAATGTTTAGCAACCAAATTTCTCAACAGAACTGGCTGTGACATATGTAGGTGTTCATAGTGTGACAGAAAATGCTTGACTGGAGTTCTATTTGAAAGAACGATGCCCAAATTCCCAAATATTGTTTATAAATGTTTGTTTTCATTTAAATGGGCATGATTATAAATGGCTAATGACCACAAGCAATCTTTTTAAAGGTAAAAAGGGAATTATGGTATAGATATGAATACTTTGCTTTGTAATGGATTTTCTTTTATTGATACAAATTTAAGGTCAATTTTGTGATATGAATATTTCTCCCCTTGTTTAGGTATTGTGTTTATATAGCTCATTTAGAATGTAATGTATAGTTTAACACAGATTATAGATAATTACCTATGATAATGAGAACTTATAGTTAAGTTAGTTAGGATTTCTAGATATGCCGAGATATATTTGAGATGAATAGGCATTCTTCAAACCTTTCAAAGACCTACAGAATATGGCATTTAAAATGGTTTAGGGTTTTTCTTGACATTGAGGCACAACTGCTCCTGGTAACACCACCTGCATTAGAAAGGAAGATGGACATTGAAGAAACGTGTTAGGGAGTTTGCTTCTAATATGGCAAGACTGGTCATTTGGACAAGGTACTGCTCTTCTGGACTATTTGACTTTATGCTGTAAAAACTGGACATGCAGGACCCACAGAAAAGTGACTGCTGAGGCAAAATGAACATTGCTACGGGGTTCTTGCTTCATGGAAGAGGCTGCCAGACAGTCTACAAGACACAGAGAAAAATGACTGAGAAACTGCCAATACAGGTGGGCAGTTTTCTGCTTTGCTGAGGAGTCTGCCAGACACACTATGGCCTATAGGCTGAAGATGGAACATTACAGAAGAACTTTGGGTGACTGACCAGGCAATGAGTTGTCTCTGTCATTTCTAGAGTTTATATATTATCCTTCTGTGGTCTTTGAAGGAGTTGAAGACAGGTAGTTATGGTTGTAGTTTTCCTTAGTTAGGATTAAAGAGGAGTTACATATAGGACTTTAGACTCACAAATATAGGATAGATGATATTTTTTTAAGTCTTACAAAATGTTAATGGACTAAATATTGTTAACTGTGATTCTCATTTGATAACTGTTGTATGTTATATTTTGCTATGTTAAGGTTAAACCCCTTCTTTTTATTTTAAAGAGAAAAGAGGAGATGATGGGAGATGTTATTCTGTAAATATGTTTCTCATACTGGTTAATTAATAAAGCACTGTGACCAATGAGAAAGCAAGATAGGCAGGGCTAGGAGACAAGGAGGAAAGAGGAAGTAGTTAGGAGGAGTCAGCATGTAGAGCGAGAGGAAGCAAGATGTGGGACCCGCCGCTCCCCGATAAGATGACCACGTGGAAATACTTAGATAAGTAGAAATGGGTTAATAATTAAGGCAGAGCTAGCCCATAAACAATAATGGTAACTGGCCAACAGGATTGTATCAAATACAGAGTTTCAGAGTGTTATTTGGGGCTGGAGCACCAGACCAGTGGCGGGCGAGCTGGCGGCGGCTGGCAGGCCGGCGGAAAACATACATGCTACAGATCTGCTATTTTAACCATCATATGAGTTCCAAATATATGCGTGTGTGTGTGTGTGTGTGGAGAGAGAGAGAGAGAGAGAGAGAGAGAGAGAGAGAGAGAGAGAGAGAGAGAGAGAGAGAGAGAGAAAACATGTGTTATATATTTTGGAAATCCCATATTATGGAACATATTATGAAAATCCCAGATAAAATTAAGTCCTAATAATATTGAGTTCTCAAGGCCATTAAATTGATGAAGTCTCTGTGTGTAATGTCTTTAATTTCTTTACTTAATATTTTAAGTTTTGGTGAAAAGGTCTCTCATATATTTTGTCAGATTTTTCTTTGCTGTTTTTGATGTTTCTGTGTCTATGAAGCATGTTGTATGACCTTTGCTGAAGAACCATGAACATTTGTCTGTTTGTCATATCTAGGACTCTAACAGACCAAAGAGCCTGCTCATGTTGAGGTTGGTAAACCATTAAGTCTATAAGATCTCTTACAGAAGCATTGTTGAAGCATTACTTACCTAGCACATAGATAACTTAAAGGCAACTGCATCCCTACACCTCCCTACCCATCTTCAGGCAGTTCTACCAGCAAACTTGCTCTCCCTGGAAACTGTTTACCATTCATATAACCTTGGGGAGGGCCTTGCAGCTGCTGTAACTGTAATGAATGTCCCAAGTCTTGTGAGTTCCCTACCTTTCTGAATTTCACTGGATTCCCTGTTTCTTTTAAGAAAGAACGCTTCAATTTAGAAGAAACATATAGAATGCACACTTTAAATTTTATTTTCTATTTTTTCTTATTTCCTGATGAGGTATAAAAAAACAATTGCTTTTATAAACACACACTATTTGAGGCACCTGGGAATTTACTTATGAATTCTTATATTTTGCCTGTACCTTCTTGAGGATTTTCTGTGTGTAAAGTCATATCCTGGAATAATGAGGATTTTGCTTACTTATTTCTAATCCTGGAGCCAGGATAAATGAGGAATATAGAAGAAAATCCTGGATTCACTCAAAAGTAACATATCTTTTGTTCATTTTGTTATTATCCTTTAGCCCACAGTAGAAATGCTTCATGGGAGTGGTTTTTCATTGGTTGGCCAAGCTTGCCATGTTGGGGTTCGGGCATCCCACCCTGATCTTTAAGTTCCATGCACCACTGTAGGACCTTCATAGAAACCTTTGAAATAGAAGGTCTCCATTTTAGAAAATCAGATGTAAATGGAAAAAAATCATGATCACAATGGGTGCTCAGTCCTACTGGGAACCCTCTGGACAACTAGAATCTCACCTACACTAGTCACACTTCAAGTGTTCCATGGCTTCATGTAGCTACAAGCTATTGTATGAGAGCCCTATCCTGGGAAGCTGATAGAACATTTCCAGTATTAAAAAGCATTTTACTAGATAATGCCAGTATAGATCCTGGCATGAGATTGTGCCATCTGGGGGACAAATAAGGTAGGGCAATTATCCATTGACTCCAATTCTCTCATAGAAAAACATCATTCATGAGGAACCAATTGCTTTGCCTTTTGGCTGATCCCTACTGCCCAAGAGTTCCTGCAGGCAGAAAAACAAATGAATTGGAGTGTTTGTAGCACATGACTCTGGGACATCTTCAGGAATAGTGTGAGACATCAAGCATCTGATGGAGTGACAGGCAAAGAAAAAGTTGGGAGAGGCAATATAAGGAAAGATATCCTACTAATTAAGAGTATAGCAGAAAGCAAGCAGCCACCTCAGCAAAAAGCCATGCACATGGCACAAAGCACTGTCTGGTCTAAATATATCACTACCTCAACATCAAAGGATGATTTGTGGCAACTTTCTCCAAGACATTCTTTTCCCACTGGGAAAGCTGATCCTGCACCCACAGACCCTACCCTGCTTCTCTCTCAAATGGAAAGTTAATTTTACTTAAACCAAGCCCCGAGCCATGGCTTACTGTTTTTAAAGAATTAAATATTAGATATAGCAGGACTGTGCCCTTTGCTAAAAGGAAAAGGCAACAGATTGATTGAAATGGCATCGATGGTTCTGGAAAACAAAGCACCATCTTCCCTGCTCTTTTCCTGTCTCCCAGGCCTGTGTGGAAGCCAAAGATTAGACTTTTGCTGAGCTGTCTGCCAGTCTTCTTGATGGCTGAAATCAGTTTAACAGGAAGCATATCCTCCTCTTCCATAATTGTCATTAGACATTGGCTAGTGCTGTCATTTGAATGCATCACAGACTTCACATGTTGGAAACTTAATTATCAGTGCAGCATTGTTTGGAGATGAGATCTGTGAGAGTAAATGAGTTCAGGAATGTTCTGCCCTTCTAAAAGAGTTAATGCCATTACCAGGAAAATGGATTAGTTACCAACAGAATGAGTTCTCATGAAAGGATAAGTTGAACCTTCTGCCCTTCTCTCCTCTCTGGCATACTTTCCTACTCTTCTGCAAATGATACAGCAAGATGGTCATTGCTAAATAAAAGTCACTTGACCTTTATCTTGGTTGAGATTTCTGTTGCTGTGATCAAACACCATGGTGACAAGTTTACTTCAGCTTATGATCCCCACAGTGCCCATCACTGAGGGAGTGGGGTAGGAACTCAAGAAGGGAAAGAATCTGGAGTCAGGTGCTGATGCAGAGGTCATGGAGGGGTGCTATTTACTGGCTTGCTCCTCATGACTTGCTCAATCTGCTTTCTTAAATAAAATGGACTTGGTGATCTCACATCAATCACTAAGTAAGAAAATACCCTACAGGCTTGCCTATAGCTGAATCGTTTTCTCAACCGAGGCCTCCTCCTCTCAGATAACTCTGTGTCAAGTTAATATAAACTAACTGGGGCAACGATGGACTTCTCAGCCTCTAGAACTATAAGAAATACACTTAACATTTTTTATAAATCATCCATTCTCAGATATTCCACTATAGCCATAAAGAACAGACAAAGATTCTGGGTTCTGTAATATCCTTGAGAAGAAAATAATACTGATATGCTTTCTTAGTTGTCTATTCTCCCAGAAGTTACCTGAGACCTATATCAAAGTAGGAAAGGGGATAATTCTCCACTCTGAGTAAGAAGGGGGTCATGGTGTGAGTAGTAGGTCATAAGGGGCAAATATTACAAAGGAAATGCTCCCTGGTAGGTACCACCTTAGACAATAAAGCAAGGCTACCTGCATCATGGTCAGCTTCATGAAACACTGTCAGCTGCCCTAAAGGATGCAATAAGGCTATTTCACCTTCATCTTATTCTTCTCAACAATTCATAATGTTTAGCTAAGCATGATTTAAAAAGAAAAACAGACACATACAGGATGAAAGGCATTCCACAGAGTTTCACAAAGGTGATGAAAACAAGAAAACACATAGACGTTGCTGAAGACAGAGGAGACTATGGGGGAATGGCACTCAAGTGTAATGAGGTCTGCAAAGCGGAATCCCAAATAAACATGGTGTTTCAGTACTGTGATGAAGCAATTGCCATAGAGAAACTGTTCTGTGATAGCTGTGCTGTGCCACAATTATCTCAAAATGTTACCAATAAAAGAAAATGGAGAAGGAAATATGGGAAATCTCTGCCACTGCTATCTACAAGTGTTTTAAAATACAAAGGCTCTATTGCAAAAGACCATTTGCATAATTCTGCTTTAGACTAGTCTTCAACACTATGAGAGAATGAGAAAAACAAAGTGGAAATCGTGACATTTAAGTGTTTGCTAGCTCTGCATTTAAGCAGATGAGCGCTCATCAGGGAGGTGTACAGAACAGAAGCCGTTGGTGTTTATTTGCTTTCGGCATCCCTGGGTACCAAAAATTCCAAAGTAATGGATTATTTTTCAACCAGAAGTTAACATATTGAAACAACTTTGACTTGACAAATGGCAATATAAATAGCTGTGCTCAGAAGAGTGATGGGGAAATTAACTGTGCTTTCTGTGCCTGAGCCAAGCAGAGCGGTCAAAACTCCCATGGTAACAGATGGCATGCAGAAATGAAGTCCAGCCCAAAGTTTTTCAGATAAGTCAGTTAAAATTAAAGGAAACAAGTGTTGGAATTCATATGTTCTTAATATGTGGTAACAAGTGAGCATCAGCTGACAACAAATTGCTGTTTTATTTAGCTTGCCCAAAAAAGATCCTATTCGAGGAATTTTTTTGTTATTATTTTAACTTGCTCTCAAACACATACACACAGAGACACATACACATATGCAGTATTTTTAAACCAAATGGCTGAATAGTTAACAGGTCCAAGGCTCCACAGTTTCAACAAGGGTTCTATAAATGGAAAAAATGCTCCAAACCCACTAACAATATAACTGGAAATATGGAAAAGTTTACCAAGTTTACAAAAAGAAGTCCCTGAATCATAGGAACTAAACAAATAAAGAGCCCAAGCTGCTGACGCAGCGTCAGAGGTCAGGAGAGTGGAGACTAAGACAGGGTAGGAAAAGCAATTAGGGAAAGATGGAAAGAACGACGTGCAACCAGGACTCGAAGTGAAAAACAAGCTGTAATGAAAACTCCCCAAATGCCAGCTGATCCCATCAGATGCAGCCCTTGCTCCCCAACCCCTCAAATTTCCCCCATCTGGCCCAGCTTGCTGTTAACTGCCACCTCATCTGAGCTTTTCATTCATTTTCCTGCATGTCTTGCCTCGTGGTTCCATTGTTTGTACTCCAGTACTGTGGATGTACATTACAGGGTGCTGAAAGTGGTGGCCTTTTCTGGCCTCAGCAGAGACTTCTGGTTCACTTCATAGGTCCCATCCATTCTGTGTTTGATGTGTGCTTCTCAGATTTTAACATGCATAAGAATCATCTGTCAATCACTCAATGGTTTCATGATGAACAAGCCCCAGGGAAAGCCAGTGTTCATGTGTAAGCTCTACACTTGGAAAAGCAAGAGTATAAAACAGGTCACAAGGAGCGTGGCCCCTTCCTCCCCTCTTCTGTAACAGAAGACACTATTCACTGGATTTTGTAGGGTCGAGTTGCAAGGCTCCTTTTGGTAGATGTGTTTTTTATTTGTCCCAGTTGTTTTCCATTTCTTAGACGAGATGCCCTGGCTATATCCTCACTCGAGTTTGAGAGACAGGAGGAAAACTGCCTGAAAACAATGTTGGATGAAGATCAAATGTAATTATACAAATAATGACATGAGAACATGTGATTGTTCAGGTAATGGCCCGAACTTCCAGAGTCTTCAGGGACAAGGCTACATGTGAAAATCATTTGGAATATGCCTCACCAGAGGGAGCCCGCATAAGACTGCAAGTCTCCCAGGAGAATGAAAACCTGGCCACCTTCAAATCCCACAGCTGCCAACAGCTTCTAGTGAGAGAGGAATACTGGCTGCTTCTCTGATAAAGGAGGGACAGCATTTACCCAACTCACGGCTCAGCTTTGGAGGTGGGCCTGAGCAGGAGGAGCAGAAGCTCTAGTGTGGAACTGAACGTGTGGTGTCATGTGGGTTTTCAATTGATGAAGACTATTTTTCATCCAGGCAATATTGGGTCTATCTGATGCTTCAGACTGCATCCAAAGATGGAAAAGACCTACTCTAGGGATTAGGTTTAAAGAGAAATGGTTAAGAAGGGGGGGGGGAAGAGGAGGGCAAGGAGGACTGGGAGGTCACTGGATCTCTCTGCAGCTTGCAAGCCACATTTGCTTCATGTCTGAGGTTCTCAGTTGTGCTCATAATAAGAGGAAATTCCATAGATTAGATATACATACATGTTGAGGTTGCAGCTTGTACATCGTGATCAATAAGGTTATAAAGATTATGCATATAATGTACTGGTTTTGATACAGTGAAAGTTGAAACAATCTTTCAAAGGACAAAGGTAGAGACCTCATGCAACCAAACTTCCAAACTTCCTGGAGGTGTAGAGTTGTAGCTTACACAAGCCCTTAGTTCATTCTTTGCAATGAAAAGCAAGATGTAATAGGGCTGGAAATATGGCTCCATCAGTAGAGAACTTGCCACAAAAGCCTAAGTGCATGGGGGAAACATCCAAAACCACCTAAAAATAATGGGCTCAGTGACACATGCTCACAACCCCTAGCACTGGAGAGGGAGAGACAGCTGGAACCCTGGGGGTTACCGGCTGGCCAGTCTAAAGGAGTCAGTAAATTCTGGTTCAGTAAAACACTATCTCAAATAATAACGATGATGATGATAATAACAGTAGAAATTTAGGAAAATATCTGGTGTCAACTTCTGGCCTTCACCTCTACACATATTTGAATATACACATATGTGTAAACATATACAAAACAATTATAAAACTAACAGGACCACCGCCAAAGGCAAAAATATACTCCTGTGGAACAGAATATAAACCCAGAATAGAAACCTTCTGGATATTTTCAATGTATGCTATCAACTTTTATGTCAACTTGACATAAGATAAAGTCTTATGGGAAGAGAGACTCTCAATTGAGAAAATAGCTCCTTAAGATTTACCTGTTGGACAGGAGGGAGGGCCCAGATCCTACTCCAAATGACTTGACAAATTTAGATGATCCCTCCTTGAAGGCCTCACCCTCCCTGTGGAGTTGGTGGGGAATGGGATTGGAGGGGAGGGGAGGGGGCATGGGAAGAAAAGAGAGGGAACTGGGATCAATATGTAAAATAAGAAAAAATAATAAATAAAAACATATACAGAGGACAAAAAAAAAAGGATTTACCTGTTAGCTGACCTGAAGCAAGTGGGAGCTCATGGACCCCAGTCTGACAGCTGGGAACCAGCATAGGACTAAACCAGGCCCCCTGAACATGGGTGTCAGTTGGGGGTTCTGGATAGTCTATGGGGCCTCTGGCAGTGGAACCAGTATTTATTCCTAGTACACTAGTGGACTTTGGGAGCCCATTCCCTATTGAAGAATACTCTCTCAGCCTAGATACATGGGGGAGGGCCTAAGCCCTGCTCCAAATGAAGTGACAGACTTTGATGATTTCCCATGGCAGGCCTCACCCTCCCTGGAGAGTGGATGGGGGTGGGATGGGAAGGTGGGGGGGCATGGGAGGACAGGTGGGAGAGGGACCTGAGATTGGTGTATAAAATAAGATTATTTTAATTTAAATAAGAATTTGTTTTTAAAAAAATTAAAGATTTGCCTGTGGACAAGCCTGTAGTGTGTTTCTTAATTAACCATTGTTATGGGTTGGTCCAGCTCACTGGGAGCAGTGTCATCCCTGGACAGATGGTCCTGGGTGGTGTAAGGAAGCAGACTGAGCTACCATGAAGAGCAAGGCAGTAAGCAGAATTCCTCCATGGTCTTGCATCAGTCCTGTCTCCAGGTAAGTTCCTACCCTGACTTCCTTGGTGATGGGCTGTGGTATGGAAGCCTAAGCTGAAATAAACTAACCCTTTTCCTTCCCCAGCTGCTTTTGGTCAGTGTTTTAGTACAACAATAGAAATCCCAACTAAAATACAATGGTTTGTTGGATATAGTGCCAAGAAACACAACCAATGGAAACAAGAACAGACAAATGGAACAGCATGAACCTTAAAAGCCATGCCGCAATGTGAACACTCAACAAGTAAGAGCACACCCACTGGATGAGAGAAATATTTGGAAGGCATATGTCCAATAAGTAGCTATGTCTGAATACTTAGAGAACTCCTGCAATTCAACAACAAAAGTACCCCCCCAGAATAACAGTAACTTGCGAAGATGTGTCTTACTAATGGCCAGTAAGTGCAGAAAATAGAATGCTCAACATTAATCACAATTAATGAAATGCAAACCTAAGCCACAATGAAACCACTGAAAAATTCAGATGGTAACTCCAAACATTAGGAAGCAATTGTCTTAGTTAGGGTTACTATTGCTGTGATAAAATACACAGCAATGACCAAAGCAACTTGGGGGAGGGAAGGTTTTATTAGACTTCTACTTCCATATCACTGTTCATCACTGAAGAAAGTTAGGACAGGAACTCAAGTAGAGCAGAAACATGGAGGTAGAAGCTGATGCAGAGGCCATGGAGGGGTGCTGCTTATTGAGTTGCTCCTCGTGATTTGCTCAGCCTGCTTTCTAATAAAACTCAGGACAACCAGCCTAGGGATAGCACCCTTCACAATGGTCTGGGCTCTTCCCCATCGATCACTAATTAAGAAGATGCCTTACAGCGGGATCTTATGAAGGCATTTTCTCAGTTGAGGTTCACTCCTTTCAGCTGACTCTAGCTTGTGTCAAGTTGACATAAGAGTAGCCAGCACATTGAGGCTATAAAAACCCGGGAACTTTTGTGTACTGTTTCTGAGAATAAAAATGAATAAATGTATTATCACTGTGGAAAACATTGTGTTTGCTTTTCAACAAGTTAAAAATGAGACTACCATGTGTGATGTTAAGTGTTGGTTGAGATTGTAACAGAATCTAGAATTACCAGATAAACTCTATAGATCTCTGAGAAAATGTCCATTGAGTGGATTGAATGAAAACAGTCACTATAAATGTTAGTGGCATTATTCCATAAGCTGGGGTCCTGAACTGAGTAAAAAAGAGAAAGTGAGCTAAGCATCAGAATTCATCCATCTCTGCTTCCTGATTGAGGACACAAGACTTGTCTCCTTATACTCCTGCCACCATGCTTCTCTACAATGAGGGACTGTACCCTTGAGCTATGAGTGAGAAAAGTAACTTATATGCTAAATGAACCAACAAATTCTGTTCTGTATAAATACCCAAAATAATGGGGAATGATTCACTCCTAATGGCTATTAAATAGCTGTTGGGAGAAGAAGAGTCAGTTTTGTGTAGTGATGTGGCCCCTTATAGACTGCCCATGCTCCAGTGAGTGACTACACACATGTACATATGGGCAACAGTAGAGTCAGTGGCTTAAAAGATTAAAAATGAAAAAGAAGACATGAAATTGGGAAAGGGACACTGGGGAAGAAGGTTCTGGACGAGTTGGAGAGTAGGAGTGGGGATGGGTATGATCAAATTACATTGCATACATGTGTGAAATTAAATAAGAATAAATAAATATGTATGTAGGTAAAATATAATCTTGAAATGATTTGTAAGAATCAACAAAGACCTCTTTATTTACGTCTTCTTTTGGGAAGAAATGGCAAATAGTTTCCAAAATGCTTTGTTGGCTGTTCTGACCCCACCTACTGAAGATTCTCAGGGGCTGACTCAGGGAATCACTGAGATGCCTTCTCCAGCACTAGGACGTGGTGGTGGCCTGTGGGCCAACTACTGGCCACCCACACTTTTCATAACCATTGCTACCACAGTGGTGTGATTATAATCCATGTAAATACTTGGGGTGGGTTTACTGAAAATGTCTTGGGCATTCTGTCATTGCTATGGATGTCTCACTTCTCCAAAGAATCAGGATGGAGGCCCAGATAGGACAAGAGAATAGCATTGAGCTCACAGCTACGCTTTCTGGAGGCCATGGCAGGCAAGTTTTCAAAAACAGACATGAATACAAAATCACTCATTTGTCTCTGGTTTTGTCAACCTTATAAGTCTAAAAGGGGGAAATGGTTCTATAGTGTCTTGTTTTCATCTCAGAGGTCTCTTGGAACATTTAGCCTGAATAAACCCCTGACACCTGGTGCAGAGCCTCTTAGACCGGCAGCCTTTGCTCACTGGAACAGTAATCCTACATCAGACACCAATAGACAGTTGGAGAGTCTTATGTCCTACTATCATGACAAACTTAAACCTCTGAGAGTTTTGTTAAGAATTTTTGGAAGCTAAATATTTGTAAACTGGTTTTTGGTCATTCCGTGTTCACTGTAAATAAAGCGCACAAGCTTGTGTGGACAGATTTGTACCCACAGCCCTTACACAAAGAGAATTCTAAGTCACCAAGAATCCTGTGACAACCCAGAAAATCAAAGAATGCTGTGACATGCTTTCAAAACATGCCCCCCAAAAGTTAACGGCTGAACTGTTTGTATGCATGCTGGGAAAACAAAAATCAATTTTCTCCCATGGAGTGTCATTGCATACATCAACCACTCCAGGACCAGCCTCATGTTCAGTAGTGGTTGACCAACATAGAGTGGACTTCCCAGGTTTTTTATATGTGCTTTTATTTAGTTACAGTTTGCTGAGTTTGTTTATTTGGGTGTGGTTTTATTTTGATTTCTTGGTTTGGGGAGGTTTTGTTGTTGGGTTGGGATTTTTGTTTCTTTTTTAAGAAAGAAAAGTTGGGATGGGGAGAGAATCTGGAAGGACTTGGGAAAGGGGAAGAATATGATCAAGATACATTAAATTTAAAAATAATTTTAAATAATAATAATTTTTCAAAATGTATCCAAAAGACTTGAACCACTCACTTCAAAATGCAAAGGCTAAGGAGAATTAATTGACAAAAGCTACCAGGGAAAATAAAAATAAGGTATTATTTTTTTTGTCTTGTAATGCCACAGCTGAGGAGAGACAAAGTTTCAATTACATATTAATAACCTATGGTGTCCACCACAATACCATTTAAAACTCAATTAACTTGGCCATCTGCCAAAATAAAACTAAACTATCAAGCAATAAGACCCTTTAGTAAAAAATTGTAAGAAAATATTTAAGAAGCAAGACTAAATGCTCATTTTACAAGAGGGAATGAACAAACAATGAAAAGAGAAAAATAATATTGATATTTGGATTTAAAAAAAAAAACAGAGAGCCAAAGGGAATCAAACACAGAGAAAGATCAGAAAGGGAGAGAGAATGACTCACACAAAGGCCTGTAAAGAAATACACTAAAGTATCAATAGCAGTTGTGGCAGAAAAGATTATCAGTAACTTTTTCTCATATCATAAAGCAGTTTCCATCTTAGTGTCTGGAAAGATGGCTTAACAGTTAACAATACAAATGTTCTTGCAGAGAACCTATGTTCAGTTCCCAACAGCTACATCAGGCTACTTACAACCATTTGTAAATCAAGTTCCAGGAGATCCATTACCCTCTTCTGACTTCCTTCCACACCTATGATTCAGTTCACCCTTGTAGGCAATGGGGATTGGACCTTATCTAGGAAAGTTCAAAAACGACTATGACTTTGTCCATATCCATGCAACAATAACAATCAAAAAAGGTCCCTCAGTTTGTTGCAAACTGATGCATCAATAGCAAGTTGTAAAGATATCTCAAAGTTTTACTATAATCCCCCAACCATACAAATCTGGGAAGTCAAACAGACAACCATCCAACAGTTTGAACAATATGAGAGGGTGGGGGGACCTGGCTTGCTACATTTTTGTGAACCAGGAATAAAAAGAGATAAGGGTCCTAATAAAAACCAAGCACTATAACTTCCAAAACCAAACAATAAATTATGGAGTATTAGTACTGCATCTCCAAGACACACATCAAATTGTAAGCTTTAATACTGATTTTAAATTACATTGAAATCCAGGAGATTTTTATAACAAGGAGAAATGTCTTAAACCAGGATATTTAATCACGACAAAAGTAAATTGCATTCCTGAATCCACTTTGAGGCATGTGCACTGTTTCCCAGGGGAATTCAAACTTCTAAAAACAGCAACTAAGAACATCACATAAGATGTAACTTTGACAAAAAAGAGTTATATTCAAATTCTGCTTCACCTATTTAGAAAGTTGGCAACTACTACAAGGATGAAGGCCTTGTTTGAACATTTCATAAAGAGTCAGTCTTCATTCTGCTTGTCTCAAATCCCTGTTCTGTGAGCTTAGAATTGATGGCATAAATAAGAGCTTTAGAGTTGCAATAGTGTGTGTGAACTGCATTTTTCTAAATCTGCTAAGCCCATCAAATGAGCGAATAGCATAGTATTTCAGCTCCCTTATTCCAACAAAGAGAGCAAGCCACTAATTTGCTCTTAAATTCTTGTGTTTGGAACTGCTTATGTTATAGATTTTGCCTTTACAAGGACATTTCCTTCTGGAACAGCAGCCAGGAAATTTCCCTGCAAATCAGATAGGCCACATCCAGGTGACCTGAGTCTCAGGACATAAAGAAACATAACTAATTCTTGAGTCACAGCTCACAACCTGCATGCATCTTACGGGGAGTGCTACTGTAGCTTGAGATAAATCATCAGCTAGAGAAATATAAACACAGGCTACACAAACAACTTCAATATAAAAGTCTCTTAATGGATCTTTAACGAGTTGCATGTGGGCTATGAGTGCCCTGCAGCCTAGGTTGCCTCAATGTATTTGCTTTGAGAGCAAGGAAGGAAAAAAAATCAGCACACATCAGTTCCCTTCATCTGATGACCTATTAGTGCAAAATGCAATTGAAAAGCTGTTTTTTGAGTTGAAATACTATTTCCAAAGGGAGAGGAGGAGGAGTTTAGAAGTGAACAAACTAAGAAAGTGCAACTACATACATGAGGGCAGAAAAAAAACATGGAATGCTTGTTTTGAAAAATGATGATTTATAAAGTAAAAGTTCAGAATTTTCTATTTATTGCACACAGCATCACAATGACTGATTTTCTTGAAAGTTACTATTGTAAAGTTTTCTTCCTCTAATTTTGTATTCATTGGCACACACACACACACACACACACACACACACACACACACACACACACTAAGAATTTTACTTGGGAGGGAGCAGACAGGGGTTTAGATTGATACAATGAGAAACTAGAAGATGATGGATAGTGTAACCTATAATTTCCCACACCCATCTTCCCTGAGCTCTCCCACCCCCTTGCATAGGATACACAGTGGCACTGTGGAAGCTGTGGTACACGTTGTATCAAACATTGACCAGAAAGTACACTTTTCTACCTCAAGAAAGACTTTAGTCATGGATACATGCTAACGCAATACAGGAATTCCTTTATTCTGTGAAGGCTCTTGCACAGGATTCATTTTCTCTATACACACCAAGATTCTGACTACAGAGAAATGCAGCTAAAAGCCAGTTTCATCTAGACAAGACCAAATGTCCACACACTGGCCCCTACATAATGACAACAAAAGGGGCTGTAGCAATAGACATCTTCCCAGTCTACCCAGGCCATGAACCTAGAGAAAACTCCATAGGCATAATGCCAGGCCAAGTTCATGACACGCACTAGCTTGCTGTTTTCTGGTTTGAGTTTGCAATGGGGAAAGGCTGAAAAAAGTGGTGTGAAGAAGGGTGAGAGACATCAGCAAGAAGTCTAAGTGTTTCTTAGGACAAAACTGCCCACACTAAAAAGTTAGATCAGAACTTTCCATTCATCATCCTCCTGTCCCTTTTCCTTTGCCTTGAGTAGATTCTCTGTACTCATTATGGACTTCAGAAGAGGATGGTAATGTGTCTCCATTGGGCAGGCATTAAGGCAAGGGACCGCCGTGTGGAAAACTACTTTTGGCTTTGCTGACACATTGTCTACAACTATCCCAGAACATGCCAAGACTCATATAATCTAAGAAGCTAAATCTTATTATCACCCATGTAGGTCTCTGAAAATTTATCAGCTGACAGAACATATGAATTGGAACTCAGCCTAGCATAAGTTGTGTAGTAAAGGTCAGATGTGAAGGTATAGGCACCTGCTCACTCATTAGAAAGAAATTTTTAGCTATATCACTTTTTTGTTTCATACTGTACACTATACTGTGATTATATCCCCCCATTATCTTTCAGTGCTCCCTGCATTTCCCTCTGAACACCTTCTTCTTATCTAGTCTCCAGTAGCTATAACATTAAAATTCCAAGAGTTTGGCATAGTAGGTATCTGTGCCCCCCCAACATCTGTATTAACCAACAGCCTTGCTGCAGATGTTTGAATTCAGTTCCCACAGATTCTGAGAACACCAAAGGAGAAAGTTTCTAGTTACATTTTTATTTCCCTCCTGTTTTTCCAGACACAACCTGTCTCAAAACATTGATACAACTGAATACAATGATGTGACTCTTGGAGAACTGAGGAGTTAAGGGACTGTCTTTGCTTTTACAATCACCTGAGCTAGAGTTAAAAGTGAAGTTTAAGCTGCAGAAGCAAACAGCATCCCCATTCAGCCCAGGTCTTTCTGCAGCCTCCTCTTAGCCAGCAAGTATGAGACAGAATTGCCATCCATACAGCCTTCTTTAATTACCAGGGAGGAGCGCTTGCTTTGCTGCTTTCTGTCCCCACTCATCTTTAGGTTCAGAAATCATTAGAACTATAGCAAAGAACATAGGAGATATGGACCTGAAATGAACCTAGAAAATACAATTTCATTTATACATTTCCCATTTACTTGCAAATGATTGTTCCTATCTACCAGGGAATGGAACTTTTTCTAGTAATTCCCTCTTTTCTTACATTTGTCTTTCTTATTTGCCTCTATCAGACAGAAGTCGCAAAAAGTTTTGTAGAATGAAGATGAATGAAGGACCTGAGCAGCCTTTAGAAGCTCATCAGCAGATTATCTTTGAACACCACTGTAGGACAGTATTACCAGGAAAGCTTTATAAAAATGCAAGCATTCAACTGATCCCACGGCTCAGACTTCATGTATCCGGGGAGACCCTTGGGTATTACACATGCCACGGTTCCACAGGCGGTCCTTATACACAGCCAACACATGGTTACAGATTTTCAGTGCAATATGTACTGTGGACAACCTCCCTTCTTCACATTAAGTTTGAACTCTATCTAGGCTTTCCTTTGCAGCTGATCAGGATCATTCATGACTTTTCTTCTCTGAGAGGCTCCTTTGAGTAATAGGTTGTTGGGATGCCTGTCAGTTCCACCTCCCTTCAAGGTTCCTACAGAGAAGTGGGTGATAGGCCAATGGTCTCAGACCTCATGTAGATGGAGGTTCTGAAATTGAGAATATTGGCTTTTCACCAAATGAGTAGATACAAGCAACTAGAGATAATCTCAGCTTTGAAAGAATATTTTTATCTGGATGTTATAAGCTCCCATTCCATTACTAAGTTATACCAACTACAGTGTGATAAATTTGTGTTGTAGATAAGTTGTAGGATTATTTTTGAATAACACGATCACAGTACATCATCATTGAGGATCTCTCTGAAGAACCAATGATTTAACTTGCAAACATTTCAAGCTCATCACAAAGCTTTTGACTATGCATTAGCTTCCTTCATTCCCAATAGTTCTAAAATGGTGAAGTCTATCACAAGTAACCCAACTACTTACCCAGCCAGGTGTGGCATCCATGCCTACATACACAAGAGACAGGAAGGTAAGCTACCAATGTCTCACAACTTCCACTTACAATATATACAACTGAGCCAGAACTAAATATACTAAGAGAAATTCAGCCCCCAAATTTAAATACTGTCTTAGTTCAGGTTGATATTGTTGTGATGAAACATTATGACCAAAGCAACTTAGAGAAGAAAGGGTTAATTTCACCCATAGTTCCATATAACAGTTCATTATCAAAAGCAGTGAGGGCAGGAACTCAAGCAAGGTGGGAACCTTAAAGCAGGAGCTGATATAAAGGCCGTGGAGAGGTAGTGCTAACTTGGTTGCTCCCCACTGCCTATTCAACCTGCTTTCTTATAGAACCCAAGACTAGCAGCCTAGGGGTAGCCCCTCCCACATTGGGCTGGGCTCTCCCCCCATGAATCACTAATTAAGAAAACGACCTACAGGTTTATCTATAGCAGCTTATTGAGGCTTTTTCTTAATTGATATTCTCCCCTCTCAGATAAGTTTAGCTTGTATCTAGTTGACATAAAACTGGCCAGAACAAATGCTAACCCTTATATTTTATGCCTCTAAGACAACCTCAATACTCGGGCATTTTCTCAGCCAATACACTCAAGAACTTGAGTTCACTCAAACACACACACACACACACACACACACACACACACACACACACACACACACACATACACTGGTCTAGCAATTTCAAGGCTAGTGATGAACACAGATCCTGATCCAAGGCGCCCATTGAAATGCTTTTTTCAAGTATTTTACATTCAGGGGACATCTTTAATCTATCAGTTTAATTTATAGAATAATAATAAACATTTATTAGTCCTTGATATTAATATTAGTCATCTATATCCAGTTATAAGGTGCACTGAGAATCACAGGAAGTAGGGAAATATGGAAAGTCTCAATATGTGACACCTACCGATCTAGATAACAAAGCACACTTGGCAGCTAGAGTGGAACTGTTCATTGTTCCCTTTGTTTTCATTAAATAAAATTGTCACAAATGCCAAAATAAATGGTGTCCTTTGAGTAGTGGGGAAAATGAGGAAAAAAGACAACTCTGAAAAATCAACTAAGTTGAAAATTGTAAATTTCCTGCAGATACTATTGGTAGGGATGTAAATTAGTAAGCCATTTCAGAACACCAGGGAACAAAACTGCTGTTTGACCCACAAATCCCAACTACTAGCTATGTAATCAATGTACATAAAAAATTTACACTACTCCCCATGGAAAGCCTCACCCTCCCTGGGGAGCAGGAAGGGGATGGGCTGGGGTTTGGTGGGGGTGATAGGGGAGGATGGGAAGGTGAGGGAACTGGGTGCTGTTTATAATAAGTAAAATATTGAGCCAACCCAGATTCCTTGTAGCAGATAAATGGTTTTATAATGAAGAAACTTCACATGGTGTAACAGAATTAAATCCTGACATTTACAGCAACATGGATGCAACTTGAGAACATAATGTTGGGTGAAATATGTCACTCACTAAGTGAACCTTTAGAAGTTCAGAATAGTGGCCACTGAAGAAAGAGAATGGGAGTGGCAGGGCACACAGCAAACATGGGGCTTTCGGGGTGTTGAGAAGAAGAAGAGGAGGGTCTGTTTGCACAACTAATATATAGCAATAACTAGAATGGTAACTTAGTGGTGCATCTAATCTATCCTGACAGAATTATGAAGCAGAATTATGAGTGCACCATCATCCTTCCTCAAACTCCAAACTCAAACTCAAACTCCAAAACCATTAGCATGATGCTCTGCCTCTATTGTGTTGGTTACGCAACCCACCAAAGAGCTGCCACTCTGCTCAGCAAAATGCAGCTGCTCAAAATGAAGCTGTTGCTATACATGATGTTATTAAGTATCCTTAATTTCTTGCAATTCAGAAAAGTCTTCTTTACAAGATCATCAACCTAACTTGGAAGAATAACAGGGCCCTACAGGGAAAAACTGAGAAATTCCAATTCATTAATGAAGAGTTTGCCAGCAAACATTATCCATGTGCATCATAGGCTCCAAACACAGTCAAAGCTTATTACTTTGACTCTGCACCTTCACTTGGTAATAACTTTGAGGCTGTGTGTTGCTTAGCAACTGACCTGCTTCACTACAAGCAGAGTGAGGACCTGTCCTTTGGGGCTCAGAGATAGAAGTGACTATTCTGAAATGGAAATAGAAAGAATAACAAATTCTTAAAACCATGCTCTTCTCCTGTAAATGTTCACGGGATAGAAAGGAAAACGGACATCAGATCAAAGGGGAGATGGCACAGTGCAGAACCTGTCCTGCATCATTACTGAATTAGATAGACACGCACAGGACAACACTAATCTCTACATGCAACCATTCCTTTCCAGGCTCGGCTTTCCTTTTGTGTGGTTCTCTTCAAGCATCTTCTAGCTACCTATCTCCCTCTGTGACACCATCAACACTGCCAACATCGAGTCACACTGCACTCAATCAACTTCTAACATAACAAGAAACAACTGAGAAAATGAAAAGACTTTGTGGATCAACAAAGCAGGAAGCATTGAAAAGGTCTTAACCTTCTGCCCACGGAAAGCTTCCTTCCCTGTGGTGAAGCTCTATCAATAGGAGGAACAGCAAAATGAATTTCCATCCTGTCAGATGGGAAATTGTCACAATGAGTGGGGATGCAGAAGTTAGCCTGTATGTTACTGTATTGCCTGCCACTCAGGCACTCCGTGAATGGCCAGGACACAAGCTCTAGATAATTGGCTAAGATGATGAGTAGGAACCTGAGCTCTGTGTCCCCCAGTCCTGTTTCAAGTGTTGACTTTTTCTGACCCCAATTATTTCTACACGATAGTTTCTCCTCAATTTTCAGAGACATTATGTCTAAGACAATCTCTCCACCTGGCCTCTGAATACCAAACTCCTTACATGAAATGGTGGCATTTTCATATAAACTACAAAATCTTCCTGTGTACTTTAACTAGTCTCTAGACTATCATAAGCAACAAAATATGAATGCTATGTAAATGGTTGTTACACTGTTTCTATATTCCTTAAGAAATAAAAATGGTTTGCACATGCTCAGTATGGTGCACCTGTGATGGCTTTAATTGCTCCATACACATTAGAAATCACAACATACTATTCACATGTTTTTGGCCCACAGTTAGTGATGAAATCATAGATACAGAGCCCAGAGTAATGGAAGTCAACTACAATGACCCAAGAAGAGTGTTGACTGTTGTTCACAACACAGTTCTGTAAATAAGAGGGCTACGTGGCTTTCTATCTGTGGGGTAGGTAGAAAGAGTGAGGTATGTCAGTTCACTCTCACCAAGACCATGAACACCATTGCCTGGGTTCTGTGAGCAGTCTTAGGATTCAGGAAGAATCTAAGGCAAACACCAATGCCCACAGAGCTTTCTGACCTTTGGATTTACCTAGCTGCATGGTGACATCATTTCCTTATGTTTCACTGAGAGGCAGTGGGGTTAAAATGAGTGATAAAACCCTATCTGCAGCTAAGGACCTTGCTACACTAGTAAAGGCAAGTGCTGCAGTCAGTCACTCAAGGAAATACAGCTTGGTGACAGACAGACAGAAAAGACCTGGATCTCCATGGGTAAGTGTACATCCATGTAGAAAAGTGTATGTGAGTGCCCATGCATAGACATGGTGGCCAGAGATCAAAGTTGTGTATTCTCCACCTTATATTCTGAGACAAGATTTGTCACCAGACATGGAATGTGTAAATTCAGCTAGACTGGTTGGCCAGCAAGGTTTTATCTCTGCCTCTCCAGCTATAGGCTTACATTGCTCTGGGATCTACAGATTGAAACACATATTACCTTGATTGACCTTTACATACATGCTTGGGTCCTCATGCTTGCACAGACAACCCTTTATCCACTGAGCCATCCCCATAGCCCCCACATCAGGACCTTACTGATTGTGTAATGCTATCAATGATTTCTCAAAGCTTGGGAATATCTATCTTCTAGCACACAGGCAGATGCAACAGCAGTGAGATAGAATGACTGTCACTAAAGATATGCTCAATTAATATTCTTTTTAAATTCAGTCACCTGGAGGCTTGTCTAGTGCCACCTGCCAACCAACTCCAATTCCATTTATTTTTTTCCCCAACGTTCCATAAGACAACTGTTCGAACCACTGTAAACCCCTTTTCTTTTTTAAATTCTTGTTTAGAAATTTTATGCAGTATATACTGAGTATGTTCTTCCATTCCCACAGCGTCTCCCATAGCTTCCCCACCTCCCTATCCACCCAACTCTCTATCTCTCTCTCCCTTTCAAAATACAACCCAGGCAAAATGGAAATAAAAATAAACAAGCAAAAGATCAACAAGACAAGAAATGCCAAAACAAAACAAAATCTTAAAAAATTCACCAAAAAAAAATAAATAAAGCAAACCATGGGAGTTTGTTTTGTGGTGGCCACTCATAGGCAAGGGGTCTGCCCTGGAGTGCAGCTTACTCTGTGGAATATCCAGAGATACTGTATTGAAGAAAACTGACTTGTTTCCTTTCTCAGTGGTTATTGATTACAATAGATCTTTGGTTAGGGTGGGATGGCATACCCACTCCTGCTTCTCAGTGCTGTAATTGTGTCTGACTCAAATCTATGCCAGTCTTGTGCATGCTGCCATGGTCTCTGTGAGTTTGCATGCCTGTCAGTCCTGTTGCATCTGGATGAGGCTGCTTCCTTGGGGTCATAACCAACTCTGGCTTTTATAATCTTTTGGACTCCTCTTCCTCACAGATCCCTGAGTCTTGAGGAGAAGAATTTGAAGACATCCCACTTAGGATTGGTTTCTCCAAAGTCTCACATTCTCTGCATATTGTCCAGTCACGAATCCCTGTGTTAATTATCATCTACTAAAGGAAGGAACTTCTCTAATGAAGTTTGAGTGCTGGCCTAAACTACAAGTATATCAGTGTCACTAGGATACACTATATTGCTATGTTCCTTTAACAGAATAATAATAATAATTTTCCCTTAGGCCTATGGCCTACCTAGTCTCATGTCTTTGACCATTTTAGTAGTGTCAGGTATGAGTTTTAGCTCTTAACTGGGGCCTTAAATCCAATCAAAGAGTGACTGGTTACTTCCATAGCATTTGGGCCACTATTGCATCAATATATCTTACAAGCAGGTTACTGGTACAAAGACTACTTTTGTCTATATACTTGATGAATAGTAACCCATTTTCATCTCACCATGTGGTCGTATAATTTCATGATACTTTCTGTTATCTTAGAGAGCTGACTCTGTTAGGATACAGAAATTATTGGTGTCAAGTGTATTTACATTATTGGACTTGCTGTTTTCTCTGGATAGTTTCCAATGAGTTAAAAAGGCAAAAATCCAATAGCTCTCTCACAGACTTAAGAGCCCCTCAGCAAGAGAGATACCATGCTTGGTACTAATACATAATTATTCAGTGTCAGTGAAACCATGATTACTAAAAGAGACAATATACCCACTAATTTACTAAACCAGAAAATCTCTAACAGCACTCTATAAACATTTGTCTTTATACCCACAGATAAGTGTAGAACATCTCCTCACAACAGGAGACCACCCAGAAAACCACAACCCATCAAAATGCAGTTGTGCAGCCCAATCCCAATGGATACATCTTCAGATAAATCCTGTACATAAGACTCTGCTAGCATTGCATAAGAATGAATGGAAGCCTGTAAGAGCCAGTGTGTCAGGGAATTTACTGTGAGACTGTGTCTCTTAGTAACATCAGAAGCTACACATGTAAAGTATTCCCAACATGGCCACTCAAACATGAGCTCAACAAGGATAATGCCAGCTAGCCTGCCAAACTCAACAGAGAAAAGCTCACAAGTCCTCAGCCTTATATAAAAATAACTACAGGCAACTAAGTAAATCTGGGAGTGGGAGACATAGTCCTCCCCAGGAAGAATGCACCAACTGTTTGTCCTGTGCCCAACAGCCAGCCTTGAAAACATACCTAAAAGCAACATTATATAGACTCAACTGGTCATACTCAGGAATATATATATATATATATATATATATATATATATATATATTCACATAACAATGAAAAAAAAAGACCATGGATTTGAAGGGGACTGTGGAGGGGTATATAGAAGTGTTTGGAGGGAGGAAAGAGAAGGAGTAGAGCTTTTAATTAAATTATAATCTCAAAAAATTACCAAAATGTCCTATAAAACAATGACATGTCATCAATGTTGTCATAATTATATCAATTCTCAAAGTTAGGCTAATTCAATAAACTGACACACATATGAACATATAATTAAATGTTCTGAGCAGAATTTCTGTCAGAAAAATTTATCTTGAGAGGTGCTTTTCCTGTAACTATATTACATTAGAGCAAACCTTGGCAATGAAGGGAATTGTGTGGTCCTGGGTGACGGATGATCCGCAAATTACAAGCTGATGGTTCTAAGTAGAGAATATCAACTTCCCAAGCTAAAAAAATAGCATTTTTATTTTCTTTCTGGTTTTCAGGTCATTTCTAAAAACATTAAGACTCTGGGATAAATATGAAGTCTCTCCTGTGGTTAAAAAAAAGCAAAGCCAGTGCACAAAGGAACGATTATGAAGTAATGATCATGAGAAATAGATTTAGTAGAATAATACAGATTCCAGAAAAGTGATACAGCAATCTGTGGGTTTAAGATGTGAAAAATGGCATCCTCCCTTAACTCTGCCTCGATGGGGCCTCACCTAGAGTACTGAAGAGACCAGTTTAGCACACATGAGCAGTGTGGGGAGTTTGGAGCGGAAATGCAAGGAGATCTGTAACAGTGGCGTGTGAATAGCTGAGTCCTGCTTCACTATCAAGGCTGGATGCTCTTGTCTCCCAGATCTTTTTCATCTGCTTCTTGGACTTTCATGCCCACCTTAAGGCCTGCCTACCACTTGAGCACTCAGAGGTTGCCAGCCTTCGCCATTTAGGAGCTCTCACTTCAGTATAGGCCCTAAACAGGGTGCTGGGTTTAAGTCTGCCCTTGGCAGCCTGGTCTCCTGGGTGTGAGCTCAGGATCCACGTGTTTCTAGTTCTGTGTCTATGAGAGGCCTTTAGTAAAAACTACCCAAATCCTTTGATTTCTATCTCAGAAAGACCAGTGATCCTGTTTACTCCACAGAACTGGAAAAGGAAACGAATAATGCATAGGCACAGTAGTACACTGTGTGCAATGCCATTAGTGTCTCCTGACTGCCAGTTATTCAAGCAGGTCCAACTCACACACTTCAGATAACTACAAATACTTACAGATTACAGCCCTTACCACAGCCTGTTGGCCTGGCCATCTTAACATGGGCCTCAAACTAATTCACTGAGCTTTGCTTTTTTGTTATTTTTTCAATAGCTTGTGCTTCCAGCCCAGGCATGCTACCCTCTACCCTGTGTTCATCAGGAACACTGGCCATCAAAACTTCCCACATACCACATCATCTCTTATAGCTACTTCTGGCTAAATTTCTACCATACCAAAGATACATTTTAAAATGTAGTGTATTCCGCTTGACACAAATCAAATGCCATGACATCTAGAAGTAGGTTCATGGAACCCCACTTGGAAACAGTTGCCATCATATTCTCCTGGGCCTTTGTAAGTCTGTTATAGACAAAGTCACATTAACCCTTGTGTTTTCAGAGTCATGAGCGAGGCAATACCTACACAGACACAAGTCACCCCAAACCACCCAAACGGTACTCTATGGACACCCAGTTCTTATTGGGAATGTGCCAATGATTCGTCTCTATAGACATCAAAGCCGCAAGAAAGACACATAGGATGGTGCCCAGAGTTGCTGTATGTACCAACCCTGAGCAGTAAACATGCTAAGAAGGGAATGAGACAGCCATCTATCAGCCAGTGCTCGGGTCCCATGACTCTTGCAGTTCAGGGAAGTTACAAGCAGTTTGGAACCACTCCGGTTTACAAAACAAAACTCACCTCAATCAGCAGGACGAGCATGAAGTCCCACTGAAATGAAAGCAACTGTGTTTGCACTGTATTTCACATTCTCCGGGTCACTAAAAAAAAAAAAAAAAAAAAAAAAAAAAAACAAAAAAAAACTGTTTCCACTTAATTTTTGTCCTAAAATTCTCTAATTCTGAAAGGGCAAGCCCTGTGCTAACCTCTAGAGCCGATTGTGATGAGCTGAGCTGATAAGTAGCTGTCCCAACCCAGGCTTTTCCATACACACCAGTGCATTCTCACACAGTGGGAAGCTGTTCCCTCAGGTCACCCGATTAATGAGCAAGGGATCAATTCAGTCCGTGATTCCACCAAGTGGAAGGTAAACACTGGCAATTCACCGAGCCCCGGATAATGCAAAGGTCATACTATGCTAAAAAAGACAATAATTCAAGTATACTTGCTCAAGGATCTGACCATTTGGGGAGGAATTAGCTGGAGACTGTCCAAGGAAGAGAAACCAAACCATGCTTTTCCCGACATGAAGCTTACAGTGCAGGCTTGGAAAGAGCTGCTCCCAACCCACACCAGAGGCAAGACAGTGAGCAGATTGATGGAAAAGACACCACACTCAGGAGAAGGCCGCTTAACTGTCTGCTAACTGCTTTCAGGCACTGGTTTGGATTCACCAGCACTGAACTCCCACAGACATTTACGATGATCTATAGCCTCCCTTTGAAGATTATCCAAAGATAGCTACGGAGTCATCGAGTTTTATTTCCATTAGATTCCTCTGGAATTCAGTCTTGAGAGGACGGATTG
Source organism: Cricetiscus sungorus (assembly GCA_030556225.1). Taxonomy (NCBI): domain Eukaryota; kingdom Metazoa; phylum Chordata; class Mammalia; order Rodentia; family Cricetidae; genus Cricetiscus; species Cricetiscus sungorus. The sequence continues at coordinate 26,924,369 of JANBXA010000398.1, forward strand.
AAGTCACTTTGCTTTGCTTTGTCACAGACACCCTGGAATCGTATATTTTCTTTTAGAATGTGAATGCCCAATATTAATATTGATACCTATGATATTAAAACATGCATCATTATTATAAACAAAAAACATTTTTCTTTGACGTTGAGTGTTAATCAAAGCATAACAGACACTCGCACAAATCTGCAACTCTGTAGATACATTTAAAAAGGAAGAACTACCTTGTGTTTACAATTTAGGCCATAAAGAGAGACTAAAATAGACTTTAAATTTGATAAATAATCAATTTAATGGCCCATGGTAACAGACTTAAATGTCAGGTGAAGTCAGTGTACTCATGCGTGACAACGCGGACAGACGCAGAAAAACAGCATTAGTGCTGAACAGGCAGGAAAATACGAGTTCCAAATGGACAACTGCTTCTAGGTGTTCTAGGCGAGGACAAGTCAGATCACCATTTTCTCAGTCCACCTTCCAGGTTTTCATTCCAAACCTTGAATAATAAGCACAGACTGCATCACATCAACTAACCTCTCTGCCAATGCCTTCTTAGTCAGGGTTGCTACTCTTCCTTCCCAACTGAGCAACGTTCTTAAGCACTGCCATCTAGTGGCCGTTTTCAGGAAAAGCATAAG